>JABMLP010000021.1:600000-1166147 GCA_013176395.1 Venturia oleaginea | reverse complement strand
GGGATCCGCCTTAGTTCTGTATGAGCGACTAAGCAAAGGCGCCTATCGGTTGCAGTACCATCTTCGCTGTCCGAGACGTTCTGTGCCCTATGCAATCGTGATCGGCTTTGAGGTCCATTGGAGTACATCGAGGGGCGATGTGTGGAGGTTCGAAGAGACGGCTGGCTTCCAGCCGTCCAGCATTACCACCTTGAGCTATGCTTTGGCGACGTGCCTGTAGGGGACCCTGATCTCTGCATTGTATTAGCAACGTGATTCGCGAAGTCATTGTCTCGGGTATTCCCGCGGTCCACCTCCGTAAATTGTCGACAATCGAGCCTAGAGCTGCCACGGCAGGGATTGGAAACGAGAGAATCAACGTACCGATGATCGAGCAGAGCCTCACTCTCGAGACTTGTGGCACTCCCCCTTTGACCTCGTCCCAGGCGATAAAAGCTATCTCGAGCCTCTTCGCTCGCCCGCTCCGGCAAGTCCATCAGAGTCGGGCGTCCTGACGAGGGCTCATTCGGCTCGGGATCTGCAGCAAAACTTTGACGTCTCTTCCTGTGCTTCTTGCCTCCTCTGTGCCGCTTCTTCCTAGCAATGGGCTCGCTGGTCTGGAGGGAAGGTTGTTGGTTCCTCGATGCCTCGTCTGGAAGCTGATGCGATTGCAGCCGAAGCTTGGGCGCCCGTCGGGTTTTTGTGCAGAGGAATTGGCTGTAGCTTGTGCATTGGAAGGGATTTCAGTAGGCGGACTGGAGGCCCCACTCTGGCGCGGTGGAGGGGGGCCATGGAAGCGATGTGCGAGGTGCTGGCAGTTGACAAGGATGGAGCCCGATAGGGTGGAATGTTTTTTGGCGGTGCGGTCTGGATGGTAGAATAGGAGTAGGATGGGATGGGATGAGAGAAGTGGAGGTTCGAAGATGTCGAAACGGAATCAAAATACAGGCGGTCCCTCCCTCGTAGCTCGCGGGCACTGGCACTAGCACTGGCACTGGCAGTCTGCGATGATGATGATGCAGATGGGTAACAGGGCAAGAAGAATAGCTTCTATTCCATTTTGTTTAGAAAGTGTATATTTTTTTAATTGTCAAGGCGAGAGGACAATTATCACGACAGTCAGAGAACAGCATACTGGGTCTGCAATGGGAAAGTGAGCACACGATGCCGAGCCTGCACCTGCATCCAATGGTATTATGTCTATTATGTAGTGCTACGGGGATGACGCCTACCCCGAGACTTGCATGTCTATTATGTAGTGCTACAAGGATGACGCCTACCCCGTGACTTGCATGTCTATTATGTAGTGCTTCGAGGATGACGCCTACCCCGTAACTTGCATGTCTATTATATAACGTAATTCACTAGCGAGCGGGCCACACCACCGAGCGGGCCACCGAATCGATCATCTCATCTTTGCAAGCTTACACCACCACAACGCCTTTATTAATCAAGACTATCTATTAACGTATTCCACCATCGAGCGGGTCAACCCATCAAGCGGGTCAGTTTATGCCAAGACCAGCTGCTCCCTTATCAACACAATATGTCTCAACAACAAAACGCGCAATCATCTAACAGAGAAGGCAGAATCCAGCTTGCCCTTTCTGCCTACAATACCCACCAATTCCGAAGCCTCCGGCGCGCTGCTGAGGCGTTTGATATACCTCCTTCAACATTAACTAGGCGATATAACGGAATCACGTATCGCCTAGATACTCGCAACGCCTAGCACAAGCTCACTACGACTGAAGAGCAGACAATTTTCCAATACATCCTCGACCTCGATTCGCGAGGATTCGCGCCCCGGCTGTGTGAGGTGGCAGATATGGCGGATAAACTGCTAGGTGTACGCGGTGGAGAGCCAGTAGGGAAAAACTGGGCTGAGAGGTTCATAACGCGCTCAGATGAGCTCAAGATGGCCTTCAATCGAGCTAAGGATAGGCAGAGGATACTACAGGAAGATCCAGAGATTATTGGCGCGTGGTTCAAGCTCGTTGCAGACACTAAGGCAAAGTACGGCATCCACGACGAGGATACGCACAACTTTGACGAGATTGGCTTCCAGATGGGCGTTATTGGGTCAATGAAGGTCGTCACAGCTTCTGAAAGACGTACACGGCCTAATTTGATCCAGTCAGGCGATCGCGAGTGGGTTACAGTTATCCAGAGCATCTGCGCCGCTGGGTATGCGACCCTGTCATTCATTATCTACAAAGAACGCGTTCGTATCTCTGCGTGGTATGAGGAGGCAGATATACCACGGAATTGGAAGCTCTCGGTCTCTGAGAACGGCTGGACAAACAACGCGCTTGGTCTTGAGTGGTTGAAGCACTTTGACGCGTATACAAAGGCGCGTCAAGTGGGAGGGTATAGGCTGCTCATCTTGGACGGCCATGAGAGCCATCTCAACCAGGATTTCAAGGACTACTGCCTCGAACATAAGATCATAACGCTCTGTATGCCACCTCATTCATCGCATATCCTCCAGCCGCTTGATTTGGTCTGCTTCTCGCCGTTGAAGTGCAAGTACTCTCAACGAGTTCGAGACTTGGCACGCCGACGCGTCTACCATATCAACAAAGAAGGCTTCCTCCCAGCCTTCAAAGACGCGTTTTTCGACGTGTTTACAGAAGAGAACTGTCGAAAGGCTTTTGAGATGGTAGGGCTAGTCTCTATCAACGCGGAGGTGGTATTGGATCGCCTTGAAGTACGGCTACGTACCCCACCAGCACCCCCACCGCAGGAGACGCCGTGGCAGTCGAAGATTCCAAGCAATACTCTTGAATTTGGATCCCAATCCAAGCTCGTAAGCGAGTCCTTTACTCGGTCACCAGTTACTGCGCAGGCAGGCTTTTCCCAGCTTGTCAAGGGCGCTGAATTGATGCTACACCAGAACGCTCTGCTTGTTGCGCGTAACCGCGAGCTTGAAGAGCAATTAGCAGTAACAACGAACCGAAAATCGCGCAAAAGGAAGTGGATCCAGCAAGGTGGTACTATTGAGTATGGGACTGCAGCAGCGCAGGTAGCTGCAGAGGCGTCTGTCGCGCCTCAGGGATCAAAGAAGGCTCGTGGTAGTGGTGGTCAAGAAACAGCCCGACCAATTCAACGGCGCTGTAGGAACTGCGGCGCAGCTGGGCATAATGCGCGAACTTGTAAAAAAGATATCAAGATATCTTCTGAATCAGATAGCAGCACGACGGACTTAGAATCTATTGTTGATAGCGATTAAATTGAAGAGTCGTAACATAAGTTGGTCGTGCCAAGCCTTTTTGACCCGCTCGATGGGTTGACCCGATCGATGGTGGAATACGTTATACAGAAGATTATCGATATTTAGGGCAATCGCTCGCAACATGGTCAAAGCCCTTACATACAAAACAACTAGGTAAACCAAAGCAATTCCCTTGACTTGCACTACTTGATGACGAGGTTGTTGCAACAACTGTTTGCTGTATAGGAGCAACACTTGCCTGTATAGGCTGCTGTACAGTATTCTCCATCAGGCCTCGTGCCTCTGCAACTATAAGTGTTATTTTCTTTGAGGTCTGCTTTTTTTGACTGCTCTCTTCCTCTTTTGCCTCTCATTCGCTGCTCTCAATTTCTCATTCTCATCTGCCAACAGTCGCTTCAATTGTTGTAACCCACTCCCGATCGCCTGGCTGTAATTGAGATGGCTTGCCCCGTCGATCTGAGGTAGTAACGACGCGTGAGGTGCTTGCAATATCCATTGCAAAGCCAGTCCCATCGAAGTTATAGATATCCTCCTCTTGAATGCCGTATTTCTGAATTGTATTACTCACAAGCCGAAACCAGGCTCCGATAAGCTCTGGATCTTCGCATTGAGCACGCTGATAATCGTACTTGCGATTGAATCTCGATTGCAGGGTAGGCTGTCGCTTGATGAACCTGGCAGACCAGTTGATACCGATTGAGGCTGAGGGACCGACGCGTTGTTGAAGCAGTAATTTCGCCGCATTCTGTACTGCACAGACTCGAGCAGGATAGCCTCGATTATCCATTGAGATAATCCATCGAGTTGAGACTTCTTCCTCTGTGGGAATAAGTTTGTGGCTGTTTGCGCGCGTTTCGACGCGTGCAACGCGTCCAGAGAGGCGATACTTGAGGGTACTGTATGGTACATTATAAGCTAATGCAGCTTGGCAAATAGTTGTGATTTGGCCTTTTTGATAGGCTTGAAGAGCAAGAAGTAATCGGCCTTCTTGCTGGGCTTTAGAAGGCATGAGGTGGTGGTGTAGAGGCTTGCAAAGATGAAATGATCGATTCGGTAGCCCGCTCGGTGGTGTGGCCCGCTCGCTAGTGAATTACGTTACATAATAGACATGCAAGTCACGGGGTAGGCGTCATCCTCGTAGCACTAACGTAATTCACTAGCGAGCGGGCCACACCACCGAGCGGGCTACCGAATCGATCATTTCATCTTTGCAAGCCTCTACACCACCACCTCATGCCTTCTAAAGCCCAGCAAGAAGGCCGATTACTTCTTGCTCTTCAAGCCTATCAAAAAGGCCAAATCACAACTATTTGCCAAGCTGCATTAGCTTATAATGTACCATACAGTACCCTCAAGTATCGCCTCTCTGGACGCGTTGCACGCGTCGAAACGCGCGCAAACAGCCACAAACTTACTCCCACAGAGGAAGAAGTCTTAACTCAATGGATTATCTCAATGGATAATCGAGGCTATCCTGCTCGAGTCTGTGCAGTACAGAATGCGGCGAAATTACTGCTTCAACAACGCGTCGGTCCCTCAGCCTCAATCGGTATCAACTGGTCTGCCAGGTTCATCAAGCGACAGCCTACCCTGCAATCGAGATTCAATCGCAAGTACGATTATCAGCGTGCTCAATGCGAAGATCCAGAGCTTATCGGAGCCTGGTTTCGGCTTGTGAGTAATACAATTCAGAAATACGGCATTCAAGAGGAGGATATCTATAACTTCGATGAGACTGGCTTTGCAATGGGTATTGCAAGCACCTCACGCGTCGTTACTACCTCAGATCAACGGGGCAAGCCACCTCAATTACAGCCAGGCGATCGGGAGTGGGTTACAGCAATTGAAGCGACTGCTGGCAGATGAGAATGAGAAATTGAGAGCAGCGAATGAGAGGCAAAAGAGGAAGAGAGCAGTCAAAAAAAAGCAGATCTCAAAGAAAATAACACTTACAGTTGCAGAGGCACAAGGCCTGATGGAGAATACTGTACAGCAGCCTATACAGGCAAGTGTTGCTCCTATACAGCAAACAGTTGTTGCAACAACCTTGTCATCAAGTAGTGCAAGTCAAGGGAATTGCTTTGGTTTACCTAGTTGTTTTGTATGTAAGGGCTTTGACCATGCTGCGAGCGATTGCCCTAAATATCGATAATCTTCTGTATAATAGATGGTCTTGATTAATTAAGGCGTTGTGGTGGTGTAAGCTTGCAAGATGAGATGATCGATTCGGTGGCCCGCTCGGTGGTGAGGCCCGCTCGCTAGTGAATTACGTTAGTGCTACGAGTATGACGACTGCCCGGTGACTTGCATGTCTTGTACTTGTAGGTCAAGCCACAGCCGCGATGGGCTTGAAAAAGCTTACATACACATGCTTCGTTTCATTACTGAAGATCCGGTCGATGAAGTTCTAAAGCGCTTCGAGATCAATCAGGTTGTCGGCCGAATCGGTGCAAGGGGACAAAGCGGTGTCAGAGACGCGGACCGAAAGCTGATGGAGTAAGTTGTACCTAGGTAGCATCTCGGTGCGTTCCCGTTATTGTGCCTGTTCGCGATGTCACGATACGTGTGGCTTGTCGAGTTTACGCCCATCGGCATCCGCTGACAACGCTTTGATCAGCGTCTCCAACTATTGATTAAGGATTGACCGACACCTATCTGGACTGTGAAAAGATATAGAGTGATGGGTGGGGATGGGTGGGGATGGCATCAAGGGTAAGACTCCTGGACCCTGAGCACACGTGCTGTACACAGTACCAGTACTATAGTATGCAACACATCATCACCGAAAATAACGATAGAGAATTGATCTTCGTCGATGGTCCCTAAACGAGAAGTTGAAAATAATAAATAATATTTAATAGAATTTCTGATCTGCCTTAAAGCGTTCGTCGATGATAGCTCCATCATGATTACCTACCCCTGGCTGCTGTTCAACTGCGTATCCCTCTCTTAACAACTCCAATTCTTAAGAGCCCTCGTTTAAGAATTAATCACTCCACGGCACGCCTGCGTGTGGCTGGACCGAAGGATACGAACCTCGCTTTTGTGATCGCCCAGCTGACAGGCAACCAGCAATGTCGTTTCATCTACTACGCAGCAGTCTGCGTCTGTACCGTAGACCTCCCATCCATACCCTCATCGCCCCAAATCGCTCATCGGGAACGTCGAACACACTCCGCGGTTATACGATTTGCATTACGGACAAATGCTACACCACAGCCTCAAAGCGGAGAGGCAAGCATTGTCGGGTACAAGAATAGAATCTTCTTTGTCTTTCAGATCCTTCTAGAAACACGGGAGCCAACGTATTCCTGTCGTTGGATTTTTTCTCCGAGGTCAATGAAATTGGTTGTGTTGTCCGTCACC
This sequence comes from Venturia oleaginea, assembly GCA_013176395.1. NCBI lineage: Eukaryota > Fungi > Ascomycota > Dothideomycetes > Venturiales > Venturiaceae > Venturia > Venturia oleaginea. Next base: position 1,159,567 of record JABMLP010000021.1, on the reverse strand, counting down.
TGGCGCTGCTGCTCGACGTTTCAGCTTGAACCACTTCGCGAATGTACCTGTCCGAGATCCGTCCTTTCTGCGACACATACCGGGATTTAAATTTTCATTCTATGATTTCCTATCTATATTGATGAGATTCTCCGGATTTCGCGTCGCCGTATGCTCTCGTCAACATTTGAGCAACTTTCTCCACTAGCCTTCTTATACATCCATCTTGTTCTAGGCAATGGACGCGTCCTTGACTGATCATTCTAAATCGTATACTCGAAATTGACGTCTGCATAGAGTGGATTAGGACATAAATCTCGAACGCTCTGACTGCCTTCCCCCGGATCCTGTACTCCACAACTATATTCGCTTGATGGTAACCTTGGCATCAGCGGCCGCTCCACCGACATTGTAGTATCTAGATGGCTAAACCCGCGACACACGCCCATCTCAACGTCCTGCGTTTATCTGGATCCACACAGGGGCCCTTATTGTACCTATTCCTGATTCGTCCCATCATTGTCACTGCATCTCACACCCAGTTACAACAGCCTTGTCCCTGGCGGCGTAGCGTACTAGGGATGAGAAATACCACTTTAGGTTAAGAGCAATTATTCGGGAATTTCCAGGGAAATTTTGCCGATGTATAAGTCATCTGTCGAGGTCGATTGGACCGTCTTCGATTCAAGACATTCCTTCCATACTTTCCTTTCTACATCAAGTCGAACGGTAGGCGGGCCATACACTGTCATTAGCCGCCAGTTAGTCTTTCGTTTTACCTTCTACAGCCACTCTTTAGCACAAGAATGAAGGGCACATTAACAACGCTCTTAGAAGCGGCTCTGCTGGCCGCACCAGTGCTGGGACACGCTGCTATCAAACCACCAAGTCCCGATAAGGCGTTGACACCCAATAGCGTCAACACTCCAGCTGGATGCAAGGCTCTGTTATCTGACAAGCAATGGCCAGCCGATGCTGTCTGGAGGAAGGCCTTCCCAGGTGTGTTCAGGAAGCTCAAGGGTACTGAGGCTCCAGATTACATGGTTCAGGCCAAATCGGTTCAAGATGTGCAGAACGTTGTCAATTTTGCACGCGAACACAACGTTCGCCTGACGATAATCACCACTGGCCACGACTTCCATGGAAGGTCAGTCATTGGAATTCCTACTTAACTTATCTTGCTAACCTAGAACAGAGAGACTGGTCGTTCAGGTCTCCGTCTTGATCTTGCTTCTCTGAGGGAGCCAACGGTATTCGCCAATGAGTGGAAGTGTGGTGACACTCTCAAGCCAACCACCGTAGCTGGAAAAGTGGTCGACGAAGTCCTCGCTTGCAAAGTTCCCAAACTCAACAAGCGAATGTGGAGCGAAACTATTCCTCAACGCAACCACGACTACAAATTCTTCGAGAAGCGAGGCGATGCTACGTGTGAAGAGACTCTCAAGCTTCACAAGCGACAGATGGCTGGTATGGAAGGCCACGAAGGCATGAACATGCCATCCCAAGTCAAGGATTACAACACCATCACTCCACCCAAAGCCGGCGGTCACGCTTACGCTCGTATTTCTGCTGGCATGTACAACGAGCTTTTCTTCGACCAAGCCGACAAGAGTGGTCTGATGACCCTTGGTGCCCAACATGGTGGTGTTTCCGTGCTCGGCGGATGGGCACAGGCTGGTGGTCACAACCCCTTTGCCAATAGACTTGGTATGCAAGTCGATGCCCTAATGGAAATCGAAGTCGTTACTGCCGATGGTAAATTCCAGAAGGTGTCAGCTTGCAACAATCCTGAACTGTACTGGGCTCTTCGCGGTGGTGGTGGATCCACTTTCGGTGTCGTTACTGGTGCTACCGTCAAGGTCTTCCCAACTTTCCCAATTGTCGTCTCCCGCTTCTTTGTCAATTCTTCAGACCCAGGTATACACGAGGCTACTGCTCACTTCCTCCAACAAGGTGCCAAACTGAGAGAAAAATACGGAATGCAGGGGTACTTCTACGCCTACGAGAAGGGCTTCCAGTCTGTTCTCCACATGCCAGCGGAGTTTGCCACACTCGAGACTGCTAAAAAGGCAACTGAGCCACTGATGGCTGAGATGGAGAAACTAGCCAAGGCTAAGCACATCGAGCCTCAGTACTACCAGTATAAGACTTACAAGGAGTGGTACGTGGCCGAGATGGGTGATGAGTCCATGGAAGATATGGGTGGGAAATTCCTTTCCTACTACGACGGTAGCGATGGATCCGTTCCTGCTGCCTCCGACGCCATGATGAATCCATTGGTGATGCTTCCATGGGCAACCAAATACCCAGCTGGTCCACAGAAGCGAGACATTAGCGCCGAATATGCTGGTGCCTCCGAAGCCGCTGTCATGCGCAGTCAAGCAATGGCCCGTACCTACCTCGATTCCCGCCTTCTCAGTGACAAAATGGTCAACTCTGTTCCCCTCAAGCAGCTTGCAGCTGCTGTCAATGCCACCTTTCCTCGCTTCGATGGTAATCATGTACGTGGTTTCTTGTATGGAGGAGGTGAACAAGCCAAGCCCGATAAGGATGCTATGGGTCTAAATCCAGCATGGAGAGACATGACCTTCCACTACATTATCAACGCCGTTCCGGGTAACATTCGTCACGACTACGATATCACTCCAATCGCGAAGCTCTTCCCAGAGGCTGGTGGATACGTCAACGAAGCTGCTCCTCAGGACACCAACTGGAAGAAGAGCTACTGGGGCTCTCACTACGAGAAGCTCGAGACCATCAAGAAGAAGGTTGATCCCACCAATGTTTTCTGGTGCTCTCCTTGTGTAGGTGCTGACATGCTCACCTACGACGACGAACGTATTTGCAAGAATGCCAACTACCCACAAGCCGGTCCAGCTCCACAGACCTACCCCAACAAGAATACTAAGGTTGGTATTGCTGCTCTCCCAGGTGAGGCTGGTATTCCCAACCCAATGCTGCCAATCATCAAAGCCTACATGGTGAACAAGACAATTCCAGACGCGATGCCAAAGTCCAACTTCTTTAAGATTGCCATGGGTGAGGGTGGAAGTGCTGGTGGTAAATTCGCTGATATGGATCCCTACAACCCAGGCCAGAAGCTCGCAAAGGCCGATGAGGGTTCAGCTTCCCCTGCCGCTGCTGCCCCCACTCCTGCCGCTGCTGCCCCCGCACCAATGGCCGGTATGGCAGGTATGGGTCATGGTCATAGTGACGGTGGAATGGGTCATGGTGCCTCGGCCCCAGCACCTGCGGCCGCTGCTCCAGCAGTAGCTCCAGTGGCACCAGCAGCAGCCGCCCCTGCTCTAGCCGTCCCTGCTCCAGCCGTCCCTGCTCCAGTCGTCCCTGCTCCAGTCGTCCCTGCTCCAGTCGTCCCTGCTCCAGTCGTCCCTGCTCCAGTCGTCCCTGCTCCAGTCGTCGCCCCGGCTCCCGTTGTTCCAGCTTCAAAGCCAGCAACTACCACGCCCAATACTGAAGCTGCAAAGTCCACAGGATTCTCATGGGCCAAGCTCGGATCGATGTTCGGTGGCTTGTTCGGTGGATCTAAGTCTAACTCAAAGTCTAACGTTATTGCCGATGGTGCGGAAGATGTTGCTGTGTAGATTCTCAGTTGATCTGGATTTCTTTTGGTCTCTTGGTTATGTTTTGATAATGTAACTGTGGGCAATTTATGGACGTTCTTTTTTACACCTTACGTCTCTAATTTGTTTGTGAGCCCTGTCATATGCGTGAAGCAGAGTTGACCTTGACGCGAGTGAAATATTCAATTGTACTAACTCCGGGTATGACGAGACCTAGCTTTTCTACCCGTATACCTATCGATGGCCCACGGCAAATTCCGTGTACCTAAGTCGACTCTGCCCCTCAATGATATTAGACATCGTGAATGGTAGTTAGGGCCAACTTCGACTTCCAGTGACCAGATTGTATCTTATGATTAGTTGTAGCTGCAAAAGATGAAGCAGACTGAAGTCTGAATTGATGTGTGGGCTATCCGCATATTTATACAATTGAGAGACTCGTATTCGAGCTAGTACAAATGTGGATAGAATAAAATGAGTCTATTTGACAGTAGCCATCATCGACTTTCGAAAGGCGATGAGGCTGTAGTCAACGATATCAAAGAAGCTCTCAGCGTCGCGGGACTCGAACAGATGACCTAACGTTTGTCTTCGATGCTGTCTAGGAAGACCATTTACTAGCTGACATCGCCGTTGTCATCGTTTCAACGAAAGCAAAGGCAGGACGTGTCGTTTCGTTGTCTATGTTCGCGTCAAAAAGACTTCAAGTATCCTGATAGAGTGCGGGAGACCTTCAACATGGGTTAGCAATGTCCTTGATACTGGTATATCTGATAATGATCAAGCCATTGGGTATGTGAAGTTTAAAAACTTTACTATATTGCTTAGGATGGACGATTGAAGCCGCGTTATTTTGGATGAGAGAGGTGGGTTGGAGGGTACGAGTAATACCTTAAAGATTTTGGAGCTAGAACTCAGGAGTGAAACGAGATGTGAAATCGGGTCGTAGTGGTCTAGAAACGGGGAGCCTATTAATCGAGTCCGTATATAAGGTCGATAGAGTGCCTCTCAAATTCTGCTATAGTCTGGCCTATCGAGTAAGCTAAACCTATCGAATAATTAAAGTACATACAAGCTATCGTTATGTTTCGTTAAAGTTGGCTGATTTTTCCCTATTGCCACCGCGTCAGTTTCGAAGAGCCCAAATCTCCGTCATCGTCTCTTCACTCATATCTCCAGTAGATACCCATATAAGACCAAACAAGTCCAACTATTGCAATGCTCTTATCGATATAAGGCACTCAGAAAGACCATCCTCCGCGCCCTCACAGCCCCTGAAGCAAAAGGCGGCGCCCTAACAGCACTTCCCCTAGCACTTCCCCCAGTCCCCACCATAGGAGCTCCCCCTTTTTCTCCTCCCAAAGCTCCATCAATCCTCCCCTTCAACCACGCCACACTCCTCGCTACATCCCCGTTATGCGTATACGCCAAATGTCCTGCTGTGACATCCAAGTCTCCCCAACAAACGCCATCATCCGGCGTACAAAGAATAAGAAGCTTCTCTTTCGGAAAGCCCTTGATCATACCATCGGATTGTTTGTTTCTCGTATCACCCCAGAGGACACCGCCGGCGATTTGGGATTGAATATCCGGGCCTAAGGAGGAGATGACGTTGTGCATTACTGCTGCGCCCTGGCTATTCGTTGTACGTTAGGTAACTTAGAGTTCCCTTTGGTAGGGAAGGAAAAGGAAGACGGACCTGTAACCGCCAAAGACCAAGGTGCTATTTGGACATTTCGAATGTGCCAATGTGAAGATTTTGACGCCTTCCGCGATAGCTGCGTCCGTTGTTCCCTTCTCACTCACATTATCCAGTAACGCTACCATTCATGAGCACTTCATCATATCATATCCTCAGAACGATCATGCACTCACCACCCGAATACGCAGGTCCCAGCCCATCACACCCCAGCTTTTCCCCGTAAACATCTTTCAGTCCTTTACAGACAGGAGGTCCAATCGTCACGCCAAGAGTGCCCCACTCATCAGATCCACGCGCCATGAGGAAGTAGATAGATTTGCATTGTGTGCCTTCTGTTAATTCGTGCGGATTATTCGTTGTAAGCGACAGTGTAGGAATAAGAGAAGCAATGGCACCAAATAATGTACCAGTGCTATTTCCGCCTGTTGCAACGGCTTGTGGTGCTGGTAATGGATTCGGGAGTGCTGTAGATAGGCCAAAGAGTGTTACCAAGTGCAATCGCCCCATCTTGGATACCTTGATCGAATGGCAACAATAGACAAAAACGAATGTGAAGCTATCCTGGACCTAGTGGAGATCAATAACTACTACGTATAAGGAGTAGACCAGCTGCTTTTGCCTTGGCCGTGAAAGTGAACTACCTTGAACTTCGTAAGGGCTTAAAGCAATGAACAGTGGCGTCGCGAGCTGTCGTAAAAGTTCCATAAACAGTGGCAGAATCATTCGAACTCTGCCATCGCTCAATCTAAATCGAACCTTGCAATTAGCAACGTATAGCTGCAAATGAGGTCGAAATGTGAAACTCGCTTGTCTTGTCTGTCGCATCAGCTGCATTTGTGTACCTAGCAACCGGACTATCTTTCCGGCCCGCGGAACTACAACAGCGAAATTTTCGTTTGTTGCCCTGCAACATATATACCTACTCTTTCTCTCAAGTGAAAATCACTACCGTTTTGGTGGAGAGCGAGAGGGAGTAACTTGTGAAAAAATATTCAGAAGACTGCCGAAGCCCAGCTTGACGGCGAATATTCCTGTCAGATGCAATTCCAATGTCGATGTCGAGTCTGAGGCAGGCTATGCAAAAGCAAGAAAGCGTGCATCCGATCAGCGGCCCTCGTCAGTGCGAACTTGGAATGAAGTCAAGCGTGTGAAAATTATAGACGTAATCAGTCTGTAGATTACCATACTCTGCCTGCCTACCCAAGAAGTCCTAAACAGTCTATTGGTATCATAATTACTAGTAAATCGTTTCTGCCATTACATGCGCCGCTGGAATTGCCAGCAAGAATAAGATTATTCTTCGTCGTAGATTTCGATCTTGCTACCATATTCAAGGATATTGGATTCGATCTTCTCGTCCACGAGATCGCCTTTCCCACCTGCAACCTTCAAGATCAAGTCGTTTAGTGAGGAGCGACCTAGAATATCTACATGGTCGGCAGCTGGAAAGGGTGTTAGTGGGTTGCAGCAAGAATATATAATGATGGAAAGTGATGACATACTGTTGGGACCGCCTCTGGGAGAAAATCGATCAGGTTCGTGGGCCATTTCGTGAGTGATAATCTTGACCCCTGCAGGATTATAACGCTTCATCTTCCATCCTTTTGTGCACATGTATCCAGCACTCAGGATATTGACTGTACCATCGCCTTCACCCATAACTACGCCATGATCTATCTCACCCTCTGTAACGCTAGTGTCGAGAGTCACGTTTAGCGCGCTCAGTGGGTCGCTATCGTCCTTGTAGAAGTAAGCGCGCTCGGTCGGTTTGCCTATGCCATAGAAGCAGTAGATTTTCAGGTTGGGAGCGAGAGGAAGTCGCGTCTCGAGCGGGTTGATCCATTTGGCGGGCAGAAGCTGATTGTCTTCGACCTCATGTTTAGTGTGAGCGACACCTTGGGAATAGCTACGTTGCAGCATATCTTTGTACCAGCCTTCCGTCTCGCTCAAGAGAAATGGAAAAGTTTCATCCACAGTCAGATTATGCCGCTTTGGCGCTGTCGAATTCGTGTCCTTGTAGCGGACGAACGAGCCATAACTGACGACTTGTCCAGACTTGTCGTCAGGAGCCCAAGACTCGTTGCCCCAGATTGCGTTGCCACCAATTGGGAGCATGCTCGACACGCCAGGCATAGCACGGAAGATCTCAGCACGTTCAGTGCGACTAAGAAATTTCTCTAAACCGTACACAGCAAAAGCGTTAAGCTGTGCTGTATCTTTCATTTCACCTGATAACACAGCTGGAAAACCTTTCAACGCTCCAAGCATACAACCACTGATGTTGATCCAGGAGTCGATGTGTTCTTCGACCCATGCCGGTCCGCCATCTCGTAGCCTTCAGCTTCGACCCAATGTAAAAAGTAGTAAAGGACTTGGGAGCCCATGCTGTGGGAGAGCAAAGTGACCTTTTTGCCAGAGACCTTGGAAGCGACCTCAATGTGAGACTTCAATCTTGTGAAGTACTGATCCCGAACCTCCATGTTCATGTACGAGAGTCGCCAGTCGTAAGCTGCAGTGAAAGCGTTTGTTGGATCGTATCCAATTGTAGCCAGGTTCTCCAGTATCTTATTCCAGATCCAGTAACCAGTTATGAAAAAGTCTGTCGCGTCAAAGCCCTGAGCGGCACGCAATTTTACACCAGGAGGGTCTAGCCCAGTTATCTTGTCCAGCATGATATTACGCTTCCATCCGGCTTTGTCCAAGACCAGAGAGCGCATCATGGACCAAGAACCCCATAACCTCTTTCTGAAGTACTGGCGCTCATCCTCCTCGGTGCTCCAGCTCTCTAGACCAGTCGATATCACGCCGGGTATCATGATTACAGGGTGAACAGCTTCGACCCCTTCGGATTTGGCTTGCAGCCCGATGGCAAACGAGTCGTATGCGACGGCAGCTTTTTCTTGTTTCTAGACAGGTGAATCAGCTGCAGACTCTCCTAGTCGTCTCATTGTCTCGGTCACCAACCTGGAAGTCTTTTGCCTCCCGAAGCATGCCAGCAGGCAGCACATCGAATATCGAGTCCATGTTCAGATCCTGGAACATGGTGAGATCCACGTACTCGTTGGATCCCACGAAGAAAGCAGCTACCGCGAGGCCGAAAATGCCTCCCAGAGCGAAAATCCATGCTGTCCTTCTCTTGCCGCCCTTTGGCTTCTTCACCAGATCCTCCAGCTTCCTGTTGCCGAGTATGTGGAACTCGCCATCTGTCTCGGGTGCTTCTGATTCGCTGGCAGTGACATTGGCCTTGTTGTTCGGCTGGTCCCCCACATTTCTGCGACGCAGAAAATTCATGTTATGGTCATTGGTGAGGGGGGGAAGGGGCGCGACGAGTGTTGGCAATACGGATAAATCGAACTTTGTTTTGTTTGGAGGCACGTCTCACGTCATGGGCTGCAGTGGGCACTTGGAGCTTCATTCCCATGTGATGGGAGTCCAACACCACAACAACAACTCCACTTGCTTTTGCAATAGTCGACCCATCCTATAGCCTAGCAAGCTACACTATTATTCCAATCTCGGCTGTGGCAATGAGCCAGGATAATAAACCCCAGCCAAATCAGGGATGTTTGCGTTATGTTCAGTACGAGCTGGCAAAGGAGCATATATACCTCGACGCCATCAGGCAGCTGATTTCGAAAGATCTGTCCGAGCCCTACAGTATCTATGTCTACAGATATTTCTTGAACCAGTGGGGCGACCTGTGCTACTTGGTAAGAAGCCGCAAGCATATCGACCCTCGACACTCGCTCACAATCAACAGGCACTTGACGAAAATTCTGATGAACTACGTGGCGTGGTTGTCTGCAAGCTCGAAAATCATCGGAGTGGGACGTACAGAGGCTACATAGCCATGCTGGCAACCGTACAGGAATTCAGAGGGAAAGGCATCGCCACTAATTTGGTCAAATTGGCTATCGAAGCGATGCAGTCAAGAGATGCTGATGAGGTATCTACAACTATCACTGATGCTCTACCTACCCTTTTTTACTGACTCAATGAAGGTTGTGTTGGAGACCGAAGACAGCAATACCGCTTCTCTTAGATTGTACGAACGACTCGGCTTCTTGAGAAGCAAGAAGCTGCATCGATACTATCTCAACGGCAACACTGCATTTCGACTTATCCTCTATCTCAAGGCAGGCACTGCTCTCAAAAAGCCGTCTGATCTCGACAAGAATACGGCATCTGGTCCTCCTCCGGAAGAGCCCGGCCCAATCCTCCCACCTTGAATTTTCCAGCTACGAGGTATGCCTTGAATAATGCCACAGGACATCGGTCAATCTTTGGCAACACCGGCCGCGGCTCGAATCCTCCCTCGCTCATCCAGCAGCTTGGCAGACTCAGGAAAACACCCCCAAAGCAAGCGATAGATCACGTGATCACGTCAAATCGCCATCAATGACTCCGAGAGACTCAGGATTCGGCGCAACTGAGGCGCGGGCTACGAATATTCCCAAGACGCTACTCCAACTTTAGCAAAGATGTGTAGAGATGTACAGATTGGACTTTGTGTGGTCAGAAAGTGAGCTACAGCTTCTAGATACCCCGTCACGTATTCATGGCGTTGATACTATTTTCAGCTTATACAATAGTTTTCCTGTCCGCCGGATCATCTTGTCTCTGCCCATGTCCCCAAATTAGACTCGTTCGTTAATTACTCCGATGTGGGATAAATTAAATCACGACCGGACTACTCGCCTCTGGCAAGCCCCCACCAGATTTCAACACCTTGGGTTCTGGGAAAATATATTAAAAAAATGACTTGTCGTACTTTCAACCTCCATAGCCTTCATGGTGGAAACAATGTGGAAGAGAGCGGCTATTCTGGTCACGCTCTTAACAGCAGTGACAGCTGACACAGGGGTACCGGGGCCAATCTCGTTCAACTCACCAGGAAATCCGATTCTCTACGATGGAACCTATTTTTCAGCAGACCCAGCCCCATTCGTCTATAACAATACTCTCTATATCGTTTGCGGAAGAGACGAGGCTCCAGCATTGGTTAACGACTTCATCATGAACGAGTGGCAAGTGCTTAAGACATCAGATCCAGCCAAAGGCAATTGGACGCACTATCCAGCCATCACCAAACCAAACCAAGTATTCAAGTGGGCCGCCAAAGCACGAGCATACGCTTCACAAATTGTTCCTGGCAAGAACGGGAGGTTTTACATGTACGCGCCAGTCTTCCAAGCCAAAACCAGCGACAAAGATCCCTTCGCAATAGGCGTCGCCATTTCAGATACACCTGTTGGACCATGGACAGATCTCCACCCCGCTGGACCAATTCTTTCCCAAAGAGTTCCAGCGCCAGGAAACACAATTCAAAACATCGATCCAACTGTGCTCATTGACACTGATGGAAGAATCTATATCTACTATGGTACTTTTGGCGAGCTTCGCGCCTACGAACTCGAAGCCGACATGATCACGCCGAGAGCTTCGACCCTGAAGACGTTTGACCTCCCAGGTTTCTTCGAAGCAGCATGGCTCATGAAAAGAAAAGGTACATACTATTTGCTATATGCAGCAAATAATGCAGGACCAACCTCTCCATGCACACCAACATCCTACCATGCCTGTCAAGCATATGCCACGGCTTCCTCGCCATTGGGACCGTGGACTTACCACGGTGTCTTCCTCGATATCGTCTCATCAACAACTTCTCATTCTGGTGCCGTCGAATTCAAAGGCCAATGGTATCTCGCTTACCACACCGCCGACGCCATCGGCTCAGGCCATTTCCGTCGCTCAGTAGCCCTTGACAAACTCGACTTTGACGATTCCTCCTCCCCACCAAAGATCAAAAAAGTCATTCAAACACACAGACCCAAAGCCCAAGTTGCCCCGACACGTAATATTGCAACAAAAGCTATCGCAAAAAGTGCCGGAAAGGTACCGATCCAATATTGGATAAAAGCAGTTAATGACGGTATCGTGCGTCAGAATCCTTTGCCACCGGAGTATTGGTCTTCGTACGATGGAGATCGGTCTCCTGCTTCTGCGACGTTGACACTAACGTGGCCGTCACAAGTGACGATTTCAGGTACCGCAATGGCATTTTTTGCGGACCAAAAGGCCGGTGCTAGTATTGGTGTTGCACCGCCTAAGGAATGGCATTTGGAGTATCTTGATGCTGGCGGGGCGTGGGTGAAGATCGTAGCGGGGTACGGGACGAAGGTTAGTGACACACCTGAAGAGGTCAAGTTTGGGAAGGAGATTAAGACAAAGAGTGTAAAGGCTGTGTTGATGGCGAGTGGAGGGGGTAAGAAGGCGGGACTGGGGGTAAAGGAGTGGTTCGTTTATGCTCCTACTGCTGAGTGAAATAGATCAACGGGATGATCGCTTCGTCTTTGAAAAGTCCATGGAAACTGTTGTTAGGTTTATAAGCCTCGTTTTCTAGTTTTCTGCTCTCTTGTATTGCTAGAGGGAAGAACAGCCTATCGATATCATAACCGCTCCTATCGATACCACATCCTTGCCCTCACCCTTTCTACCGAAGAAAAATCTTCACGACCAACCCCACAGCACCATCACATTCTGCAAAATTTCCTTTTCAACGCCGTCTCCTCCCTGGCTCTACACTACTTATTCATACCCAGGGGCATTACCACCATCAAACATGATACAGGTCTTCTGGCCCAATGGCAAGGCGCTTGACTACGACTTATAATAAGCCCATCAAGAGATTGCAGGTTCGAGTAAGTACACTTCTTCGATATCAATAAACACGCACTCACAAGTTTCAAGTCCCTGCGGAGATCAGAAGTAGAAGTTTCATTTTTGTTCGACCCCTTTCGAGTTTTACGTTGGTCATAGGAATCATCCTTTTTACTCTCTTTTCGTCTCCCTCCCTACTGTGCTGTACGTCTTGGAGTGTTGGCGTTTGTTTGTGAACTAAAAACAAGTTCAGCCTCGAATAGCGTTTTCACCTCCATCCAACCCTATTACAAATAGTAGGCAAATATTTCCATCTTTCCATCTTTTTGCTTCTTGTGACTATTCAATTTGATGTTTGCCCCCAAAGGAAATCTCCTCGTCCCCGCCATAACATCAACGAAGCCAACCGTATCTACAACTATCATTTAAAAAACAAGGCAAACTGGCCCAATGGGAAGGCGTTTGACTACGATTCTATCTGTCTACAGCAGAATGAAGCACGCAATTAATGTAGTCGGGAATGATTAGAAGGTCGACAGCATTCTTTTAAAGCAATAATCTCACAAGGAGGTCAAGAAATGGTGGGGTTGGTATTTGTGGGTTCTGTACAAGGCTGTGGTTCCGCAGCCAATTTCAGCCACATGGTCTGCATCTATCTTTGGATTCTTCTCAACAATGAATGTTTACCACCACTATGTCGGTAACTCGACTTCCACATGATTGAGTCGTTTGTAATGACGCAATGGTGAAGCACTGCGTAACAAGCAAATAACTCCTCAGTTTTGTTGATCGCTGTATATTACAAGTCATGTTCTTGCCCGCTTCCATTATGTTTCTTTAACTCCTTCTTGCTGCCACACCAGTTTTGTGCAAGACTGGCCCAGCCGAGCTTCGCGAAAACTTTTATTCCAGAGTTTTCATGAGCGTGATTGAGCTCAATTCTTCTCTGGTTCTTCCCTTAGAGATTTCCTGACACGCGGTCTTGAGTTGGAAGAAGTCATATGTTTGGAAGAAGTCGACACAAGAACATGCTTCGTGGGATAACCGCCGGTCGGACACCCGATCCACCCCTCAGCAGGAGAGAAACATCGATCCCACTGAGCGGGCCCTTCTGGATTGAGTCGACTGAGAGCCTTCGTGACAGACTCGATGCTGGCCGATGTTCGTGGTAATCGTGTCGCCAAATTGAGACAATCTGATATCTGCTCAGTATCGCAAAGTTGGTCTTCAAGCATCCATGAAGCATGTCTCATCCGGTGGTCCGATACTTCGAATGAGTGCTCCATGGTGGGAATTGGCGCTTGAACTTGATAGCCCGGTTTTTCATCGCCGTCGAGGAGCATGGATAGTCCGAGTCTCAACGTCTCCATGGCTTCCCCATAATCGTCGTCGTCATGTTTATCGTCGAACCAGCGGCGGAACGTTGTTATGTCGTCTTTGACTTTCTTGTCTTGCGGATAAGCTCCTCGCAGAATTCATTCTACATGAGTGTCAAAATTGAATCATTGAATGATGCTTAGATCACAAAAACTTACTGTACTGGCTTGAGCTTTTCACTGGCTTCAAAAGCTGCTCGAAATTGGCCTGGAAGTACATGTCGCGCTTATGCTCGGCTTGGTGAGCAGCAACCACTTTGTGTATCTTCGCGAAAGTTCTGAATTTGAATACGACCACCAGTCGCCCTTATTCGTTCGATCTCATTTCCATTCTGGGAGCATGTTGGCCGCTAGAGACAAATTAGCTAAGTTGTTTGTTTGCTCTAGTCGAGATCATACCTGAAGCCTGACTAGGTGAATTGGTGGAGAGTCGATTTGGCGAATAGCTGAAAGATATAAGATGGGGGGATTAAGGGGTTGGTGAGTTCAATCGAGAGGTGATGAAGAAATGGATTAGTGAGTTGGGTACACTATGAGTCAGCGAAAGGCTTTATCTTGGAGATCTCGAACAGCCAAACCGTAAACTGGCGAATTGGTGAATGTTATTCTAAAGGTATTGTAGAGGTTATAGAAAGAAAGAAGCTGAAGGAGGTGATGTTGAGATATTTATAGAACATTCTAGAGGATACATCAATAGCAACTAACTTTCTAGGCGAATGAAGATATATAGAGGATTTTTCGAACTAGTCCTGTCGCATTTGTAAAGATCTATCGGGGTAATTGTAAGAGTTCAACCCTCAAAGGTGTTTCGCAAGTGAGAGAAGACTGCTTGTATTTCAAAGTATCTAAGTACAGAGAAGAAAGTGTAAATACAGGAAGGATAGCTCGTATAAATAATCCTCCTCTTACAATAGATCCTTCTAGAAAGTATCTTTAAATGGAAACGTGACAGCTTGCGAAATAGAACATGGCAGCTTGCGAAATAGAACATGACAGCTTGCAAAATAGAACATGACAGCTTGCAGAATAACAAGAGAACAATTGGAAATCCAGTCATGGATAAGCTAGAGAGAAGGATTCCATCCCTTAACATTATCCCCTCCCCCCCTCTCTTGTAGATCGATGTGAGCGTAGTCTCTGAGGGCGTAGTATAGGTCCGTCGTTTTCAAGAACGTTGCCGTAGGCACTTTCAAAAGCGTCCAGAGCTGTAGTTTGTTGGAGTTCGCTAAGGGGTTCCCACGTAGGATCAACGTAGCCTACCCACTTAACTAAGACTTCTCGTGTTTGTTGTCGACCTCGCCGGCGCCATCTTGCGGCTAGAATAGCCTCGATACCGTATTCCTCGTCTCCTTGTTCAGTTACTATAGGAGGCGGCTGTGTATTATCTTGTATTTGTGAAGGTAGGGGATCTGTGCCAGCTCTCCTAAGTAAAGACGTATGAAATCGGTTGTGGATTCCTCTGGGTGTATCAAGCTCGTAAGACATTGAGTTGATAACTCGTGTAACTGTATACTTCCCATGAATCCAGTCTAGTTTCTTACAAGGACGTAGGGTTTTTACGTTCTTTAGGTTGAGCCAGACTTTGTCTCCCACTTTAAAAGAGTCAGCCGGAGCACGATCTCTATTAGAGTAGTATTCTTGCTGTTGCTGAGCTGATACCATTGACGTTTCTGCCCATTCTTGTGCGTCCTTCAATTTTGCTACAAGATCTTGTGCTTTTTCTTTTGGATTCTCAGGGGTTTTCTGGGGAGCTTCAACAGTTCCTATATGCTCAATGTTATAACCGTGGGTTAAGAAGAAAGGCGATAGGCCCGTAGCTTGGTTTGGTCTATTATCGAGGCATATTTGAGCAATAGGCAGGAGCTCAACCCAGTCGTCCTGACTAAATGTACAGAACTTACGTAGATAGGCTTCAACTTCTTGATTTCTTCTTTCCGTAGATCCATCAGTCTCAGGGTGATACGCTGTAGAGAGTCTTCTCTCTATCTTAAGAAGGTGACAAACTTCTTTCCAGAAAGCATTAACAAATTGCGTGTCCCTATCTGAGACTAGAGATCTAGGAAGCCAGTGTAATCTTACGTAGTTCTGCATAAATAGTTTTGCAAATCCTTCAGCTCCAAACTGTTCTTTAGGCACTGGGAACAGGATAGTTCCTTTACCCAAGCGGTCAGTAATAACGCAGAGTCTTGTGCATCTTTGGCTCTCTGGTAATTCGACTATGAAGTCTACTGAAATATCTTGCCAGATACGGCTAGGGACAGGAAGAGGTTTAAGTAAACCTTTCTTTTTGTCTCGCCAGACTGAAGTTCTTCCGCAGACGTCACAATTGCGTATAAACTGACGTATATCTTGAGCAAATCCCGGCCAGTAGAACTGTCTGGAGAGAATAGCAATAGTAGCTTCTCGTCCAGGATGCCCTGATAGGACTGAATCGTGTATTTCTTGAATTACTCCTGTTAAGAGAGGCTCGTAGGAGGGCAACCAGATTCGGTCTCTATAGTAGAGCTGGTTATTTTCGACTTTACAATCTCCTATAGAAGTAGGAACCTTTAGCTTAGATGGGAACTGCCTATCTTGCTTTAGAACGCTTTGGAAAATACGTCTGTAGTCTAGATCTCCTTCGAGTGCAGTTTCCCATCTATCCCTTAGATCACCTGAGAGAAAGGGATTTTGTATAAAGGGGATAGGTTCTTTGTCTACTTCTTGAGCATTTTCTTGGGCAGCTTCTTCTCTTGCAGGAGTCTTATCCTCTAGAACGTTAATCCAAAGCTTTGGAGGTAATAACGTTCTAGTTCTTTCAACGATTCTTGGGTCTTGAATATCCTTTGGGAGATCTTGATCCCTTCGAGTTAAGGCGTCTGGAACTACAGATTCAGAGCCTGGGCGATAGCCTAGTTTGAAGTTAAACTTAGCTAGTATCTGCGCCCATCTCATTTGCCTTTCATTTAGTTCCCTTTTTACCATAAACTTCTCAAGGTTCTTGTGATCTGTGAGGATAATGAATGGCTTACTTAGGCTTAGTAGCTCGCTAGTCCAATGGACTAGAGCTTTGACTATAGCCATAAGTTCTTTGTCGTGGATATCATAATTGCATTCGGCTGGCAAGTGCTTAGTAGAGAAGAAAGCACATGGTTTCCAGTTACCTAGCTCATCTTTTTGACTAAGTACTGCTCCGGAAGCCCAGCCTGAAGCATCAGGTTCTACTCGCGTAGGCTTATCTTCATCAAGTGCAGACAGGACAGGTTCTTTGCAAAACTCTGCCTTAAGTTTTTGAAAAGATTCTTCTTGCTCCTTTCCCCATAAAAATGGAGTATTCTTCTTTGTAAGGCGAACCAGAGGCTCCCTTATTGTTGAGTTATCTTTTACAAAGTCACGGTAGAAGTTTGTAAAGCCTAGGAAGCCACGTACTCCTCGTAGAGTAGTAGGACGTTCCCATTCTTTAATTGCTTT
Source organism: Venturia oleaginea (assembly GCA_013176395.1). Lineage (NCBI taxonomy): Eukaryota > Fungi > Ascomycota > Dothideomycetes > Venturiales > Venturiaceae > Venturia > Venturia oleaginea. The sequence continues at coordinate 1,142,819 of JABMLP010000021.1, read as the reverse complement.
GATCTTCTCCGGATCCATGTGTAGGCCCGTTTCAGTATCTATAACGAAGCCTAGATACTTGACTCGTTTGGTATTAAACTCGCACTTCCGAATATCAAGGTATAACCCAGCGTTAAGGCAGCTTTGAAGTATCTTTTCAGTCTTTTCTTCATGGTCTTTAAGGTTCTTTGAAGAGTATATTACTATATCGTCTAGATAAGCTGAGCAGAACTCGTCTAGGTATCGTCGAAGGATATAGTTTATATACCGTTGAAAAGACGCAGGTGCACCGGTTAAGCCAAAGGGAGTAACTAGCCATTCAAATAGACCATATCTAGTTCGAAAGGCAGTTTTGAACTCATCTCCCGTTGCGATTCGAATCTTGTGGAAGGCAGCATTTACATCAAGCTTACTAAGATACTTAGCACGAGCTAAGGTTAGTAAAGTCTCTTTTACTAACGGTAGCGGGTACCTATCCTTTCGAGTAATTGCGTTTAAGGCTCGGTAGTCTACGCAAAAGCGTAAGCCCCCTCCTGGTTTCTTCACAAAGAGAACTGGAGACGCAGCAACTGATTTACTCTCTCGGATAAAGCCTTTATCTAGTAGCTCTGTAAGAGTCCTTCGCAAAACAAGGAGTTGTTCTCGACCCATACCATATAGAGGTCCCCAAGGAAGTGGTTTTCCTTCTTCTATAGGTATTTCGTGATCAATCCCAGGGCGATGCGGTGGTAGTCTCTCGGCCCTTTTAGGATCAAAGACAGCAGCGTACTTATGAAACCTCTTAGGTAGCAATTCCAGTATTTGCTCTGTTGTCAAAGGGACTTTCGGCTTCAAGGCAATATCAATATCTCGAAGAGTAACAGCAAATACTCTAGACGCGTCTTTGATTTTCTCAAGTGTAGAAGTGACAAGGCGGTGGAATCTTACGGGCGCTACTTGTTGTATATCAAGTTTGTCTTCAAATTTAGCATCGCGAATGCTAATCCCGTTTGCAAAGGTAAGAGTACTTTTAGATTCATTGATAACGGCTTTGGTGTCCTTGAGAAAAGGCCTGCCTAGTAGAAGATCCTCAAATTGTCCCGGGACTATATAAGCAAAAGCGTTGCATATAAGTCCCCCTAAATCTAGGTTCAACTTCGCAATTTTTGTCACTTGGGTCTGTCCTTCTTCCTTAAGAACTCCACCTATAGTACGCGGACTAATAGGGAGTACTTCAAGGTCCATCTGCGAAGCTTTCTCCTCGTTTATTGATGCGTAGCAGCTAGATCCATTATCAAGGAGAGTTTTAAGAGAGTATATATCGTTCACTATAGTATTTGTGTAGAAAAGGCGGGAGAGCATCTTGGGTCTGAACTGCTCCCATTCTTTTTCTATCCGAGAACGGTGTGAATCAGTGTCTTTGTTCGAATTCAAAATACTATTTACTCTCTCAATTGACTCCTTTGACAATTTTGCTCTATCTACTCTACGCCTCCATCCACGACTTTGGATAGAGGCTACTCTTTTTCCGAGTAGTCCTCTTCTTCAACTTCTTCATTCTCCTCAGTGGTTCCTTTGGCCCTTTTTGAACCAAGTTGCGTGACTCTTTCTACCTCTGTATCCAACCAGCAGTCTTTCATTCTATGGCCGGCCTTCCCACAGCGTAAGCAGAGGTTATTTGCCTTCCTATATTCATAGGCTTTAGACGAAATTTTTAACTTGTTTACGCGTGTAGGCTCCCAGTCCATAGCGTTCAGATCTTTAAAAGACTTCTCTTTATCTCTGAATCGTAACTTATCTTCTGAGGAAGAGAGCATCTTTGCTGTAGTGATTTGCATACTTGTATTCAAAAGATCGGACACAAACTGCTGGTAGGAGGTACTCTGAGATTGGCCTATTCTCTGGTTTCGCAGCTCTTGATTTATTGCTTTGTGTAGAAATGCAATTTTAACAGCGTCAGGCCAAGTCATTCCTCCAGCATTAGCAAGAGTGGTTTCAAAACGGGGAAGAAAAGAGAAGAAGGGTTCTTTCTCTTTTTGTTTGATTGTGGACAGGCTTACAGTAGCTCTTTGTTGTTGTACTGGATCGCCATAGAAGTTGTCCATATACTGTAACAATTTCTGTCCCGTTTTATCTTCCTCTGGAGCTGTCTTTACGTAGGCCAGAGTAGCCTGAGCTGCGGAGCCTCGTAGAGAGGAGAAGATGTAGGCAAATTGGTTCCTACTATCCCCTATAGACTCTGCGTCTATCTCCAACTTCATCCTTGCTTGTTGAAACCACTGAGCCCATTCAGAACGCTTGCCATCAAATTCTTGGAGCTTAGGAAGTACAGCTTTCTTCCTATGTATTCTGTCTTTTTGTGAATTCTTAGTCTCTTGTCCTTCTACTACGTTCTCAGAGCGAGTAGTGTTAGGTAAGATTGTAAGAATACGCGTAATAGCATCGTTCTGAATGGCTAGTTGATGTTGTAATGCTGCCATAGCTTCTTGTAGGGCTTGGGGTTCTTGAGGAACTCTTTGTTCCTGATCTTCTCCTTCCATATTTTCACCTATGAGAGATAATAGAGAGCACTACTATACACACTCCTAGGCTCTACTCTAGAGATTTGCTAGGCAGTATAGAGTCAATGCCTATTAGTATAGGAAGGTGACTATAGAATCCCAGAAGGATTTTTACACTATAGTCCGCTCTGCAATCCTTATTACTAAGGACAGAGCTCCCAGGGACTGTGAAGGCCAAGTGTATTAAATCTCTCTTCCTAGCTCTTTCTTTCCTCAGCTTATTACAGCTTCAACTCCTAAGACTACGCTGTCTTAGGATGACCTGCCCTTGCTTCTTGGAGATTCTAGCACGTTCTAGAAAATCTCAGTTTGAATTCTCTTGAATTCCCTTTTTGGATTGGCCCTTTCGGTTGGCCCTTGCTTCTTGGAGATTCTAGCACCTTCTAGAAAATCTCAGCTTGAATTCTCTTGAATTCCCTTTTTGTTTGGCCCTTGAGGTTGGCCCTTGAAGTTGGCCTTTGAGGTTGGCCCTTGCTTCTTGAGTTAGGACAAGTGTCCTCTTCTTGAAATTCCTTTCTGTTTGGCCCTTGAGGTTGGCCCTCGCTTCTTGGATTAGGACAAGTGTCCTCTTCTTGAAATTCCTTTTTGGAGCTTGCTCTCTGTGAGCCTTTCTTCCTTTGTAAGATTGAGGTACTTAGATAATGTAAGAGTTCAACCCTCAAAGGTGTTTCGCAAGTGAGGGAAGACAGCTTATATTTCAAGTATCTAAGTACAGAGAAGAAAGTGTAAATACAGGAAGGATAGCTCGTATAAATAATCCTCCTCTTACAATAGATCCTTCTAGAAAGTATCTTTAAATGGAAACGTGACAGCTTGCGAAATAGAACATGGCAGCTTGCGAAATAGAACATGACAGCTTGCAAAATAGAACATGACAGCTTGCAGAATAACAAGAGAACAATTGGAAATCCAGTCATGGATAAGCTAGAGAGAAGGATTCCATCCCTTAACACTTATCCATGACTGGATTTCCAATTGTTCTCTTTTTATTTTGCAAGCTGTCATGTTCCATTTAAAGATACTTTCTAGAAGGATCTATTTGTAAGAGGAGGATTATATATACGAGCTATCCTTCCTATACTTACTGTGAGAGGCGTGGTCGATATGTTTTTCAATTGACTATCCTGATTGACGAGTATTACAAACTTGAAGAAAAGAGAGAAAGACTAGAATACATGGTTTTATAATCAGTGGTGGTGGGGCTGTGGAATCTTCCAGAAGTTTCCAAAGGTTGAGGGCATTGTCATGATCAAACTATGTTGGTATTCGAATGCAGTTAAACGTAGTTAAATGTGGTGGTTCTGCTCGATCAGGTCTAGCGCGAGACTGGTCGCAAGTACTTAGACTCGTCTCTACCTCTTAGTTAGCTCCTCATCCTTACAACTTCGCACATCCCATAGAATTCAAGTCATGCTTCCAAGTCAAGTCCAAGGTCAAACGTGACAGGCATAGCCGAGAACCACAATCTAGGCCATAGCCTGTGACACTTACACTTTCTTCCTTGTACTTAGATACTTTGAAATACAAGCTGTCTTCTCTCACTTGCGAAACACCTTTGAGGGTTGAACTCTTACATTAACTTATAATAAACCTTTATAATCCAAGTTCCATCAAATATACCACTTAACCCCAAAAGATAAATATAGCTTCCATCTAAAATACTACCAAAATCCTTAAACAATAAAAACTTAAACTGATTAATCCGATACTGTTGACATACCTTCACTTGCTCCCTCCCTCCCTTCCATCCCTCCAACGTTAAGGCTAAGCTATATCCCCACCTGACCACCTCAAATCTGTTACAGATCACCTCAAGACCGAAGAGCAGGGACAGCGGGACTTGTAGAGGATGGTTGGATAACAAGAAGTTGTTGTTAGGACTGATGTGGAGTGGAATCCGTTGGGCGCACAAGAGGGGACTTGTGCAACCAGGTCAGTCCTAAGAGAGAATAGTACGTGCAGGAGTCACGTGATATTACCACAGTTCCCACAGCACTTGGCATTGCCCACAGTGTGGGAAGTGTGGGAAGAGCCAAGAGGTGTGGGAATGCACCTTGGCACCCAGAACCAGAAGGGTATATATGGAGGACGTTGGACGGACTTTCCTTTCTCTCTTCGTGGTTATCTCATGTTATGTTTCTCACATAGAAGCTTCTTCAACCTACTACAGTAACGACCTTTTACTTAGATACAATCAAGCACAAGTCATATGCACACGAAGCAAGCCCACCCCAACCTTCATACTAACCGACAAGCGTTCAGGATTGATCTGATGATCAAATCGGTTAGACGACAATTGAATTGAGAGATACATCGGACGGCTAGGATCTAGTGAGCCTCCAAAGAACCTGAGCAAGGGAAGGTACTTAAGGTAAGTACTTCCAGACTGATATTGCCCTTACCCCAAACCCGCGGACCAGAACAAGAGAACACAGGTGTCACGAAGGTCTTGACATAATCAACTGTGTTGAGAAACGAGTTCCCCGTAACAAAATCCAAATAACCCAAGAAAACTCCATCCCAAAATTAAAATCTACCAAAATAATCAACTCTCCCTCCCCAAAAAACCATCTACAACCATCCAAAGCCAAACCAAGCCCATAACACAAAACAAAGTAAACACGTCAGAACCATAACCAATCCCCAAGACCAAGACTAAAATCCTGTAAAAGCCTTACTAAAAAACGTTTACAACCGAGACGAGGGGTTATCCAACACAGCATGAAGAATACAAGAATAAATAGCTAGGTACAACATATTCCCCCCCCCCCCCACCTCCCCAAAAAAAAGAAACCTGCCTCACAAAAACCCAGTATTAACATTATTTCCGCTAAAAGAGAATCGATTGCATACTTCAAGCATAAAAATAGGTCCAAGCGTACAAACCCAACAACCAGGTCACCAAATAAGTCTACAACTCTAGGCACGACAACGTCTCCGTCCCCTTCGCGCAAACAACAATGTCGTCTGTCTCTTCACCAAGCTACCCCTAATTCCAAGAAACCCTGCGAGTCCAAAGCGCCGGCCGTGCCCATGACACTCCGCACACCTGCAAAGCTCTCTTTATAATCCTAGCGACGATTAGCAAAATTGAAAAGCCAGGTCGCCAAGACCAACATTACTCGAGGTATCCATGCCCATACCCATACCCATTGGTCCCCCATTGACAGGTAAACTCGGGTCTTCATATGGCTTGGCCCTAAAATTCGTCTTCCAATGGTCCATCGCCGCCTCGGCCTCCAGCTTTCGATACTTTGCTTCCTCCTCCTTCTCGGCGATGACTTCGGGATCGAGCCAATAGTATCGCGCACCATCGGATCCCTCAAAGTCACTCATGTCTGGCATCCAAGAAGGTTGTACTCCTGGATCCTGGCGTTCCTCTGAGCGAGTTGAGCGGGCATTTCTATGGCGCTGCACTCGCGGAGGGAAATGTGGTGGAGATCGGGATTGATCGGCCCCGGCTTGCCGAGATTCAGCACGAAGGCGCGGTGGAGAGTGGGAACGGGCGACACGAGTTCGCCGACTTCGGGGACGAATTGGTGGTGGAGAATGAGACTGGGCAGCACGAGGTTTCGCTCGGGTAGTGCGCGGCTCGGATTGGGAAGGCTCGGGTCGGATCGGCTCGGATCGGAGAGTTTCGTATGGAAGAGATTCACGTCGAAGTGGCTCGGTCTGGAAGGGTGGGAAAGGCTCCAACCCACCCTCTTGGGCCAACACGTCTTTAGAGGTCGCTTTGGTATCTTGCAGTGCTCTAGACCTGGCCTGCGATTTTTTGGTGTATTTCATACTTCTGTGACGATTCATTGGATATTTGCCTTTATCTTGGTCACTTTGTATCAAGTTCTGCCAGTGGTCCTTTAATCGATCCATTGTTTTTGATAGAGATCTTCCTCGTGACTTCCTGGTCTCATGGACAGGCTTCTCAGGCTCGATAACAGATACGTGTACAGTTTCTTCATTGTCTGTACCGGATTGACCCTCCAGTTGCGGATCGTTGGCGACGACCCTCTCGAGGCTAGGAAACTGTGTTTCGATGCCTTCTTCGTGGGGAGGAAGTCGAGGTCGACCACGTTCTTCGGTGTGGGGAGCAGGGGATCGGACGGGCGATCCGGGTCCGAGTGCGCCAGACATCATGTAGTCATCCTCGGGTCGCAAAGGTTGACTCTCATACGCTTCATAAATTGAACCAGGACGCTCTTTCAGTGGTGGCTCAGACCTCCAGTCGTATGTGCTAACCACAGAACCATGTACGATGGACTGATCTTCGTAATCTGGTCCTGATGGTTCGGATTGGTGGGAGGAGGAATTAGAGGGCCCACTGAGATCAAGTTTAAGTCCTGAAGCGCGAGGCTCAATTACAGCATCATGCACGTTGAGTTTCTCGCGACGAGGTGATAGAGGTGGACCCAGATTCTCCTTTGTGGACTCGGACGATTGGTCCATTCGCTCTCGACGTGGAAGACGGCCATACTCTTCGTTTCCGTCCATGGCGAGGTATGAGCTTGAAGGCTTCTCGATTGTAGGTTTAGATCCAGGGCTCAGCTCAAGCGCGTTGGGTTCGAGGGTCTCGGAGGTTACGCTTTGAGAAGTTGGCGACACTTGTGGGCTGAGTGATTCGTCCTCCTCGGATGCATTCGAGATTGGAAGCTCTTCGATCCTGGGAGCGGTAGGCTCCGCGAACGCTGGCCTAGGGGCTTTTTTACTCTGATCAGAAGAGGGACCACGACGATTCAGCTCACGAGCGCGGCGTTGCTCTGTCAACATTGGGTTGGTCCACGTAGGTCTCCTGGTTGTGTCGATGTCGTTTACGAAAAAGTATCGCTGGTGATATTCTGTAACACATGTTAGGACCAGGAACTTCAAGGGGACATGGTAAAGACCCTCACCATTCCAAACTGCTCTCCATCCCGCGGGAACCTGTGGTGAAGGGCGGCGCCGATCTGCCATAGCCGTGAAGGGCGTCGCAATTGAACAGTGGGTGTAAACAAAAGGGTCTTTAGTGTAAGTATTCAGGGATACTGAAAAGTGCGAGAAACTGATTGCTTTATATGTGCGTGTGCTGTAGAGTGGCTATCAGATGATGTCGGTGCCGTGTGGTAGGGTTGAGGTGAAGTTTGGTTAGATGATGGAGATTCTGAGAAAGCATTCCCCCTACACAGCGGCCATCGCTCTTTCCTCACCGTCCATTGGGGAAATGGCGCATGATTCATCGCCGTTGTTCCTCGAGGTACATCTTTTTAGATGCTAGATATCTGGCCAAACCGGTTCTTGACGTCGCCATAGGTTTAGGATACCGATCTCCAAGGCAGTAGAGTTTATCTGCAGAAATAACATACTGATCTCTGGAATCCAGGGGACACTCAATTGATGAAGTCAGTATTAGTATACCAAGTCACATGCCCATTCTGGTGGAAGGAGCGTTTGGTCAAGTCTTCATCACGTCTCATTATCATCTTCTGCCGACTCTTTTGATGCGACGGCTCGTACTCCCTCTGCCAGAATCTCATACTCAATACCTAGCCCAGCGGTTTGCCCGGCCCAAGGAGCAAATACAACTCTCATCCACCTCTTCCGTTTCCTGCTGTCACTTGCCCCAAGTCCTTCTTTGACCAAGGCTATTCTCGCCGCGATCTGATTTGCCCATACCAGTCCTAAACTCGGTGTCTTGAGACTGTTATTCTCAGGAGTAAATGGTGGCAGGTCTCCCCATCCTGTGAACCAGCGTTGTTGGTGATCAAGTGTGAGCGGATCTGGAGTTATTGAAGGTGTCGATGAAGGGAGGCCTGCTTGACCGGATGGTTGTGGCTGTGATGGTGGTGCATATGAAGTGCTTTGAGGAGAGAAGCGATCGGCGACTTGGTTGGATATCACGATAGCTATGTTCTCGGTACGTGCCAGATTGCGAAGAAAGGACCCCAGCTGCACCAGCTGTATTTTTCTCTCCGCCATGGCTTGTCCTGCGCGTCTGTCAGGATTGTTTGCCGTGGCCTGGCCGTGTTTGGGCTGTATTCCTTTGCCATTGGCTTGCTCTTGTGTCCCTCCTGGTCTTTCAAACTCGGCGCGATAGTTGGCAGCGATGGAGTCAATGACGATGAGGCCAACATTCTGACGTTCTATTGCTACAGGTACTTGAAAACGTAGTATATGCTCCTGTGATTCTAAATCTGGAGTCTGGATACTGAGTATCCGACTCAAGGATGGCTTTTCGTTGGCGGGGAGGGAGGATAGGATTGTATTCGTGCGAAGAAGTTGACTGAGCCTGGAAGTGGAGAGTGCGGCTTCTGTCGAAATATATAGCGTTGATCGTGAGAGACCATGTGGCAGTGGAAGTTGAGCAGCGAGGAGGAGGGTGAGGAGGAATTGCGTCTTGCCGGCACCACTATGGTGTAGTCAGTGACATGAGTATGTAAGATGAGAAGATGGTGTGGTGCTACCTCTCTCCAGTAATTTCCGTCATGTAGCCCGTAGGAATTCCACCACCAAGTGCCAAATCTAGTTCGTCGTCCAAGGTGCTGATTGTCTGCCATTTCGACGCGCTTTCTGGTTCGTGACGCGTCGCATTGGACTGGATGCAGCCAGATAGACCAATGGCTTTGTGCAGAGCCTGAAGTACAGTCTCTGCGAGCCTTGCTACCTGGGCTGGTGGTAGCTGAGTTCTCTTGGCGATATCAGCAGCATCGAGGGTTAAGAGGTCGCCCGTCGTGATGTGGGCTTTGTCGAGAGATGGGATGAGATGAGAGTACTTTGCTGTTTCAAACTCAGGCAGCACGTGGAGAAGATCGGTCATAGAGGCTGAGAGACGGGTCGGTCATGCTGGGAGAAAGTCGCGTCTTTTTTTATTTCTTGTCCAAGTCCCCACATCAGTTTGACGCGTTCCTCCCAATTCGACGCGTAATGTGTGCCTTCTCAACAACAAGGACAAACGACTTACGATGAGCTCTTCGTGGACTAATCAGCTGGCGCGAATTAAGCGAATTCGGCGATGCTTGGCGTGGTGTTTAGTTTTGGAGTCATGGCATCACGCGCGATGCACCTCCTGTCGTCCGAGCTGTGTGGGGAAACGTCATTCACTGCACAGCGATGGCCGAGACCTCAAAGCGCTGATAGGAGACTCCGCAGGTGAGAGTAGCCACTCTCGCCCTGCGTCTCTCCGCTAGATGCTTCCATACATAATGGCCGTATATCCTCTCTCGTCAACCATATCCACTCTGAAAACCCCTTGTATCCTTTTCCTGGTTAGTACTACCCGGATATTCCTTCTCTTCCACTCGTCCGCCTCGTCGGGCACTGCTCCACAAAGTACCGCCAGATCAATAGCTGCGGCCTTCATCAGTCCATTGTTAGACAGGATTGTTGTATCTGATCAAGCTCACTCCAACACACTACAGCTTATGATCATGCGGCATCGTTAAGCATCATTACTAATCAACGATTAGATAGCTAGCAAGGTACGTAGTTGTCGATACTTGATCGCTAATCCAACGCTCAGTATCTGAGATATCAGGCATTCGTACATCATTACCCCAGTAAGTAAAGTCCCTTCCGTCCTTACTACTACCGCCATACCCACATGGTTCGATCCGGCATCTCGGTTCATGCGCTTCCACATCCAGCTGCGTTGTCTCTTGTGGAGGACCTGTCACCAGTCCCACGTTTCACATGGAAATGTCGCGGGGCTTTCCATACAAGGCCAACCTACGTATTTTCCCTTCGTCCAGCCTTGTACTCCCTTGATTACTATAAGACCTGACACGTCCTTTGAACGACTTCCTCGTTTCTCATGGTCTCTAAAGTTGTGTGCTAAAAATCTCGATGCCGGCATACTTCCTTCAGGATTGTCATTACTTCTTTCGCAGCGCTCTGCGGTTGCTCTCTATACCAACCTTCATCTCACCCCTCTATGCTTGACTGACTTCTCTTCACTATGGCAGTCAGAACATTTACGCGACCATCCTCTTTGGATCAGGCGCTAGACTTGCAAGGACCCCACAGAACCATGTCTCAAACGGACGGGGAGCAGAATGGAGCTCGCTCTGCAGAGGCTGCAAAGGCTTTACAAGAATCATACTCCAACGAAGCTCAAAATCCACTCGCAACATCGAAGAATGGCGGCTCAAAACCTGGAATAAATTTCGCTGCCCAAGATAAGTTACCACAACTTCCCATCCCAGATCTTGAATCGACGTGCAAGAAATATGTAGACGCTCTTCGACCACTTCAGAGCACAAAAGAACAACGCGAAACTCAAATCTCAGTCAAGGAATTTCTGCAACTGGAAGGCCCAAAATTGCAAGCGAGGCTGAAGGAGTACGCAGAAGGGAAATCAAATTACATCGAACAGTTTTGTATGATACATTGTTCCAAAAACCAACAGTGAGATACTCCAACTAACAGGCCCAGGGTACGATTCATACCTCAATTTCGATAATCCAGTCGTGCTCAACCTGAACCCTTTTTTCCTGCTCGAGGACGACCCAACGCCAGCGAGGAACAACCAAGTCAACCGAGCCGCCTCTTTAGTCACTTCAGCCTTGTCATTTGTCCGTGCTGTGCGGAAAGAAGAACTCCCTCCAGATGCGATACGTGGTCAGCCGTTGGACATGTACCAGTACTCACGGCTTTTCGGCACAGCAAGAATTCCGACCGAGCATGGCTGCCAAATCGGTCAGGATCCTGATGCCAAACATGTCGTTGTCATGTGCCACGGTCAGTTTTACTGGTTCGATGTACTTGACGACAATTCGGACCTCATCATGACAGAAAAGGACATGGCCCTCAACCTTCAGGTCATTGTTGATGATGCATCCCAAGTGCCCATTCAAGATGCTGCCAAAGGAGCCTTGGGTGTTCTTAGCACCGAAAACCGCAAGGTCTGGTCAAGTTTGCGAGACCTGTTACAAAGAGAAGAGGGATCGAACAATTCGGACTGCTTGAACATTGTCGACTCTGCTCTCTTTATTCTATGTCTTGACTATACAGAGCCGACGACCGGGGCTGATCTCTGCATGAACATGCTTTGTGGAACGAGCAAAGTTGAGAAAGGTGTACAGGTCGGAACTTGCACCAACCGTTGGTACGACAAACTGCAGATCATCGTGTGCAAGAACGGCAGTGCTGGCATCAATTTCGAGCATACTGGTGTCGACGGTCACACTGTTTTGCGTTTCGCGTCCGATGTGTACACTGACACCATTCTTCGATTTGCACGAACTATCAACGGAAACGCCCCTACTCTATGGGCATCAGCGAGTCCGGATCCGGCCAAGCGAGATCCTGCGAGCTTCGGCGACGTGCAAACAACGCCGCACAAACTCGAGTGGGACATGGTGCCTGAACTTAGCATTGCCCTACGCTTCGCCGAAACGCGCTTGGCCGATTTCATCCAGCAGAACGAGTTTGAGACCCTCGAATTTGGTCACTATGGGAAGAACTTCATGACGTCCATGGGCTTTTCACCAGATGCTTTTGTCCAAATGGCATTCCAAGCAGCATACTACGGCTTATATGGACGGATCGAAAATATCTACGAGCCCGCCATGACCAAAATGTATTACCATGGGCGAACGGAAGCCATTCGCCCTGTGACAGAGGAATCTGTCGAGTTTGTGCGAACTTTCTGGGGCGATAAGCCAGCGAACGAGAAGGTTGAGGCTCTGAAGAAAGCTTGCATGAAACATAGCGCCATCACAAAAGAGAGTGCCAAAGCGCAAGGTCACGATCGCCACTTGTACGCTCTGTACTGTATCTGGCAGCGATCGCTTGACGAGGGCTACGAGACGAACACTGACACCGAGTCGATACGCTCGGCGAGCCCGATCCCGGATGGTGACCCACAAATTATCGTCGGTTCGCCAGGGCTCAAGTCGTTGTTATCGGATGATGGCTCTCAGTCAACAAGCCCGCAAGGACATCAGGTTCAGCATAACATGCCTCCGCTCTTTGCCGACGCTGGCTGGGAAAAGATTAACACGACGATTCTGTCCACCTCCAATTGTGGCAACCCTTCACTGAGACAATTCGGATTCGGCCCTACCTCTGGCGATGGTTTTGGTATCGGCTACATCATCAAAGATGGTTCAGTCAGTATATGTGCTTCCTCCAAGCACCGACAGACTTCTCGCTTCATCGATGCGCTAGAGGCCTACTTTCTTGAGATTCGCAAACTACTTCGCCAAACCAAACGTCGCGGCACAAGTGCGGACAAGACTACCTCGCGTGCTCGAGAAGCAGAAGAAAATGCACGACACAGACCGAAGGCTGCGCGTGTGAAGAGCCGCGGTCGCAATATCATGGCCGATCCTTGCGCCAAACTCGCCGGCGTTATGACGCCACAAACCGAGCAGACGGAACAAAGCGACGACGAGGGATTAGGTGGATGTACGACTTCCCTACATTCTCTATCTTCTTATTCATCGCGCTGCTCACTCCCTTGTATTTTTCATTCGCCTTGTCCATTTCATGGCTCTTGGGAGGAGCCAGAACAGACTGTGGGCGAGATAACCAGCAGTACCGAAGGTCGCAGGAATTCATTTCAACATGGACTTCCACCTCCTGGCTCAAGTTCGCCGAAGCGCATGAAGGGTTTTATCATGAAAACGCCTCCGTATACTCCGATTTCGAGGCAAAGTAGTGTTAGACTTGCGCATGCTTCTAGGAGACGTCCGACTTTCTCTCTTCTCTAGCCCTCACACTTCTACCCTTTTTACATGCGCTTCACATCATACAATTTACACATTGATTGTATACCCCTAGATCTAGATACTAGATGACCTACTTCCTTCCCCCTTCTCTTGTACGCCGCTGTTACCACCATCACCACGCATCATTTCCACATTCAATTTCACACTTTCCAGCACCATAGCACCAGTACCGTAAGTGTCGAATAGGCGCTGATTCTTTTTCGTAGATGGATTTTTCGACGCGGGAATGCTTCAACAAGCACTGAGAGCCAGTAAGGAGGGTCTTGACGGTGAACCGCGGGGTAAACCGCAGAGCAGACATGTTGGAAGGAGACTTCATTTAGCGGAATATTAGCGGGATTGATTGATTGCTTGGTTGATACATCCCGCATAGTTGGCCGCACATGGGGCAAGTGAGCGAGGTTGTTACAGTCACTAATACAAATGGTCAGTCTTATCTAGATATGAAAATCACTCGTAGCTTGACTTAACAGGCTGCGATCTTGCTATCGATTTCTATGAATCTCTGGGCGTGGTTGGCGTGGCTTTGAGCGTGGTCTGCGAGGATTCGAGTGTGGTCTGCGAGAGTGGCTTCCATACGCTGAAGAGTAGCCTGGACACCTGCAAAGGTAGTCCGCATACATGACAAGTGTGCTGCTTCGCTTGCCGTGGCCAAATGGCGCAGTTCATCGAGACCTGGAACGAGGAGCGGCACGTTGGGAGCTCGAGGTGGACTGGCCATGTGTTCCCAAGAATCACTTCTTGGGAAGAGTGATGCCTCTTGGTTTTGTACGAGTTGTGGACTGATTGCAGTCGTGTGAGTAACTAGAAAATGCAGCAAAACCGAAGGTCGAAGGGAGCTGTAAGTACCTCGAGGGATTCTAGATTAAAGTCAGTGTTGTAAGATGCTGCACAATGCCGTTGTATTCAGATGTTACACATGCTGCCCATCTCTTATCTAATAAACCAGACTCTCTGGGCTATCATCCGCCTCCTCGCCCTCGTCTCATCTTTTTGTTTGGGGGTTGCACAGCAGCCACAGCAGCTTTGTTATCGTCCCGCTTTTCTTCCATTTCAACCAAGTAGAAGGCTAGGAGACGGATTCCTTCCACAGAGTCTAAGAAAGTGTAGTCGCGGCTTTAGTAAGCTATTACTGGTTGATTGATTGATTGATTGATTGATTTTATCCTACTCGGTTGCAGCCGCTTAATCACGCAGCTATGCCCGGTTAGGGGGACTTCATCAGACATCCGACACGTGATATGATCTACCACGTCCCACTTCGCCCTGCTTACCAAAACAAGACCAGCTATCCCCTCGATCCCCCCTCTTTTCCCTCAACCACTATTTCCAAATGCCCAATGGCTCTTGTAAATGTCGGTTATTCTACCAGTACATCTGTGCTATCTAGATTCCGAGAGGCAATGCCTCATGTTTCGCTTTCCGTCTACCTACAGTCTCCCCTCAATGCTCAGCGTCGTCTGCGCGTTTTCGATCCCACTATGCCCAAGGACCCGCGTCTTTTCCATAAATCTGATAGCTTTGGTGGCTAACTTATGCGTAGTCAAGATATTCCGGAGGTTGTTTCGTCCTGGGAAGCGGCCTAACTCGTCTCTCCGGATGTCCCGGAACTTGCGGCATTCCAGGAGGATATGGGCTACGGTCTGCATCCCTTCACGGCAATCACACCTAGAGTCTGGGATACCTTGGACACGTCAGCTGAAGAGGAAGGCCTTGAGCCCTATCTTTTCAGTTCTCATCTGTACGAGGATCGCACTTTCTCGTTTGCTCCGGTCTTGATGGAGCTGGAGCACCCGTTTAGTAGGCTTAGGTGTGTATCTTCTCGTGGCTTTCCCCTTTGTCTCGGATTTCCAGCTAGTCAACCATTGTCTATTCACTACCTTCCAGCACCACGTCTTGAGTGTCGTTCTTAGCGGATACAGTTCCGGTGGCATATCAGCTCTTGGTCCTTCCTCTCCGTCTTCTCTCCATCCAGTGGCCTCCCTGGCGGCTTGGTCAGCGGCCTCGTTCCCGTCAATTCCCTCGTGGACAGGGATCCATCAGATGTTCACGATAGCTCCGTACTCGTGAAGTTGTGTGATCCGTTGTACAATCCGCTTGACAATGTATGCTCCTGATCAGCCTTCCGGCCTTGTCAGCGAGCGTATCGCTGCCTGGTTGTCGGTGAAGATATTGATGTCTCTCCGTTCGTTTCCTGCCTCGATGTCTGTTTGAACCATATGCAGCGCTAGATTTATTCCTTGAATTTCAGCTGCGTACACCGTGGAGGTCGTCTCAGGGCCCATATACGTGCTTCTCGTCTGTATTTTCAGCGGCCAGACTGCTGCAGCGCCTGTATGTCCGTCTATGCTACTCCCATCTGTATAGATGCAAATATTACCCTCGACTCTAGTGACGGAGTCGTGTTCAGAGTGTGCCGCTTCATCGCTTGGTGCGATATGTGTCTTTGGGCCTTGCCAACATGGTGCTGCTACGAACGGCGGGATTATATCTCGCTTGACGAAATTCGCTGCTCCTTTCTCTTCGGCATCTCGATATATGTTGTATAATGGGCTATCGTAGCTTGCTCGTTGTCTTGACCTTGGTTCTCCGAATTGAGTATCTAGCAGTTTAGGGAGGTCTTGGCACGTGAGTATACGGCTGAGGGTTTCGGTGTTGTGTTTCCAGATCTGTTGTTCGACTGGGAGCAGGTAGGTCTCAATGTCGAGGGCGACTCTGGATGTCGCTTTGAACGCTCCACAGATAATTCGTGCTGTACGTGCTTGGATTGACTGAAGTGTATCGAGCGTTTTTCTCGTGTATTGTTTTCCCCTCGTTCCTGAATTCGACCAGATTGAGCACGCGTACACCATCTGAGGGACTACTACTCTGCGGTAGATTTTTCGCATATCTAGCAGACTGACGCCCCATGTTGAGCTACCCAGAGAGCACAGTGCGTTCATTGTTTTCGTAGTTTTCCGCTTGATTTCTTCGATGTGTTCCTTCCATTGGAGTTTGCTGTCTAGCGTCACGCCTAGATATTTGCACGTTGTCTTAGGCGCAATGCATCCCCATGCCGTCTGAACGGGCTGTTGTGTGTTTATACGGGTGCGTCTTCTTGTGAAGTGTGTCAGTTGGAACTTTTCTGGGGCGAATTTTGATGCATGTGTCTTTGCCCAACAGTTTGCCTTTTCTAGCGCGTTTTCGAGTTTCTTGCACGTTTCCTCTGTTGTGTTACCCCATGTAAGTATGGCTGCGTCATCGATATAGCCTGTAGCTGCAGTATCGTTGCCTGAGTCGTATTGCTCAATAAGGTCAGAGTTGTAGAATATGTATAAGATGGGGGATAGGGGCGATCCCTGTGGTACCCAGTCTCGACCGTGTACTCGTCAGATTCGTAGCCATCGATGACAATTCGCGTGCGTCTATCGCTCAGGAAGCTAGCAATCCATCGTACTGTTCTCTCATCAACTTTTCTTTTCCGAAGATTGTGTAGGAGTCTCTTGTGGGATACGTTATCGAAGGCGCCCGACACGTCAAGGAGCAGCAGGCTAGCGACTTGTCCTTTTCTGTTGTTCCAAGCATTTTAGATTCTCTCGATTACAGCGTGTAGTGCGTGTTCCGTTGACCTTAACTTCCTGCCTCACATGTGAATCCTTGGGATGACTTGGTGTGTTTCCACCAGGTAGCTAAGTCTCTTAGCGATTACTGCGTCCATGGCCTTGCCAATCGTATTCAGGAGCGCAATAGGTCGGTATGCCTTTGGAATCGAGTAGTCGTCCTTCCCTGGTTTGCGTAGCACTACCGTGGTCGAGCTTCGGAAATGTGTCGGGTAGTGGCCCAGTTGTAGGCTCTGGTTCATGATTGTCGCCAGGTGTCCTACCAACATATAAGATGCCGTCTGCAAGGCCTTGTTTGGGATCCCATCCGGTCCCGGGGCCTTGAAGGATGACGCTGCTTATATTGCGTCCAGTACCTCCTTCTCAGTAACGTTTGGCATTGGTATACAATCATCATATCTTGCATCCTGTAGACCGTCGAGGTCTGCTTCTGGCGGTGCTGGGAAGAAGACGTCCCGAAGGAGAATCGTTTTTGCCGAGGGTGTAGTAGCCTGGTTGCCGGTCGTCGGACACTTGATAATTGGCGTCACACTTGGGGGCTGGCCTTCTCTATTGCGCGCCCACTTGGCTATTTTCCAGAGGGATTCAGTGGAGCTTGCTGCCATTTCTACGCGGTCTCTGTGTGCTTGCCGGAGCGCCTTCTTGATCGTCCGTGTCTTGTGGTTCCTCGCCTCGCGGTAGTTTTCCCTGTCTCCTCCGTGTGTCTTCTCTCGTGTATGCGCCTTAGGCGTTTTGTATCTGCCAATGCTCTCGAGCATGTTCCGTCCCATCCCTCTTTCGCCTTGGTGCATGGTCTTGTGAGGGGAATTGTCTTCGCTGCTGCATCTTTGATCGCTTTGACTAACTCCATCGTGTACATGTCTAGCGCTGCTTTCGTCCTTGGTCTCCTTCGTGTCGGTAGGGTGTCTCTGAGCGTCCCGCAGAACTCCTTGCACTCTAGGAGTTTCCAGTTGCATCTTGGCCTGATTTCCGTGGAGCGCGTCCGGAGATCCAGTATGATGCTGATGGGGAGGTGGTCTGAGTCGTGGTCTAGCTCTCTGTCTACTCTGCTACTGATGGTCCTATCAATCAAGCCTAATGTCATCCAGCACATATCAATCGTCGTCCTGCTGCTGCCTTCTTCGTACGTTACCGTTCCGGGCTGTAGCATGCTTGACAAATCAAATTTCTCCATAATTTCGATAAGTTCTTCCGCTTCTCGGTCTTCGTTTACGACCTGCGCTCCTCCCCACATTCTATGGTGTAAATTCAAGTCGCCTAATACCATCTGTTCTTTCAGCGCGTGTTCATCCAATCGAGCTCTTAGGGTCGGCAGTGAGCTGATGCGGCTTGGCATGTTTTGGACCGTATTGTAGACGTTGTGTATTGCCAGCTCGTCTTCTGTTTGATCGCTATTTCTGATACTGATTTTCAATGTGCAGACGTCTCTTGTGTGCTGTTCGAATTGCAGGCTGCCGTGGTCTAGCCTTTTGTTGACAAAGAAACACACCCTTGCTGGGCCATCCTCCTCGTTCGTTGTCGGGTAGCATAAGTGGAATATATCCCCCGCCGGGTGGTGCGTTGTCGACATGAAGGGGTTGCGCCACGGTTCTTGGATAGCAATAATATCGTATTCTGCTACTCTTGGATCACGGAGCAGAGTTGCCATAACCGTATCCCTTGATTTGCGTACGTTGTACTGTAGTATATTAAGTTGGTCCTTCTCTCTCATAGATCCGAGTCCTCATCGATTTCCATGTATTGTGTGTTTCTGCATGTTAGGGTATTGCCCTCTAGCGCCTCAAGCGCCCTCCTCGACATCTTCGTTGCTCTTTGTGGCCTTTGACTCTGGTGGGGTCCTTCGTTCTCCTTGTCTCCTGGGGCAGGCCTCTTTTGTCCAATTCCAGGTAATAGTTGCATCCCTCTGGTCCTTGGCCCTTGGCGTGAGGTCAGGTCTGTAGTTGACCTCGTTCTTCCAGAAGGTTCTCTGCCGTAATCTTGTATAGGTATTTCATCACAGGTGAACATCGTAGGGTGATACCGTGGTCTGTTCGCGTACGCTGCCTTTGTCCGGGTGAGTTCCTCCTTCCTGGTTGGGCATTGTTGACTCCATGCTTCATGGGCTCCCTGGCAATTGGCGCATTTCCTAGGTGTGGTCTGTCCAGTCTTCGAAGGGCAGTCCCTAGAACTATGTTCTTGCGCACAGTAGCCACATTGTTTTCGCTGCTTTGCATTGGGTTCCTATGTGGCCGTATTTGTGGCACTGAAAGCACTGCTTCAGTCGGCACTGTCTCTCATATCGTTCGCTTTGACACATCTCCCCTTGCCACACCAGACCTTCATCGATGATCTTGTTTGCGTCCTCAGGCTTGGTACTGGTTGATTGATTGATTGGTTGATTTTATCCTACTCGGTTGCAGCCGCTTAATCACGCAGCTATGAGCGGTTAGGAGGACTTCATCAGACAGCCAACACGTGATAGATTATATAATCCACCGCACCCCACTTCGACCCGTTCTCTGAAATAAGACCAGCTGTTCCATCGGTCCTCTCTCTTTTCCCTTAACCAGTATCTCCAAATGGCCGCTGGCTTTTGTAGATACTGGTTATTCTGCTAGTATATCGGTGCTATGTAGACTCCAAGAGGCAATGCCTCGTGTTTCGCTATCCTTCTACCTACAGTCTCCCTCTAATGCTCAGCTTTGACTATCTGCTTCGCCTTATCCCTCAAGGCTAATGGGTTCCCTAAGTATGTTTCTGCTTGTGAAAGTTGCCTTACACCAGATTCCTATGCGGCAGTGTATTTGGTTGTGTGATGCTGGAGACAATAGTAACCATCGTAGTCGTGATTTCGCTGCTTGGGTGTGATACTCCGGGTATGCCCGTAGACGAGGCTGTCTGGTAGCTGCCGTATTGTATGGCGCCGATCGTGCTATAGACCTGCCATCTTATAGTCGGAGCCTATCTGCTGCTAATCGTTCTCCCTACTTGCTGTATCGCGCGCCTACTCTTTCCAATGCCATAACTGGGACGCACCAGTCTGGGGAGAGGCTCAAGGCTACGTCTGCCAGCTTACAAGGAGGGTATTTGCCGCTAATAGGCTCCTTCTATGCGCCCTTACTGCTTACTGTGTCGCGCACCTACTCTTGCCACTGCCATAACTGGGACGCAACAGTTTGGGGAAAAGCTCAAGGCTCTGGACAACAGCTTGTAGCAGGACGGTTTGCTGAGACGTTGGAAGAGGTTGTCTAGTAATTGCAGTATTGTATGGTGTCGATCGTTGTATGCCGGGCGTCTGGTTTTCGAGTTGCGTAGAACGTGATGCCTTTCTATCGGTGGCTCGTCGATTCGGGACGTCGCAGTGTTATCTGGGGTGATGGGCTGGTCGGGAAGCGCATCGGCGACTATGGGTTTGAAAAGTAACTGTGATGCTGTGGGGTATTTGAGCTCCGTCGTCGTACCCCGTGTCGCTAGATGGTGACTGGATGGTTGCTGTTGTCTTTGGTGGACGCATGGTTCGTGTAGCTTGCTCGTGGTATTCGTGTGCTTGCTCTGCCGTGGCCGCGACGGCGACTCTAGAGGTACCTCATCGACGCTGAGGGACGCGTGATGGCGTCTAGAGGCCGGAGCGGCCACTGGCAGGTGTGTTTTGATGATCTTTAGATGATACTTCTGTAAATTCCAAGAATTGAGTTCTCGCTGTGTGTTGTCTTGTTTCTTAAGCTATTACTGGATAACACCAGATGACGATCCGTGGATCTTGGCGGGAATCATGTGATGCTCGTGAGAAAATATCAAGAAATTGCTAAACACTTTGACACAGTTCTCCGAGAACCTCCAGATCTAGGACCCTCCGCTGCCACCCAAACAATCTCAGAATTCTTCAATTCTATGAACGGAGAGCTCGTTTTGTCAGGAAAAAACTATACAAGCAGCTTCTGTATGAAACATAGCTTGAAGCGTTAGAGCGATGCGAAAGAAAATGAAATCGAGAGAATCGGAAATGCACTACCGTCCATTGCGAGTGTCCAGAGCTCACTGACATCTTCATAACCTGGAGTATCTAGCTTGAAGTGGTACCAACAAGCTAACCTGCCCTCGATCGAAAATTCTAATCATACATGAATCATATAATGTGATAAACGGAAATTCGACTATGCTCTCCACTCAGAGACCCGCTCATGGTCTCCAAGACACGAAGTGTAGGCAGCGGCCTCTAATTTACCATGACAACTCTCGCCACGGGGGCGCCGCTGCCTTTCCGGTGTGGAAACTATGCTCAAATGAAGAAGAAAGTATGTCGCCCAATGACCGCAGTTTTCTGCTGCCCATCTCTGCAAAGCCGCTCAAGGGTAATGGTCATCACCCATATCGATGAAGTCGGTGGCCCGCGGCCTCTTTACTTGAGGCCTCAACGACAACTGCTTCTCTTCTCCAGTAGGACTGACCTCTCTCTCCCGCTTGACGCTCACAATAGAGAAACGGGAAGAATGCAGTTCAATATCTCGAACTGGGGACAAGCGTCCTATCTCACGACCATTGCGGTTCCGACCGTGCTCACGGAGAGCCTCCGCAGGGTGTTTCTCGAGATTCTGGCGACTGTCAGCCTTACAAGAAGACGGCAAACGTTGATTGCCAGAATCCGCGCGAGAAGAGATGGAGGAAGGGCGGTATGAATCAATAGATGTAGGCGGTATGCCATTGGGGCGGTAGGTATCAATGAGTGCGGTGGCAGAGTCTTGGAAGGAGGTTCGTGGCGGATACTGGTCGCTTACTGGGGCACCAGAGTTGGATGAGCTGATTTGTCTAGGCTCGTTTCTCGCATTGCTTGGTGACGCCGAGCGCCGCCAAGCTAAGCTGTTGGGTTCTCGAGACTGGGGTTGAGGAGCAGTGGACTGTTTGTTAGTTTGAGCATCGAGAACCGTTGCCTGAGATGCTACTTACTCTGACTTTGAGTGCGCTGTCAAAGAGACGGCCTCTGTACTCCGATCGAAAGCTGTCGTGCGTATCAGCAGTGCGTGAGGATATGGGCGGGGAAGACAAACGTCACTCTGACCATGAATGGAACCGTATAGCTAGTGATCATCACGCCTTGAGCATCAAGTTCAAAAACGTTCTTGAACAGAGCCTCCAACATATTGGTGGCATTAGGAGGCAGTGGACCTGGGCTGCCTGTTGGGCCGAAAGTCCAGTCCGAGAAATCCATTCTAAAGTTACCTGAGCCGGTGGTGCCTTCGTAGCCCGTGAAATGAACGTGATCGAGGAGCTGGCGAGGCAAGTTCAGATTGAAGATGGCCGTGTCAAGCTTTTCACGAATGACTTCCGGACTGACAGCTGGCTTCGGTCCCGAATACTTTTGCTGGTTTCGACTGTAAGACTGGAAGGCACGAATATTGCTGCCTTGCAGGCCTTGGCCCGATAAACCTGCTGCTGGGAAATACGGTGCCGTGAGCTGTGGTGCCAGTAGTTGTGTAGACTGGTTCGCCGTCGCCATTGAGCGAGCTTTGACGGCGGCTTCGGTGAGGATGGAGGCATAGTGAGGCTTCGCTGCCTTCATAATTACTGAGGGCAGCACATCGGCCAGAGGCGTGTCGGAGGGAATGCCCAAGACCTAAGGCAGGTGGTAAGTATCGTGCCCACTCGGTTAGCACGACGAGCCAGATACATACCTCCTCCATGAACTCACGCCAATGCTGGGCTCGTAGCGACGCGGCTTGATCAGGAGCCATGGTCTTGTACTTTGTGGTGGTTTCTCTGTCGCGAGTATTGGGGCTGTTGTTGATGATGGAGGAAGAAGAGGCTGGGAAGAGTTCAGAGGTCGTCGGAGTTGATATCACGCGGAAGTCGCGTCGTATTGTAGTAATAGGAAAGAACGCGAGTTGGGAACCACCTCGACACCAGCAATCGATGTATATCAATGTCATCTTGTCCCCAACTCGCCAGAGCCAGACGGGACACTTATGAATCTCTCACTCTTAGTCCGCCTAGAGTGAGTTTGTGTTTCACAACCACGTTTGCTACTCTCTTCCCGTTCAGCTTCCTTTCTCTCATCCCTGCATGTTAGGACTGGTTTCTCTACATAAATTCCAAGGTGGGTCGTCTCGTGCCTCTACGGTCGGTTATCCCGAAGCCAGCTGTTGCAAAACAGTCTTTCAACTCGAGATCTATATTCATGGACTTCGGCAATCGATTCGAAAATGTTAGATTCTGAGCGATACTTATCTCGAGGTTGATGTCCTCAATGCTATGGGCGGTGCATTCATGAAAAGAAAGTCAACATATGCAGCCGAGCTTGTCAGCAGTCTCCGTCCTTCCCCTTTCATATCTTCTGTTTCTCCTGCTCTCTTGTCTCTCCTCAATTCTATATTTCCTTCTCTTAGCGTTGCAATAGTAGGTTCGAGTGGCTCATATTCAAAAGTGTCAGTACAAAGTACATTGTCCCGCAATACAATTCCACATACATGATCACTCCACCTGGGACCATGGGCTATTCCATAGCATAGCTGCAAGGGACCGATATGAAGACAATCTGGGGACGCAGCCGATACCACACATCTCGTACCGTGGATGCAACCTTGGTCAGACCGAGTCTGTGCGCTGCCAACCACCTCGAGGGTCCTTGTCAATACAGAGTCAGGAAGTATGACTCGGCTGCGTTCATCGCGGCTGCGTCCAGCGGAACGGCGCAACGTGGCTCTGCGTCCCGCTGGCATTCATGATTAGTTGCTTGGTATGAAGACTGGCGGTGTGTCGGAAGTGTTCAGTCTATAAAGCGGGAGTGGGACGCGATAGAAGACGAAGATTGCTTGCAGTTCTTTGCATTCTCGGAGCGCCGAAAGTATGCACGTCAGGGCCATCAAGGACGTCCTGGATCTGCCCACCTGCAGCTACTGATTGTATGGAATGAAGGGAATGTATGGAGAAGTGTGGAAAGTCCCTGCAGTGGGCGCGTCGTCGAACAACGACAGCGACAGCCAGCGCAGCAGCAGCAGCTCAGGGACGGATCTGTGTGAAAACTGGAATGGCGGGTCGGGCGTCGCTGACTTTGAATATTACGCCATTAGGTTCTGAATACCGAGTCGGCCGGATGCTCCCGCGTTTGAGCTCGTCCCTTGGGTCCTTGGTCCTAGGTCGACATCACGTCCGCAGGAACGCGCTCTCCACCCTGCACACATCACCCAGACACGGCCAAGATAGGCAATTTACAATAACTTCTCAAAGTATACTGTACATGGACGGCTCCACCCATCCCGGAACCATTGGACGGCTGATAACGTACTATCTGACCGAAGCTAAATAGTACTCTATCGCCCTTCACGCGCGCTCCTACCATCTGTTAGCCTAACATGCAAGAACAAGGGATCTTGCATTTGGCCGCATTCACGCCAATTTGCCAGGCTCACAGCTGCATCAACCCATCTCTCTCTCTCTTTGTTCTGCAGCATTGGAGCTGCCTCATGGCAGAATTGCAAAACCTGCGCCTCAGTGCTTGTTCAGCGCCTGTCTGGCGAAGACCGTCATGATCCTTTCTGTCTTTCGTTCCCTTGGCCTCCCCCTCCCAATGTGTGTTTAAAATACACTCCTACATACTCTCGTTTTGGCCTTCTCTCTTGTTTCGAGCTTTCAGTCTCTTTCGCGCCCGTTGTACCACGCGTATTCTGCTTTAAGAATCCCTCTCGTTCCTCCCTCCTTGTATAACTTCCTTCTTGCTTCCCTCACCCATTCGCGCACGCCCGCTTCCCTATTGCCCAGGCTACAGCTCAAAAGACATGAACAATAACCCGCCTCCAACCCTCCAGGAGGCCGAGTCGCAGTGGGACGAGAAAGAAATGGTTGGTGCTGCTTGAGTTTGTATCCGAGTACCTGGCTGACTGCACCCTGCCCAACAGACCGAACTGGCTGCAGAAATATTGCAACAAAGAGCACGGCTCAACCCTGCTGAGCCTACAGCTTCACGAATTCTGTTCGGCGCCATTCTTAACGACCAACATTTTCTCAACCACCAACTCAACTGGGAAGATCTTCGACTCCCGCGGAGTAAGACTTAATGAGTTCCTTGTCACCCCACCTGCGGCTACTAACCACGAGCGACAGACCGAACTATCCTTTCATGCAGAGGTGTTTTGACAAGCTCCCGTACACCAAGACACGGTTCTATGTCTAGTCATGCTCCACCAGGATTTGCGGTACCGTCGCCAATGATTAACCCGACCCCATACCTTCCCTCGACCGCAAACAAGAGACAACGTCCCGCGTCTGCGGAATCTGGGCAAGCTTTGATTCCGGCGTCCGCAGGAATAAGACTGGCGCCCAAACCGGCCTTTGCAATTGGACCCAGTCGGCCACAGGGAGGGAGTCACCCTCCGTCTCCTCTCGACAATCCGCCAGCAGCTAGTAGTGACCCCCCGCGCAAAAAACGAGGCCGCCCGAGCAAGAAAGATGTGGAAGAAAGAAGAGCAAAAGCAGAAAAACTGGCTGTGGAGCGAATCCCCGCTGCGCAAATGATGCAGCAAACGCACGGCAGTCCCATGATGAACACACAGCCTCCTTTTGGACCTTTCCCTCCGCGGGCAACCTATACCGGTCCTCGTGAAGGTCCAGCAGAAACATCAGCGTCGCAATCACCTAATCTTGCCGATATCACAGCAACTCCGCGCAGCACGCACCAAACAGAAGTTGACGTAAATTCAAGCAGTTCAAGCAGTAGTAAGAAGAAACGCGGCAGGCCGCCAAAGGTCGTCACTGAAGGATCAATACCAGCTCCCACGTTCTCTACCAGTGGCGCATCCTCTGCGGGCGCCTACGGCTCGCCTCCGCAGTCCGGCGTCTCTTACGGTTCTATCTCTCGGCGCCTTTCCGTTTCTACAAGGTTACAAGGGGGAACAACGGCAGGGCCCGTTCAGCAAGAGCAGGTAGCGCAACAGGCGATGAGTGAAGATTTGGGCAAACAGCAAAACCGGCAGGCAAGGAGTTGGAACGATACCGTCATGGGAAACAGCAGCAACAATCCCACTTTATGACAAACGCCACAACAACAAACGTCACAACAACAACCACAACAACCATCAACCTCATAGACTTTACAGGATTCCGACCCACGACGGACTTATCACGGCCTTCAGAGCTCGCTCACAATTGCAGCGACTTAGTTACGCAGTCATGACGGAGTAATCGCCATGACCACCAAAATCACGACGGTATATCTGGGAGGCATTTTATCATTCCCATCAGCTCAAGCAGCGCTGCATGCAGCAGCTTTCCTAGTCATGTCCATCTCATATAGTCATGATGTGTTCCTGCATGTTCACTGTATAATGTTTGCGGCATTTCCTAAATCCAAATGGTCATTGTATCTCTAATGTTTCATATACCAATAGCAACGGCCGAGCATTCACTTTGCACTTTGTGTATATTAGCGAGCATCTTCTTGTACCGTTGCATACGAAACGCTGGGTCAGCTCATGTCATGATGTAAACGGAACTGGGCTCTCTGCATTTTGGGGTGGCTGGGAGGAAAGGACGGTAGACCGAATCAAAAGCTCACATTAACCGTCAAATCACTCCGTATCCTTACGGACCCAACAGCCCGGGAGACCTGTCACCCCTCGGCCATGTCTCCGCATCGACTGTCCCAATTTATCCATGATCTATATTTTCCAATTGGCCCTTTCCAAAACACCCCTGACCCTGCTCTCAGGACCTCAGGACGTTATGCTTGCACCGTGGCGTCAAGGCGTTCCGAAAAGTCGAAGCCCTATAATAACGGGGAACTCTTCAGCTCTGCGGCAGTCGGGACAAGACTTCTCGAAGAAACGGCGCATAACGGCGTGCAGGAACTATGCGCAACGTAGTATCCACCGTGTTCGTTTTTTCCGTTTTTTCCCATGCGAAACTTACGCGCCTAATCGAGCAAATGCTTTTTCGTTTTAGCGGGCGTTTGATCAGTCACTCTAGAGGCGCCGCTACGGATCGGTCCTTGTTCGATCTCGTCTGCCACTCCGTCGGGCAGGCTCTATCGGTTAAGGCTCTATCGGTTAAGGCTCCATCGGTTAAGGCTCCAAGGCTGCCGGGGCCGGGTCGCAACACCTCCTCCCTCTCCAGACACACAACAATTTCTACCTCAAAACCTCTCACTACTGCGATCTACGGAAAGATCCTTTCATCAAGAGCAAGGCCGGCGTATTCTAACCGGGCAGTCTCCGAATCATCATCGTTAGTCCGTGCCCGACTGCATTGCAGCATGCAACGCACATGCAACTCTGGTTTTGCCACCCGCTGTCTGCAAAAACTTAGAAACGGCTTCGTCAGTATCCAATAAGGCAAGTGTTGACAACTTAATGCTGCCTTGATTCCAGGTACCTGTCGTACCATGCGAGTAATTCAGCCAATATACGCCAAAGGAATTCACCAGGTGCTTCTAATTCTGGCGTCGCATCGGATCGTGTTTGCGCCTTCCTTCATAGGTGTAGAAGGTACAATCGGTTGTCAATGCTGCTCATCAAGATGTCTGAGCGAGCTCACACTGTCCAGTAATCTCATTTTACCTTCCTTTCTTTGCGGCCATCTATCCAGTCTAGTATTGTCCCAAGTTATGCGCCGCGCGCATTACTTGGTGTAAACAACATTCATCTTCATCCAATCGCAAAGGACTCATTTCTTCAATTGCTTGCTTGGAATGCTTTAGCATCAGCCAAAGAAAGCTAATGTTAACTACTGTTCTTCATCGGATATATTCCCGAAGCAATGGACACGACATGCGAGACGTGCAGGAATCTCACCAGGTTTGATTATCACAATCCCAATCGGTTCTGCTTTTCCTTGGTGATACGACGTCGATACGAATAGGATCGGGCCAATTACTTCGTTCACATTTTATGCGAACATGTTTCCGACCAGAGCCTCTCAACAGATGCTGATCAGCGTAGTTCACGAGACGTATCCTACACTATCCTTCACTCGTCTTTCAAGTTCTCCAGTTGTCGGCTACTGCTCTCAGATTTACCGGACCGAAACCTTTCACCACTAAACCGTACATACAGGTCCAATAGTCAAATCACTTAAACGAAAAATTCCAATGAATTCCAAGCTTCAAAACAGCTTGCCCCTCCACTGTGATACCTTTCACTATGAACATTCATCATCATGCATCCAATACCAACATTTAAACCATGAAAAGACTAACAACAACAACAATAACGTCATAACCCCAAAACTAAAAAAGAAAACAAAAGAAAATTCCGTCCCACAAATACCATCCGACCCAAACAAACAACATCAGAACCATACAAAAAACAAAACCGCGGCTACCGACAGATGAACTCCCACCCCACGACCTCACATCCAATCCACTCGCCCCATTTTAAATTCTCCGATGGGGAAATGGTTTGAAACACCCGCTCGTGCCACAGTGACTGGGCTCCTTGTCTAGATAAATCCACAAGGCCGTTACGCCGCGGAGGGGAGGCTACGGCGGCGTGAACTACTTGCTACTTGAAAAGAAAAAAAAATCGGTGTCGCATATCATATCATGAGTCGTACTTCGAATAGAGGACTCGATGGCGCTAGTGGTATGGCATTTTTGCACCTTGTTAGTCTGGTAAGGGAAGGAGATGTAAGATATCTTCTTGGCAAAAGAGGGAGGAAGGGAGGTACTTTTCTCGCCTATCGATTTAGCAGGTAAGGCATGTACCTCTACTTTGCACTGCCTCATCGCACTGTATCGAATCACATTCTCGCCGGGGGAAAAGCACATTTTTACTCAACGAAAATGTTATCGTTGGTTTTTACTAGTGATCGGTTTCCACTATACTGTTAGTAGCATAGTAACGACTATCCCGAACTATACTCGACTCAGTCTTACTCGGGTGACGCGGGAGGGAGCTACCGATGTATCTAGTTTAGTCCATCCGCAACCGGAATGGAATCTTCACGCAAGTCTTCCGAATTTTTAATTTTTTTTTTTATCGGCTGTCACCATCCGAAAAAGAGGAAGACCTGAAACATAATCCTCCGATTCCCCACGTTGTACACGCGACCTTTGTGACAAACGACGACGGTTGCACAGCCCCAACCACCCACGCGAGGAATGTATTCTAGGAGGGGCATGAATTCTAAAAAAGGCATGGAAGAAGGGAAGAATGGAAAAGGTGGGATGGAAGAAGTACCTACCGTTTCTATCCCTGGGACCTGCATCGTACCTGCATACGCAGCGAGCGGGCGCATAACTTACCAACCTGCATACTGCCTGCTATACCTTTCTTGATTCCTCTCTACGCATGGAACCAATGGAAATATACAAGTCTAGAAAATTCTAATACACAATTTCCATAGTCTATACATCAAAAACCAATCCATCCGCATTTCCGATCACCAAACAAACGAATGGATGAACAAAAAGCTGTCAAATAAAATGGGATACAATTGCAATTTCGTTGAACTTATAGAGGCGATTTTAGGACAAGCCCTCTAACGTGGCTGTGTTCAATTGGTTGACACGGGAGAGCTATCCACGTTTTGCGTCCGTTTTGCGGCCAGCATGGCGTAACGCCTTTCTTGTGGCGGGGAGTGGGACCTAGAAAAAGGTGGGAAATCGTAGTACTAGTCTTGATACCAGCACGCATCAGTCTTGTCTCAACTTTTCGATTGGTATCCTCTGGTCGGTAAGCTGATTAACAAGATCCGAGGTCGCTGATTGGCAAACTATCCTTAATAAAGGCCTGTATTCATTTGTTATTGAAACAAGACTGACTCACGCGCGCAGGTAGATAGAAATGTTACTTCAATTTTCGGCGCAAGCTAATAATTTGGTGTTGTTGTGAATTCTCAATCCAAGACTTCGTGGACCATTGGGAAAATAGAATGGTCGGTAGTAGCCATTCAGGAAATTGCACCTTTAGGATACCGATTTGAAGTAATTTCTTGCATATGCCAGCCATCCATAGCCAGCCGCCCGTGAAATTTCCATCATGCAAAATATTGATTCAATGTGCATCGCGCAAGTTGATACGTCTAAATCGCATCCGCTCGATTTGGCAACATGTTGACAGATTCCTCACCTTAGGTCTGGGTATCGCCCTCCACCGATTGAGTAATAAAGCTCTACATGGTCCTACAAATCAAACCTGATGTCATAAATGAGAATAAGAATAGGCACATGAGCACTACGAAGTTCCGCCTTTCCTAGTGGCCTAAACATAAAAAAATGGTCCCTCTCTTACACCAACCGTAATTATTAAATTTCTGTAGCAAAACGGCGCTCGCTCTGAATGACACAGGAAACAGGAGAGTAAAAAAACAAAAGAAAATCGGTCGTCAGGAATATCTTCGTGGTGTCGTGCCAATCAGAGATTGGGCAAATGAATCAATCCAGGCGGTCATCATCAGGGATGTCGTCGCCGGGGCCTCCGCGGAAAGAAGTCCGTCTCGTGATCCATGTTGATCGCAAGAGGGTCTGTTTTTGGTCGGAAGGGAAAAAAAGTATTAAAGTAGATCGTTTCGGTGTGCATGGGCGCATAGTTCTCGTTGCGTCTCGTGAAGGGTTATAATTTGAAGGATGGAAGGGCAATAAGAAGGCCGTGATCAATGTCATTGAAGGCGCGATTCATGAGATCATGCCTAGATTTAGCTGGGTTTGATCGTGAGAGCTTTTCCGCCCGTTCGGTTATCCTCGAACGGGTAGCTTCGAGCACTTAGTTCGTTCCGTCGCGTACCGCGTTTCGTGGTGATTTATAATTGCGGAGGTGAAGGTCCTTTCACGTCCCAGTTCCAGCAGACAGAACTCGCAGGGGTGCGGATACAGAGGGCGAACTCTGCCCCAATTTATGCTGGGTCCCAACAATAGCAAGGGCAACCTAAAAGCACCAGGAATTAGCCGCTTTTTCCCGTGCCCATGTACCACGTACATGCTGGGTTTCGGATTTACGTACCACGGCGCCGATTATGAGCAGGCCCAGAATGCTCATGATACGGTTCACGCGTCTCCACCACCTAGCTTTCTGCCACCGCTTTTCGATAATGGAAGCTTCCGAGGGCACGACGCTATTTGGGTACGCTTGGCTTCCGATTTCAGACATTGCTGGATCACTCGGTGACGCATCAGAGTTCGCATACTCTGGAGGTCGTTTAGGCAGTGGCAGGAATGCGGCGAGCATCCACACTTAAATCATGTAGTTAGTATCAACAGATATTGAAAGAGATTTCACCACTACAAACTCACAGGGTGGCATGACAAATCCCAACACAAACAGCAACAGCTGGCGCCCAGTTGGACCAAACAGACTCCGCACAAATGGTTCTTCAAAGGAAGGTGCGGCCCAAGCGCTGTATCGATCTGTCATTCGCCGGTCTCTCCGCAGATGTGGAGAATACCTCATTTCGCTCACAGAAAGAGTTACGGCTTCGCTCCGCGCTGTCGCAGGTGGAGACTCAGCCTCAGGGACTTCCGTGATCGCAGAGTCTCGAGTCACAGACGGTTTCGGTAGGCGATCATTTCGAGGTCGATCAAAAGGCCGAGTGCGAGGTCGCCACACTGCATTTGGCAATGTCTCGCTGGTAGGGCTTCCCGAAGTCCCGCTCGTGGCTGTGTTCAACCTTATGCTGTCTCCCGAGTCCGTGGACACATCCAACCCAGAGCGAGAAAAGTTGGTCTGCTCGCCGCTGTAGTATCTTCTTGCCCAAGCGAGATCGCCCATAAAGCTGAGTTGAGAGCGACTCGACATTCCACTTTCTGCGGATCCAGGGCGAGATGAGGCTGAGAACCGACTGAGAAACGAATGCTGATGTCTTAAGGGATGGGCGTGTAGCTCCCCTACGGTATCTTCTCTTTCATCCGAATCTCGTCCTGCGGTCTCTTGTCCTGGGGTGGACGGTAATGGACGATCCATCCTCCCAGGTGCGAACAGTGGCTGGGGAATGGGGATTGATACATTGCTTTCTGTTCCAGTGAGAATACCGCTTCCATATTCGAAACTTGAAAGCCCTTCGCTTGCTTCGTCGGAGAAGACACTGCCAATTGTTCGTCTCCTGGGTTGATAGCCGAATCCACTGCTTGAGCCGGACTGTACCGTGCGCGTCGACTCTGAGGCGATGGTGGAGAGACGAGAGCTCCATACTGGCGGTCTTGAGGAGCTGTCGTTCATTCGAGGTGCAGAAGTGGGAGGTTGACGCGAGACTTCTGCAAACGAACTACTTGCTGAAGGTGCTCTTACCACTGAATATTGTAACCTTGCGCCGGTAAGTATTCTCACGGCATGTGCTGGGGATTCTGGACTTGTTGCCGATCTTGGTCGTTCGACATTCGTGGAGTATGATGCTTCAGAAAATGCTAAAGATTCCTGAGAGCGCTGTTTGACAAGGGTCTTAGGAGGTTTTGGGTGCGATTTTGGAGCGTGTGAAGGTGACGCGGGGGCGCGTTTAGGAGAATCGGGAGCACGTGTAGGTGATGCAGGAGCGCGTTTGGGAGAACTTGGAGGATGTGTAGGTGACGCAGGAGCGCGTTTGGGAGAACTTGGAGGATGTGTAGGTGATGCGGGAGCGCGTTTGGGAGAGTTGGGAGCACGAATAGGTGCTACTGGGGCGCGTTTGGGAGAGTCGGAAGCACGGGTAGGCGACGCGGGAGCGCGTTTAGGAGAATTGGGAGCACGTGTAGGCGACTTCGAAATGCGTTGAGGAGATGATAGACCTTTCTGCTTGTGTCTGAGCTTTGGCGAAGGTAAGGAATGTAAAGTGTCGTCGGAATGGTTTGAAGGCTCGGCTTTTGACGCTGGCGTAGCATGCGAGGGACTCGAAAGTACAAGGTAGTTCTTGGAGGAAGCCGAACTGGCAGGCCTGGAATGTCTCCTGGACGAGGCTGGGCTGATGGGAAGGTCCGACTGGGAAGAAGCAGCGAGGGTTGTCTCTAATTGTTTGACAACGTCCTGAACTCGGACATTTGAGGCTGAAGGAATGACAGGCCTGATGGTCGATCTGGAAGCAGATGGCGAAGATTGCTTGGAACTGATCCTTTCAAGAACAGGCGTCAGCCTCTTAGATGTCCTATCACGATCTTCATCGGCGAAAAGAGAGGTCGGGGGTGAGGTCCGGGAAGAGAAACGACTGGACGAGGTGGAGAGGGCTGATCCATAGGTCTCAAAAGAAGTGTCTAGGTCGGAAGCGGCAGTCGAGCTAGACGCTCGATTTGATTTGCGAGTTTGTAGAGGGCTTGGCAACAATGCTTCAGGTTTCGTGGGATTTGTCGAGGCATAATTGGTGTTCTCATTTGAAAGTGAAACATGATGGCTATGCGCCGTTGCTGGACCGGGATAACGAGGATATAAAATTTGCGAAGGGTGAAGAGGGAAAGGAGTTTTCCCGTACACGTCGTCGGAATTGGCGTCATTCACAAAGCGTATGGTGGGTGCGCTCGCGTTTTCCTGAGACTCGGACCGTTGGTGGAGAGGCTGGCGTTTGGGAGAGGAGGGAGGTTGATTTGGTGTTTTTGAAACGGGCCTCGGTGAAGAATTGGACATTATTATGAGAGGGCGATATTCGCACAGTCGGGCGCAGGTGTCTGGAGAAGAGCTTAAGCCATTAAAATATACAAAATAGGAGTTCAAAGAGCGACAAGAAGGTGGAATTATAACGAAGGGGTGCGAACAAGATTACAGCTGGCGTCAAAAGAGCGAAGACGAAGCAAGGCAAAGAATGAAGGTAAAGCGGTCGCGCAGGAGGCCGGTGGTTGACGAGGAGGAGGCCTCGAGTCCTGGGGAAGTGGTGATTCTTCAGGAGGATTGGTGGATTTTGGCAGCGGGACAGCTGGTGGAGGAAGATGCGTTGTACGTATAGCGATGCGATGATATAGCATGCATATGCAGGTCCTGCAGCTGGTATACTCCCGCCGGATCTTGAGGAACAAGAATCGAACCCACGCAATCAGACCTAGCGACGCACCCAGGAATGAGAAAGTCGAAACCCAGCAGGCGGGACGGGAAGCCTTTTTACGAGTATGAATGGAGAGACGCGTCCAGGACACGAAGCGACTTTTATGACGACCAACCAATGAGCCGGACTTGGTAGCGCGACGAAGGAGATTAGATTTTAGCTCTGGCGTCTCGCGGCTCTGACCGTAGTTCCCTCGTTCGGAATGCGCCCTGTAGACTGCCTCGCCTGCCTGCGCGCCCATGTGAGCAAACGATGCGAATATTGGAATGGTGCAGGAGGAGATTTGGGGCACGGTGGGTGAAAGGACAGAGAGAGACAGTACCGGATGTAGGAAATATTGGATATCGATATCGGGGAAGCGTGATCTGTAGTGTCGCTCAACTTGGAAACTGCCTCTGTGATGGACTCGCTCTGTGATGGCTCGTTCTGTGAGGGACTTGGCGCAGTCTTGCAATGGACCTCCATCAGGACCATCTCGACCACCTCCTTTATAACTCGCTGCTGCGCTGCCAGCCATGGCTCCGATTGGACTCCTGGATCGTGTCAAGAACTTCTATCGGGACCGCACTGGTGAGTAGCTCCACTGGCTGAGAACGACGGCCCTGGGATAACCGCGACTCCACCATCTCAGCTGTTGGTGCATTCATACCACTCGAATGCCATTGCACCACCATTTCTGACTTCCTATTGCGCGACGAGCGACGAGCGACGAAGGCTAATCGTGTGCAACCATGACAGTCGACAAGGCCCCAGCTATCAAGCCATCCGTGGCCGCCCTCCTCAGCGTACGTCTTCCTGCCCAGGCGCGTAGTCTGCGTCTCTTCCTTGTCACCTATACACCATTCGCGCCCGCCATATACCACTGGACCTCAACATTGCATGCATGATTGCTGAAACTGTCGCAGGTAGCCTTCATTGTCCTCTACGTCCTGCCATTCTACCTCAGCAAAACAACACGCCCCTCTCCCATTCTCTCACGAGACGCCCCTTCTGTCATTCGCGCTAGGATTCGCGCCGTCACCTCCGCATGCATCGTGAATGCTGGCATCGCTATCTTCATCATCGTACAATATGGAAAGACAAACGCCCACGAGACCCTGCGGCTGCTTGGTTGGTGGCCCATCGATCCATTAGACAGCCTCAGGACACTTCTCCTATGCGCAATCCTCTTCATCGGCCCTCTTTTCGAGGCCGGCATCGTGGAAGGCTCCTGGAAGGACTGGATACGAGGGAGATATTTGGTCGAGACTCTATCGTCATGGACAGGCTGGAGGAATCTCGTAGCTGGACCGGTGACTGAGGAACTCGTCTTTCGATCACTCCTCATTCCGCTACATCTCCTGGCCAAAAACACGCCGAAGAACATCGTCTTCCTTACCCCACTATATTTTGGCATCGCTCACATGCATCATCTCTATGAATTCAAGCTCACCCATCCAGAGGTTCCCGTTCTGCCTGCGGTGGCAAGAACAATCTTCCAATTCACATACACTAGTCTGTTCGGCTTCTTCGCTGCATTCGTGTTCCTTCGCACCGGGTCGGTCTATGCCGCCATTGTGGCCCACAGCTTCTGCAATTGGCAAGGGTTGCCACGACTGTATGGACGAGTTGGTGTCCAGAGCGCGCCATCAAAGACAGCCCCAGGCGCAAAAAAGAGTGACGAGCGGACAGGGGGAGAGAGTAGTACTTCGACTGGAATCAAGGGAAGAGATATGAGCCTTGTATGGACCGTTATCTACTACCCTCTCTTATTCGTGGGAGCATATGGCTTCTACGTGCAACTGTTTCCCCTCACAAAGAGCTCACACGCTTTGGTGGATTTCAACGCAAAGGTGAAGTGAAAGCCAAATCTCGGTCATACATTAGTGTATCTTCAGCGGGATTCTGAAGTACAATCTATCTTAGAACATAATGACAATCAAGATACCGTTGTCTCTTCGCCTGTTTTTGGTCATTTCTCTATTCTGAGCGCCGAAATTTAGCGATCCTGCCATTCTTGTACCCAGTAAATACCTAGCAAGGCTGTGTAATGTCTAATTTAGGATTGACGTTGCTGAATTTCTCGCAAATTCCAGAAAGAGATTGCTAAGAACATGGTGATGGAGTTGGAGCTTAAGGAAGGAAAAGTTCAGCTGGCCGGGGTGTTAAGCTAGAGAGCGCCAGATTTTCGAGCCACATCGATTTGGGAATCATTGAAATTTCCCCGGCATAGGGGCTTTATCAATTCGTTGCCCCCCTGGAGGAGTAGCGAAGTTGAAGTCATCATCTGCAACTTGAGATGGATATCGATAATTTTCTGGCAAAATCATTTGTCGAACTCGCCAGGAGTTTATCGACATCGATCTGGAGTAGATGGAGTCTAAATGAGATGGTGATATCGTGATTGCTTGAGGCCAGGGGCACTAAATAGATGAAGCCACTGTGCCGCCAATTGAGTGACCAGAATAGGATGGATTCGACACGTGATCGCTATGATGAGGCCCCAGACAAGCATGCTCACATCTGTCTGTTTGTATCCAAACCCCAACGATTCGCTTCGCATAACCAACCGCACCGAGTTATCGCCCATAGATACTCTCAATATTGTGCTCACACTTCTCACGACCATCGTCCCCTTCTGCTATCGAAAGATCGACACGACACATCTACAAAACACCCACCGCCCTTCGCATACAGTGCTGCCTACAACATGGCAAACGACGAGTATGATGTGAGTTGGTCTATTGTGATTTATGTCTCCGAACAAGACTAACATATTCGAAATAGTTCCTCTTCAAGGGTATCTACACTCCGCTCCTCCACGACTTACCCCTCCGCCGCATACTAACAAGCCCTAGTGGTCCTCATCGGAGACTCTGGTGTAGGAAAGTCCAACCTTCTCTCGAGATTCACCCGCAACGAATTCAACCTCGACAGCAAGTCTACCATTGGTGTTGAGTTCGCCACCCGAAGCATTCAGGTCGACGCAAAGACAATCAAGGCGCAAATCTGGGACACAGCTGGCCAAGAGCGGTACCGGGCTATCACATCTGCATACTACCGTGGAGCTGTGGGCGCGTTACTTGTCTACGATATTAGCAAGCATCAAACATATGAGAACGTTACACGGTGGTTGAAGGAATTGAGGGATCATGCGGACAGTAATATCGTGATTATGTTGGTGGGAAACAAGAGCGATTTGAGGCATCTTAGGGCAGTGCCGACTGAGGAGGCAAAGCAGTTTGCTAGTATGTCTTATCACGGGTGTGCTTGAGCAATGCTGATCATTTGTGATTCTAGGCGACAACAACCTGTCCTTCATCGAGACATCTGCGCTCGACGCCAGCAACGTTGAACTGGCATTCCAGAACATCTTGACTGGTATGGACTGTCATTCCGCTTTCGAAAGCCATCTCAAGATCAGTGTAACTAATATGTCACAGAAATCTATCGTATCGTGTCAAGCAAAGCCCTCGATCAGGGCGAGGGAGGCGGATCAATGCCAACTGGCGAACGCAAAGTGCTTGAGATCAGCAAAGAGCCCAACGATGGCTCCAAGAAGGGAGGCTGCTGCTAACTTATTCTGCGTCTTTGCCAGGCTATCACGGGGCAACTATATACTCTGGCCACGACGGTCGGTCGGGGCAACAAGCAGCTTCAATTGATGGCTTTCAGTTCTCACTTCAGTGTTCTTTCACGTTTCCATGGCGTCTCTTGGATGGTTTTGACGGGCTTGACGAAGACCAGGAGGATACAATGGACTTGCATGTTTATGTTATACTTGGGGCGTTTGTAGTGATGTTACTTAGTGATGGTAGCCTTGTACGTGGAATGAGAATGAGTATAATGAAGATGATTAACATATTAATTGTGAATAACCATGCCAAAATGGGATAAATACCCCCAAGGAAGGTAGGAAGTCAATGCCCTGACCTAATAATACCATTGCAAGCCCAGGTGAATGGTTTGAACATAATTTTTGATAACGAATTCTAGAATGCATCCGACCCTATATTCTTTGAGGCGGCCTCATAAGTGCCTATACGAGATTGACGGGATCGTCCAAGCTCCCGTTACACACCAGCTACTACTTGCACAATCACAAACATTGTGGCTCAAGCTTGACAAGACCGGTTACCGATTGCAATATCTTGACCAGTATTATTTCTCAATACGTCTCCAACATGACGTCGCGTTGAATTTGCGAACACCCCTCGCGACTCCCCCACCACGCGTCGACATCTGATCAACAGTTGATCGAAGACTCGCTGCCATGGACGCCTTTTCAGATGCAGACGAAGCCAATCGAGACCAAAGCTTACAGCAACTGGCCGCAGATTTGGACATGATCCTTCCATCCAGCGAGACGACCGATGCCAGAAGCAGCGCAGGCAACACCAGGACCACCAGCGAAATGGTAGAACGACTGCTCGATGAACCCCCACAAACAGTTTCAGCCCCAGCTGAAGGCCGACCGCCGTTACAGCGCGAAGCCTCAGCTCCTCCGCCTTCTCAACCACCTCCTCCTGCCCCAGCACCTCCCGAAATGAGTGAACTATCTGGAAACCCAACGGATTCCCTGTCTCTTATGCAGCTGCGTCGGTTGGTGACTGAGATGCCCAAGATAGAGCCTACGCCTTATGCTTTCACGTACCAGGATGCGGCCACACTGCCAGAGGAATTGGAGGAATGGTTCGCGTACACCAATGAAGAGAAGGCCAATATCTTGAGAGCACAATTGTCGTTTGATGCAGAATGGAGGGCATACAACAGTCGAGAGCTCACAGGTGATAGAGATGAATCTCTGGAATGGCGGACAACACCACTCGAAAAGAGGAGGGAATACATGTCAAAATTGATAGAGGGTCTTCGAGAGACGGATCTGGCGAAGAGATTGAAGCAACTTGAAGCGCTGGTCTATCTTTGTTTGGGCTGCTGGAAGGAAACTGCTGGGATGAAGTCAAGGAATTACACGCATAGTGCTTCTTCTAGCCTCTCGCAAACGCCAGCCTCGCCAGATACATCCGACTCGAAACCGGCCATTTCTGCTGAGAAACAGAGGGAGAAGGCTGTAAAAGCGATTTATAGCAGATCTGGCATCCAGCTTGATTGGCTGAAGACGAATACGCTTATGCTGTTTGAGATCAAGGCCCTCCAGCCTCTCTTTGATGTTGCGAGGGACGCTTGTTTACGAGAATGGTGAGTCCTTCTCCCTTTGACTTGTCGAGTCCATTTGAAATCATAAGAAAAGAAAAGACCATGCTGACAAATAAGGCAGCTCACCTTTGGCGTCGAAATTGGAGAACAACGCCATGCAGATCGAGACGGAGAGGCGCGAGACCTGGTGCGTGCTGACTATTCTGTACATGTGTCTAGAAGTTGCCCGTGCTACCGAAAATGAGACTGAAAAACTAGCTCTACGCGCCCAAATCAGTAAGTGGAACACCTCATACATTGGAGACAAATGTGACTGACGGAGCGCACAGTGATACTCGAACCAAATTTACTCATATTCCTTGGAGACATCATCAACAAGCTTCGCTGGGACCCAAGTATACGAGGAGTCCTGCAAAGAACCGACCCGAGAGAGCAGACCGAGAAGGGTCCTTCTACGAAGGTGCAACGCTCACACCTGCTCTACCAGAATTAAACTAATCTCCATAGCTTCTACTTCTGACATGGAAGTCTGTCCTCGTCTGTTTGGGAGGCCTTCAAGAAGTCGAGAAAGCCAAAGACTCCTTCCAAGACCCCCAAAGAGATGACAATAAGCACAAAGGTCCAATTATTACCGCCTCACCGCTAGACTATCACAGTTTTCGCCAAGAAATCAGCTCTAAATATCCAGCTTACAACCCTCCTCCAGCTTACTTTCCCATGGAACCGGACTCAAAATCGATGTTGCCACCGTTGCGAGTCAACCCATCGAAGCCCACTTCTAATACTATTCCTGGTCAGCCAGCCCAGCATGGAACTTCAATCTTACACCAACCTGTGCATATCGCAACTCCTGCGCCTTCCCCGCCACCCTCTCCACAGGTTGGAAAGGGTGGTAAGAAACAGAATTACCAGACCAACAACCTGTTCCCGTTCTTCTATCCGCCATTGGACGAATCAAGCAACCAAATTGGTGGTAAAGGAAGCACTACGATGCAGGATGTGCTCGTCGGTCGAAAATGGCAAGGATCTGATATCCCAATGTCGATACTCGAAGCAGCAGAGCTATTTTCGGGCAGAATGGTAGCCACTAGAGCCTTGAAGCAGCTATGGGAGGAGAGAGTAGAATTCATGAAGTTCGAGCGTGGCTGGACGGGAGCTGAGGACGACGAGGACGTTCGGCCCATGAAGCTGGAATCTAGCGAGGAGGAAAAGAAGGCAGACGAGTCGCCTAAGAATTACGATGGCAGCGTCACTGAGCGCTTACAGGCCGTTGAGAAGTTTTATGTGAGTACACGCCCTCTAA
The DNA here is from genome assembly GCA_013176395.1 of Venturia oleaginea. Classification (NCBI taxonomy): domain Eukaryota; kingdom Fungi; phylum Ascomycota; class Dothideomycetes; order Venturiales; family Venturiaceae; genus Venturia; species Venturia oleaginea. The sequence continues at coordinate 1,102,666 of JABMLP010000021.1, read as the reverse complement.
TTCTGACCCTGTTCGTTGACGTTGGATAGAGGGACGGACTACCACATCTCCAATCGATTGTCATGGTTTTGATGAAGACCATTCTTGCTAACGTCACTTCTCTGATCACGCAAACCACCGCGACGCAATCCGGCGGGCAAGGTGGCTTTCACTTTCAGCAAGAAAATGCGACTGGCACGCAGAACAAGATCGAAACGAACGGTGTCACCAACGAGATTCCGTTCGACGTCTCGAAACTGGGCAGTGATGAGCTCGAAAAGATGAGAGGCGAGGAGATTGCTGCGAAAGCGGTCACTGGTCTTCTATTATTGATGCTCAAATGGTTCAAAGTGTCTCGTAAGTACCCAGCGCTAAGAGAGTTTGCACAAATACTGAACGTGTCCGCCAGATGTTTTGAAGTTCGAGTACTTAACACAACTTCTTGTCGACGCGAATTATATTCCCATGGTTCTAAAGCTACTCCAAACGCAGGAGATTGAGAAGATAGTCAACTACAAATGCGAAAATGAGGATTACAAGTAAGCATGAATTATCTCGTGACAAATGACCTACTGACATCCGATAGTTTTTTCCATTATTGTCGCTCTCACTCTAGAATAGGTTTTCAAGAAGACAATCCTTCTCCACCCGTGAGCGATTCCTCCTCAGAAGAAGACGAGGCAGCCCCACCTCCGATACGCCGTCGGCGAGACGAAGAAGAGAAGCAACCACCCCCCGAACCTATGATACCCCCATCTGTGGATGAGCTAGGCATCCCGACCACCGCCCTCCCATCCGAACCAATCACAAATTTTTCCTGGCGAAATTTCTACTCAAGTATCAACTTCCTCCGCATATTACAAAAAGTGTGCAAGCGCAAAGCCCACCGCGCATTAATGCTAATAACTTACAAATCCATCACCCACTTAAAGAAGAGTCTCAAAGTGCCGCAGCCGGAATTGAGACTTTACACACTCAAACTCTTCAAGAATCAGGTCCCGTACTGTGGACGAAAATGGCGCCAATCGAATATGCGCGTCATCACTGCCGTGTACCTCCACTGTCGCCCGACTCTACGAGATGATTGGTTGAGCACACAAGATATGGATCACGAGATTGAGCAAGCTGTGCCGATGGAGCAGTCGTTGAGAAGTCTTACACATTGGTTCAATCTTAGGAGGTGGCCTGAAGGAATGGGTGCTGTCAAAGGTGTCTTGAAGGAAGAGCAGGACTTTTTCTGGAGGGAACTAGACAAGAGTGGGGGTTGGGAAGCGATGACGGGATTGGGACTGCCGATGAGAGGCAGCCTTGTTGATGAGAGTGATGAGGGCTGGGGTGATGGTGGTGGTATTGATGGCATGCAGAGTTTGAGTTTGGGAGGACCTTTGGAGGGATGGTAGAGGACGTCCTCGGTGGTAATTCGAGAAGAGAGATTTGGGAAGAGATAAATTTGGTGATCGAGGGATGGGATAGATTATGGACGACAAGAGACATGATGAACGTTATGTGGCATGTTGTGTTTAGCGAATTTTGATGTTTTGCTAACTTCAGTCCCGGTCCCAGATCTCCGACTCTGGCGCGCTTGTTCAGGGCGATAGGTATCTTATTCGTTCTCGTTGTCTTTGTTTGAATAGGGGCAAAGATATCGGTCCATGGTCTTTGGACGGGATACGTGTCGACCGTTTTTGTGTAACTGTTTCATATCATATACTCGGGTTATACAGCATGATAACTTATCAATTTGATGGGAGTGTCTCTGACGATGATACAGTGGGACTTAGGTTTGTACTGGAAACGATGCGACATCCACTGGTTCCTCAATAATGGATATCAAGCAGTGCACTTCCCCAATTAGAGACATCAGCTCGACCTTCAAAGCGAATACGATTACTCTCACCACCGCTGACGCTTTCAGTACCATTTCGCTGCATTGCCTCAATTCATGATGACAAACACCTCTTTCCAAGCAGCCATTTGTTCCACAAACCTCGCTCCTTGCCGAGTCTCCAAGGTTCAACCCGTGACACCAAACAAGATCAAAGAACTCAAACTATTCGAACAGGAGTTACGGAAGGAGTTACTGCTGGCAAGGGAGATGAGGAGGAAAGAGCTAGTGCTCGAAATGGAGCGGAGGAGAAGGAGAGAGATTGTAAGGTTGTTAGAGGAACATTTGGCCAGAGAGATGAGGAGGGCTCAATGGGAAAGGAGGAGAGGGGTTGGTTGGGAGGGGAGACGGGGGCAGGAAATGCTAGATGAAGTTCTAGGGATTGTGGAGAGGGGGTAAGTGTCTTTCATTTCTTCATTTTTTTATTTTTTTCACGATGTGAGAGACATTTTGCGCTAATTGTGGTGAACAGGAAGACACTATAGCGCACATTTGGGACGGCGTTGGCTTCTGCCTGTTCCTGTCTGTATTTGCTTTGAGCGCCCCTGGTTACCCTGCTGCACCGAGCGAGAGAGGTAATGCTGGAAGAGGTACGAGGAATTGTGAAGTGTGCGTGGAAAGAAAATTGAATTGAAAGCTTACCGATGTTGCGGGTGTGAGAGATATGCTGCTCTAATCTTGATGTGAACAGGAAGCAGCTATAGCGGAATCTAGGACGATGTTGGATTTCGTCTATTCCCGTTTGGTTATGTATCTTGAGCTCACCGATATTGCGGTTAGCTGCCCTGCTACAAAATCAAGAGACACAATATATCCGCACCAAGCGTTTGAATTTGGCACTGGGCGAGACAACGTCGGCGAAGGCTGTGGGATTCGTGGCGATGGGATAAGGTTTGTTTGTCCTAAGAGAGGAGAGCTAATTGAAGCGACTAGGAAGACGTAGCGAAGAAGTCAAGTTATTTAGATTTCGGCCCAGTCCCGATCAATCCTACCATATAGGGGCAGAAGACAAACGTGCCAACTTCCCGCCCGTCGTATGTGTTCTGTTTCACATCAATATAGAGATCATACCAAGAGCCTGACTGCTTCTTGCAAACGCTTTGCTCGGGCGAAGCTCATCAGCTAAATACCAGGGTCATTCCCTTCTCTCTTAAGAAGTTCTAAGCCCACTTGATACCTTCAGTCTGGTTCGTCCACTCCACTGCACTCTCACCCAATGTCGTCGGAAGTTCGCCACGGCGGAATGACAATCTCGCCACACAAACCCATCTCAACCGCATCACTTGACCACAACCAAGAAGCTGGCGTTGATGCTTCACAGAATACCTCACACTCTTCGTTCGAAACGATCAGGCCAAGACGACTGTACCCTTTGTGGACTATAAACGCCGCTATAGCCAAGTTAAGCTCGAGCTCAACGCTGTGGCCAATATTGTAGATGGAGCCGATAATAGACATAGCGCAAGCGAAGCTGTGATTGAATTGTCGACGGGCGATGATGAAAAAGGCGCGGTGATGGTGGCTCGCAGGATGATTGATCTGGAGATAGAACGAGAGCAGCTGAGGAAATGACAGGAGAGAAGGCTTGTGCTTCAGAAGAGGTCGAAGAAGATTGCTGCTTTGAAAGAGCTTCGGGAGAGAAGGGATGTGCTTCAGAAGAGGTTAGAGAAGATGGCGGCTTTGCACAGGGAGTTTTTGAAGGAATCGGACGATTTGGTGAAGATGATGATTAGATCTGAGCAGGCGCTGTAATCTGCGGTGGCTGAGATTGATCGGCGTATTCGGCAAGCCGGAGGACACTGTGAGTTGGTGTCCTATTCTTTGAGGGTTGTATATTTGATTGCTGATGCTTGGATAGTCGAGATTATTTGAGCGCGTGGATGCGAGAGGTATGATGGGGTGTTCGAGAAGTGTTTGACGGGATGAGAAGTTTGTAAGGATTGGATCTAGACGGTCTTTGGAAATACTATAAGCTGCAGGATCTGCGTCTCCGTCTTCGAAGACGAGATCAAGATTCTCTGTCTAATTCCGCATCGTTTCATGCGCGCTCGCGTGGAATGCGAGGCCAGGCTGAAAGGGAGGCGGCAAACAGCAAGACTACAGAAACAAAGAATGCAAATTGCTAATACTGCATAGCGCTCTGCTTGCATCTTTATCCTTCTTATGAAGTCTGCCTGCTTATAGGAACGAAAGTCAAGACTGTCCCCTCCATCTTTCGAACTTCGCTCACCCTAGATTGAAGCACCGCTCCATTTCCGCACGATAATCATGGCGAGACCCTATGTGACTCCCAATCAGCCTCGACCAGCCAGACCGAGCACTACCGAGCCAACGGTACCTGCTTCTCAAATCAGGGAGAAAACATCTTCGACTCGCAAGCGTGGTGCTGCCCAAGACCTTCCCAACCCCAACAAAAAATCTTCCAGGACTAAAAAGGCTGGTTCTCAGCCCGTTCCTAGTTTCAGTGAAGATCCGCCAAAGGACCAGGTTGAAGGCACTGCTAATCGCTTGATTGCGAGCTGGAACCAACTGAGAACCGAGAATCAGAAGCTAGAGCAGAAGAACCTGCGGCTCAAAAATCAGGAAATGGAGTTCAAGGAACAAATCAAGAAACTTACTTTGATCCAAAGGGCGGCGTATGTATCCCCTCCTTCGCACAAAAATAATCTCCCCACTCACCACTTTCTACAAAACAGGAAAAGAAACGACGACGCGCGCAGTTACAATGTAGCACTCATCGACGACACGGCAAAACTCCAATCCCTATATAATTGCAATTCCAATGACGAAGTCGTCGGCTTTCCCAAAACAACCATGCATATTGATAGAATTGAAGATGTTAAGGAGGTGCATACACTTTTGGGAGAGATTGTGCAGGATTATTTCCCGAGTCGGAATACGAGTTTATTGGTTATGAGGGATGTTTTGAGGGGGGTTGTTGGGAGGCCGGATAAGGATGCTTATGTGCGGGTTCAGAAATATGGGCCTGTGATTGATGAGGAGAGATTTATTGGGGAGGCGGGGATGGATTATTTTGAGAGGGTGGGGGTTCATGCGAAGAGAGGTTGAAGGTGGGGTGGAATGATTGGGAGGGTGTTGGTATAATGGTTTCTTCGATTGGGTAACGATGGATTCGACTGCTTGATGAGACTGACAATGGACAGGTGTATAACGAAGAAGCTCAAAAACGATGTGGGGAAATTGAGGAAGGAGATGAACCTTTTCGATTCAAGCGCATAAGCATTTCCTCCTATTCTCAGCAACATTCTAGGTACAAGTCTCGATGGAAAATCCCTACAATGCAGTCAATACAATAACATGGGACGTATGGTAAATGCCCAATGCGACGAACAAAGCCCGGATCTCTGGTCATTTGTAAATCGACGGACTGGTGAATTTCTCGAGTTTATACCTGATACTGTTTATGAGATTGAGGCGTGGACTGAGAAGGATGGAGGGCTATGTTGGGGACTTTGAAGGAATTGGGGGTGGAGCTTCATAGTGTGTGTTCGCCGTGGGACAAATTCACGTTGAGGCCGAAGAAGGATTATGTTAGTATTTGCTTCGGGTTGCCTGAGAAGAGAGGTGACCAGGTGTCAGAGGTAGGGGAGGACGGAGGATGAGATGCTGAGGTAGGATGTTTGGGGATGAGATTCGTGATTGTCCGTGGGAGGTGAGAATCAGGGACTCAGAGAAGAAATCAATAAGCTAGAGGAGCGGGTAGAAGAGCTTAATTTTACGTTGTGATGCATTGTTATTGGAAATGGCCTGAAATGTTCGTCAATGTCCCTTCTCAACCCCAAATTGGCATATTACTACTGAGATCTTGGGATCATATCTAGAATTCGTATTGTTGGAGGGAACTCAAAGAGCTAAAACTGGTAAGTCGTACCGTGCTCATTATTGTGTCTGCCTGAGACAATTTGAAGTATGAAATCCTTCTGTTTCCATGTTTTGATCATTGTCAGGATACCTGATAGAACCAGGCGGATAGAGCAAATTTAGGTTTGGATCGCAGCTGCCGTGAGTTTATCATCCTTGCTAATTTGTCAATCCAAACCATGTGTGATTCGTTCTGACCTAGAAATCAATACCAACAGTTTGCGCAACGACACCATATTCAACAAGTACCGAGGTGTTCAAGGAAGCGAACTCGTTTGATGTTCTTTGTGGGGTTGTTCTGAGCGCTATCTGAATACAATTATCACCTCTAAGCCAAGAGCTTTCACGTCTGGGAATCTTCCAAAGGAATCGAAAGTGCCAGTCAACGCCTAATAAGACTGAAAGAACACGGCGGAGGCATTGAACATCATTAGTATGGTTGTTGAACATACGCTCTGTTGGAGAAAGTCTTGAGGTCAGGCGAGAGGAATGAAAGTTTTGCCTCTGATAGGTAATTAAACCGCGGCTGTCTTCACTTGGTAGTCAAAATGAATGATTCAATGCAATAATTCTTCCATGACCATACAAGGTCGAGTATTTCCACATAATAACACATGCCGACGCCCTACGAGGATTTCCTGTTCGAGTCATGAAGGTGTTTTCATGACTGGTGTTGTTAATCATTTTTGGCCTAGGCCGAATCTGCTAGTGTCTATCTGGTGGAGCAAGGGCCTCGTCCGACCAAGCGACAACAACAACATGGCGATCTCGCATATCGCACGACTTCTGAGCCCTCTGAGGCTCGTCTTGTATCTAGATTGTTGTTGTAGGACTCGTCCTTCATCCCGATATTCTCCTTATCGTCCTACGAGTCTTTCCCGCCGCTGCGCGCGCCGCGCTTAGCCGTTCACCGCTTCTCGACAGACTTTTCAAGTACACCGCTGGCCTCGACGACGTCTTGGGCATCGTTATATTGCACCAGCATCAGAAATCCCTTCCAAAGAGCTCCTTGGCATCTCTAGGGCTCTGTACTTATTAACAGAGCTGACCTGCTAACGATTTTAAATAGTTATACCGCTTTCTTTATGCCTCCGAAGAAGGATATCACCGCGTCGGTTCCTATCAACTTATCCCTACCACCGGGTCACTCTACTCGCTCCTCTCGTACCCGATCCCCCTCTATTGTCTTCGAGACCCAGAGGTCATCTTCACGGTCGCGATCAACAATGCCCAGGCCGCTGAGGCTCGCGCCGTAGAGGCTCACAGGCTAAGGATGGACCGCGAAAAGGAGGAGCGCGACCTCCAGATGCAGGTCAAACGCGAAGAAGCGGCGGCGCGCCTTGCAAAAATTAGGGAGGGCTCTTTACTAGAACTACCGCATGGCACCAGTCGTCCGGGGGCGACTGAGCCGGATAACAGTACGGACTCACGTACGGCGCCTCCATCGGGATCCGCGAGCCTCATACGATTCGCGTACGCGGCGTTTCGAACAACTACTTCTCCGACGAGGCGACCGTAGCCGAAGCTACGGGCTACGTTGCGAAGGAGCTGGCCGCCGGCCGATTGGCTATCTCTACAGACCCGGGCCTGTTTATCGCTCCTCTTGGGATGGTCCCAAAACAAGACGGAACCTTACGCCGGATCCACGACCTCTCTTGGCCGCCCCAAACTTCAGTCAACGACGCCATTCCACGCGTGTTTGGCAAGCTACAGTACACCAGAGTCGACAGAATTGTTCAGCACGTCCTTCGTACAGGCCGGGGCTGTCTTCTGATGAAACGCGACATTGCGCACGCTTTTCGCAACATCCCTGTGGATCTCATTTCGTCCCGGTATCTTGGGTTTTGCCTCAACGGCGTCAATTATCAAGAACTCTGCCTCCCTTTCGGTCTCAGGACTGCGCCATTTATCTTCAATCTCTTTGCGGAAGGTCTCCATTGGGCTCTCGACGAGCAGGCCGGCACGCGCAGTATCCCTACCGCGATCGAGCACTACCTTGATGATTTTATGTTTGTGTGTACGTCTCAAGAAATTTCGGACCGCGTTTCGGAACTCTGGATCAAGACCACCGATCGACTTGGGATTCCTCGCAAGGATGCCAAAGACGTGGTCGGCACGGCCGTCGAGATATTAGGTCTTCTGGTTGATACGGTACGCTTGGAACTGCGTCTCTCCGACGAGAAGAGAGATTCTTTGATCCAGGCTATCCGTGATCACCTCTCCGAGACAAGGCCGCGGCTCCGGGATACGAAGTCCCTCGCCGGGCGGCTCAGTTGGGCCAGTGCCGTCATCCGCCTTGGCCGGGTTTACACTCGATCGATCTGGGACTACCTGAGCGGAGCATACGGAGAAGTCAATCGGCACTTTCGCCGAGCCCTGACTAGCGGTGTACGAGACGACCTTCTCTGGTGGCTCCATGCGCTCGAGCTAACCAACGGGGTCTACTTCTTCGATTATCGAAAGCGCCGTTGTTTCCACCTTTTCACTGATGCCTCCGGACAACAAAGCCTCGGCGGCTTCTTTTTCGAGTCCTCTGAGACCGATGTCTCTTGGGGGGATTACACCAATAGTATCGCAATCGAGCATGCTTTTATTGCTGAACCGTCCAATCGTTCGGCGTTTATCAACCCTAAGGAGATGGAGGCTGTTGCCGTCGCATTCCTCCGTTGGGGACCGTCTCTCTGGGCACATAATCGGGTCGTTATCCACTGTGACAACTCTACGGCCGTGGCCGGGTTGACGAAGGAGGCTGTTCGTGGTGAGAGCAACACCCATCTCCGCACTATTGTTACTCAGGCCGCTGCCTGCGATATTGTTATCGAAGCCCGCTGGCTTCCATCTACGGCTAACGGCCTGGCCGATGCCCTCTCTCGAGTCCAGTTTGATCGTATCGCCTGGCTCTGCCCCCAATGGGGCTCACCGCTTTCGATCTCACAGTTCCGCTGAACTATTGTTGAACCGTCCGATCGTTCGGCCTTTATTAACCCTAAAGAGATGGAGGCCGTTGCCGTTGCCGTTGCATTCCTCCGTTGGGGACCATCTCTATAGGCATATCCGGCCGACGCCCTCTCTCGAGTCTAGTTTTCGATCGTATCGTCTAGCTGCCTCCGATGGGGCTCACCTTTTTCGATCTCAGTTCCGCTGAACTATTGGTGAACCGTCCGATCGTTCGGCGTTTATCAACCCTAAAGAGATGGAGGCCGTTGCCGTTGCCGTTGCATTCCTCCGTTGGGGACCATCTCTATAGGTACATCCGGCCGACGCCCTCTCTCGAGTCTAGTTTCGATCGTATCGTCTAGCTCTGCCTCCGATGGGGCTCACCGTTTTCGATCTCACAGTTCCGCTGAACTATTGGTGAACCGTCCGATCGTTCGGCGTTTATCAACCCTAAAGAGATGGAGGCCGTTGCCGTTGCCGTTGCATTCCTCCGTTGGGGACCATCTCTATAGGTACATCTGGCCGACGCCCTCGCGAGTCTAGTTTCGATCGTATCGCCTGGCTCTGCCCCCAATGGGGCTCACCGCTTTCGATCTCACAGTTCCGCTGAACTATTGTTGAACCGTCCGATCGTTCGGCCTTTATTAACCCTAAAGAGATGGAGGCCGTTGCCGTTGCCGTTGCATTCCTCCGTTGGGGACCATCTCTATAGGCATATCCGGCCGACGCCCTCTCTCGAGTCTAGTTTTCGATCGTATCGTCTAGCTGCCTCCGATGGGGCTCACCTTTTTCGATCTCAGTTCCGCTGAACTATTGGTGAACCGTCCGATCGTTCGGCGTTTATCAACCCTAAAGAGATGGAGGCCGTTGCCGTTGCCGTTGCATTCCTCCGTTGGGGACCATCTCTATAGGTACATCCGGCCGACGCCCTCTCTCGAGTCTAGTTTCGATCGTATCGTCTAGCTCTGCCTCCGATGGGGCTCACCGTTTTCGATCTCACAGTTCCGCTGAACTATTGGTGAACCGTCCGATCGTTCGGCGTTTATCAACCCTAAAGAGATGGAGGGCGTTGCCGTTGCCGTTGCATTCCTCCGTTGGGGACCATCTCTATAGGTACATCTGGCCGACGCTCTCGCGAGTCTAGTTTCGATCGTATCGTCTGGCTCTGCCTCCGATGGGGCTCACCGCTTTCGATCTTACAGTTCCGTTGAACTATTGTTGAGCCGTCCGATCGTTCGGCGTTTATCAACCCTAAGAGATGGAGGCCGTTGCCGTTGCCGTTGCATTCCTCCGTTGGGGACCATCTCTATAGGTACATCTGGCCGACGCCCTCGCGAGTCTAGTTTCGATCGTATCGTCTGGCTCTGCCTCCGATGGGGCTCACCGCTTTCGATCTTACAGTTCCGTTGAACTATTGTTGAGCCGTCCGATCGTTCGGCGTTTATCAACCCTAAGAGATGGAGGCCGTTGCCGTTGCCGTTGCATTCCTCCGTTGGGGACCATCTCTATAGGTACATCTGGCCGACGCCCTCGCGAGTCTAGTTTCGATCGTATCGTCTGGCTCTGCCCCCGATGGGGCTCTCCGCTATCGTCCTTACAGTTCCGTTGAATTCTTGCTATCCCGGGGATTGCAACTTTGGGCTTGGCGCGCTGTTCGTGGCAGCCGTTCTTTGCAGGCTCATCGGCTTAAGCGCCATGCTACTCTGCTATCGCCGACGTTCGGCAGATACCCTGGTCGGACTCCGGTACTCGTACAAAGCTTGCTAACGTGCTTCGTCCAGCACCTAGCCTCGAGTATACTTCCTACGATAGCGAGCTCCTCCCTACAGTTCATAGGTTCTTCCTCCGTACCCTTCGCGAGCGAAACCTTGGCCTCTCTGATGAGTATATTACCCTCTTATGGTACGGCTTGGCCCAGAACACGCGCAACACGTACGGCGCGGGTATCAAGAGCTGGGAGAGGTTCTGTAGGCTGGAGGGCTGTGTAGACTATCCCGCAGAACCCCTCAATCTCGGCGAATGGATGGCAAGGCGTGTCATTACTGGAGGAGCGAAAGGCATCATTTCCGGCGCTACAGCGGCCAGCTACCTCTCCGCAGTACGTTCAAAGCATATCGACCTGGGATACCCTATCAGCGCGTTCGCTGATCCGATGCTCCTACGCGCAAGACAGGGGGCTCTCAACCTCAGGCCTCCGAAGCGCAAGAATAGGCTCCCTATTACTGTACGCATCCTTGAGGGACTGACGGCTGTGGAACCGACCACCGGAGCCGACCTCAATCTCGACACTCTCTTCAAGGTGGCCTATGCTGGTTTCTTCCGCCTTGGCGAGCTGGCTTACACTAGAAGAGATAGGGAGCACCCGCTGTTCTCCTATACTCACGTCTTACGGAGCGATATCGCCTTCCATCGTCATACGCCTAGCCATCAGCCTTACGGGGTCTCTATTTTCCTGAAGCGTAGCAAGACCGATTACGCTAATCAGGGCGTTCCCATCTCCATCGCCGCAACGGGAAAACCTACCTGTGCAGTAGCCGCCCTGGTAAGACTTTTCAGGCACGATCCGAAGCCGCTTTCGGCGCCTCTCTTCGACATCGGCAAAGGGCATTGTTCGGCCGCTGCTGTACACATGCAACTACGCCGACGCCTCCTCGCTACTGGTATTATCTCCTCGCTGGACGACAAGTCCTACACAGGCCATTCCTTCCGCAGGGGTGCTGCTACGGACGCAGCTGCGAAGGGAGTGCCTGAGCTCGAGCTTAAGGCAGCGGGTCGATGGTCCTCCGAAGCTTTCCTCCGTTACATATCCCGTTCGTTCGAACAGCAGCTTGCAATCAGTCGCCTGTTCCTGATATGACACCGTTGTGTTCACCCGATCGCCAAAAGCTATACTCTGCTTCGCTACACCGCTGTGTTTCTCGCCTCTACCCTGGACCGAGTATGTCGTACAGACTCGCCTCCTATCCCACCTCGTTTCCTTCTTGTTTGTCTGGGCCGCAGGCGCTTCGCTTCTGGGCAGTAGGGCACCTCATTTGCCTTCAATCGAGAAGCAATTGAGCCGTGGGCATGCCATCCTGAGACCTACCCCGTGGCTGAAGCCCCGTGTGGCTGAGGAAGCCTGTATGGCTCAGGGCTCAATGGCTTGCTCGCTCACAATGAAAATTCACGTGCCCTGGCCTGCGTCCGGCCAATCAACAGATAAAACGTGCCAGATGACCGTGATCCGAAGGCGTGGCGAGATGGAGATAGATGCTAGTGTCTATCTGGTGGAGCAAGGGCCTCGTCCGACCAAGCGACAACAACAACATGGCGATCTCGCATATCGCACGACTTCTGAGCCCTCTGAGGCTCGTCTTGTATCTAGATTCCCACCCGCCTACACCCTCTAGTCAACGTCTTATACGTGCGGGCAGTAGGGCACCTCATTTGCCTTCAATCGAGAAGCAATTGAGCCGTGGGCATGCCATCCTGAGACCTACCCCGTGGCTGAAGCCCCGTGTGGCTGAGGAAGCCTGTATGGCTCAGGGCTCAATGGCTTGCTCGCTCACAATGAAAATTCACGTGCCCTGGCCTGCGTCCGGCCAATCAACAGATAAAACGTGCCAGATGACCGTGATCCGAAGGCGTGGCGAGATGGAGATAGATGCTAGTGTCTATCTGGTGGAGCAAGGGCCTCGTCCGACCAAGCGACAACAACAACATGGCGATCTCGCATATCGCACGACTTCTGAGCCCTCTGAGGCTCGTCTTGTATCTAGATTCCCACCCGCCTACACCCTCTAGTCAACGTCTTATACGTGCGGGCAGTAGGGCACCTCATTTGCCTTCAATCGAGAAGCAATTGAGCCGTGGGCATGCCATCCTGAGACCTACCCCGTGGCTGAAGCCCCGTGTGGCTGAGGAAGCCTGTATGGCTCAGGGCTCAATGGCTTGCTCGCTCACAATGAAAATTCACGTGCCCTGGCCTGCGTCCGGCCAATCAACAGATAAAACGTGCCAGATGACCGTGATCCGAAGGCGTGGCGAGATGGAGATAGATGCTCGCTGCAGCAACTCCACACACAACAACACATCGAATCACTGACCCCAGTATCAACGTCAACAATTGAGCCCGCAAATTCTGAGCCGTTGCAATGGTGAAGAAACTCGTGATGAGGCCAAAAGAAGGCACTCGAACAGGCAGTCGAGACAATCCTATTGATTTGGAGGTATTTAATTTCACTGAGAGACAAGGAAGTCAAGACAATCCTATTGATTTGGAGGTACGTGATTTCACTAAAACACAATCAACACTTCACATTGCTAATGACTCATGCACTTTCTAGGAAACACATGGGTATTTTGGGTATTTAGTGCCTCATGATAATTGTTCCAAAGAAAATATTCTCATACAGACAACTTCGAGAAAACCGGAAGCCATCCACAACATGGCAGCAAATCATCCCATTTTACCTCAACCCGATTTCGTCAACGCGACTCAAGGATTCGTCAACGCGACTCAAGGATTGACCAACACTACTCAAGAATTGGCGGCTGTAGCCCAAGGACTCACAATGGTTCAGAACGAATTCTCGAACATCGCAAATATCCCGGCGGTCAATCAAGGCGGCCTTGTGGCACAATTGGCAGCCATAAACGTTCAACTTAGAGCCATGAACAATACAAACGTTCAACTCCTTGCCGGGTAGATTTTCACCCGTACGTCTATGCTGATTTCCATTCACTAACGCTTACTAGCACGCACAATGCTCGGGTAAAAGTTGTAAACGCTGCTCGTGAGGCGGGAGACCCTCTCACGCCATTGCGCGATGCTACTACGAATTTGCCTATCCCAAACTTTCCTAACAGGCCCGCCGCCATCAACAGAATGACCGCCGCCATGTTAAACCCAATCCTTACCGCATTACAGCTTCCAACTGCGGGAACTGTGGCACAGAAGAAGAGAATGCTAAGGATTAATCTGGGCTTGAACGAGAGAACTTTGGATTGAGGAATGATCTTCGCCATTAGTTGTAATACGAAATATAGAACTGACTAAGGGAACGGGGATGAAAAAGGATGGAACTATCCGGTGTCATAAAGATAATCAGAGAAGTCTTTGAAGAGATAGGCTGTGCTTCAAACATGGCGTTGGAAAGATCCCCTGGTCACACAAAGCTCAATACATGGTGAAACTGGGATCTTCTTCTGGAGTTGGAATGGTATTGTAGTGGGGATGCTGGTATTGGAAGATTTTTAGTCCTCTTTAAGGTGGGATGGTTTGGAGCTTCTAGGAATTGGGCCTCTCCGAACACTTTAAACACACAGGCGTTGCTTCATTTGTTCTTTGAGTTACTTTCCTACTTGCTAATTGCTTCAATCCCATCTTTATTATGCTTTATACTTCATCTGAACTGTCTCGCCTTCATCTTACACAGTGTTTGTAGCGTCCTGAGAGTGGAGAGGTGACATCAACGTCCGTATCGTATACAGGCAGCTAAACTACTTACTACTGTCGAAGAACGCAAAACTTTTCTTACTGAGTAGATCCTCTGGGAGGAATCCGTCTCCTAGCCCTCTAATTGGTTGAAATGGAAGGAAAGCGGAGTAAAAATTAAGCCGCTATAGCTGCGGAGCAACCCTAACAAAACAATGAGACGAGGGAAAGGAGTCGGATGACAACCCAGAGAGTCTGACTCCATTGGATGAGATAAGAGATAGGCAGCATGTACCCGAAAGTCAACAATGTTGATCCATTTCGTTGTATTGAATCTAAACCCCTCTCTTGAATCTTAGTTGATGACCATCGAAGTCCAGCTATGCAACCAGGAATTCGTTATAAATAGACAAGAAAACATTGATCAACAACATTGTAAGAAGAAAAGAAAATATTTTTTATCCTCAGATACTTAAGATTCTAACTATCCAGGAGAATACTGCCACTATCGTTGACCAAGACTATGTCACCGTCACTACCAAACCTACATGCACTAACGGAAGCTTTGAAGAACAGATCGCCCAAAAAAGAAATGAAGTTTCTAATCATAGAACAAGATATCTTAAAATTCTCCGACTGAACGGATTACATAGAAGGGCGAGTCACAGAGCGGATCGAAAGCAGCATCGATACTATTGGACAGGAAATTGGCCACCTCGTCAGCCAAGTTGAAGCCATGAAAATTCGCCTCAAGAAAGTAGAGATGAAAGACGCAAGATTGATGTTGCGAGAGATGGAGATTAACACGCAGTAGAAATTGAAAGAGTTACGATCCACGTCCAGGAAGACCGAGGCCAAGATACAACAGGAGTTAGAAGTAGAGCAACTTGTCGAGAAAACTTGAGGCACAAATACTAAAAGGTCTTGAAGTTCTGCCCCAGCAAGGCCTATTTTTCTGTAAACTTACCTCAATGCTTAGAAATCACTTTATTGTTTTTTCCGCCTGATCGTTAAGTCATACAATCGTTCACGCTTTGTGACGAACGTAGTCTCAAGATAAGACCAGCACGTATACGCTGGCCAATTTTTGCGCATTTCCTTTTTGTGGAGCTTGAAGTGAGCCCTTTGACAGTCGCGATTGCAATAAGATACCGAGTAGCACTTGAGGCATTATTTTAGTGCCGAAGTCCCGGTTTTGGAGCACTTGGAACAAGATACCATGATGATGGTGAGCCGAGTTCTTAGTGGTGGTTGTGTGAATGGTTGGAATTGCCCAATAGCAAAAGATGAATGAGGCAAAAAGGTGAGCGAAAGGTCTGGATTGATTCTTGGAAGTTCTCATGACTGACCGCAAGTGCAATCGAGACTCCACAAAGTGTGTTGGTAAGATGGCTGGGTCCCATTGGAAGGCTGCACAAGGCCAGTGAGGGCTCCGGTGAGTGACCCGCACATCAAAGCTCCTGGTATATTACCAATAACACTGCCCCATAATTTCTACTATTTGAGTCAGCTCTCCCTCCCTCAATTTCATCATTCAACCTACAAAGCACCAACTTCGACCATGTCTGTCCTAATCGAGCGCCCGGAGTTCGGTGGCTCTCAATTCTACTCCAGACCGTCCATGTCTAAAGTTTCTGGTACAAAATCCGAATCCTGCGGTAAAACTCCACTTCCGATCACCAGAGCGAACGTCTCCCATGACAAATCTACCGCTGCAGCCGTCAAATCTGAAACGACCAAAGAGAAAACTCTCAGGCAATCCCAAGAGAATGGTCACAAGATGGAAATTATGGCACAGGAGATCAAGAGCATCCAGAAAACTCTTAAGGAACAAGCAGCGACCAACCAGAAGTTGCAGAGGAAGTTTTATAACCTCGAGAAGAAAAAATCCAGGCGCAAGTAAGTCGAGGGCGCACAACAAGCTGCAAAGAATGATCTGACTCCTCGTTCACAGATAACAAGAAAAGCTCAAAATCCCGCTTCAACCCAAGCCGTTCATACCTGGATGGCCGAAGACAAGGGAGGCGACCTTTCAGATGGAAAACGCGGTAATAAATAAGATACTTGCACATATTTCTAGGCGTGATTATGTGTCAGGCTACCTCGGGGATCCTAAGAAGAAGTTTTTAGTAGCGGTAGATCAGTTCGAGGAGGAGATTGCTCTTCGAGTTCATTCAGAAAAGGAACGACGTGTCAGGAGACTCCAAATTTTTCGTTAGTACGAAAGGCAAAGCTACCTGTCACCGAAGAGATACGGAGGCTTCTTCATGAAAGCAGAGCGAGGACGACTTACCATGGCACCAATGATCCTTGAACCATTGTCCAGCAGTAGCTACTCAATTATGTCTTAAACAAACAAATTCGAAAATTGAAGAAGCCAAGCTGCTGGACACAAAATACCATACCTCTTCTAATATCTCCATCTGCGTGATCACTTTACCAATTCTAGCAAGTCGGCCTGTACAATCGAGAAACATTAAACAATCATCACCAGGGGGCACGGAAGCCGCTCCGGACAGGAATTCGAAGCTATTCAATCGAAGAAATCCGTCAAAATATAGAAGCAATAGTAGTTGAACATGTTGATGAGAGCTGATTGAGAGAAGGGGAGAGCCCTGAGGAAGTTTTCTTTCCGCCGGGATCGGAAGCTGACAAATACTACGGTTCCGTGAACGGAAATCAAACGACTCTAAAAACAACAACATCCCGTTTCATTTGACTTTATCCATCTGATTTAATCTTGAAGTGCTGCTCTAGAGCCATTTCGAGACCGTCTAACATCAGACAAACTCCCGAAAAACTGAGGCGGGTTCGGAGAGGACCGCGATATCTCAGGTGAACTGATCGTGATGCGTTCAGCGCCTGAGCCACTTTACAAAGGCGATTTGAGAGCATGACAGGCATTTTCCTGCCATTCCCTTTATCCATATTCCGTTGGAGTCCTGTCATCCAAAACATTGAACTCTCTGAGAAGAACGAACTTACGGCATGTACCCCATAAGCAAATAGAACCTGATCACGACCCGGCTTGATGACAGGAGGACGACGCTTACTGAGTGCGAAGATATTCCCCGAGTGATAGCTATCCCCCAACTCCTTTAATAAATCGAATTAGAGCTGGTAAATGACCTATCCCCTACCTCCTTTAGCAACTCGAACTAGAGCTGGTAAATGGCAGATGAAGACAGGCGTCAAAACTCGGTCGTCAATGGGGAACTTTCCGCCGTCATATTAATCCTTTGTTCTACCTTTTCATGGTCATGGAAACAGTCGTTAACCCCCGGGTGCGTAAAACGAGCAGAATTTGGTCCGGCAATCAACTCCATGTGACAATTTGCTTCTATCAGGCCCGAGAGTGAAGAGTTTGCGAACGCACTGCCGATGCTTGTTACAAACCTTGACAAGAAATAAGAGGGCGAGAGAATTCTTCCGGCCAAGAACCGCTATCATAACTCCTTTTCACTCAGCCTCAAGCATAATCGAATACTCCTACCATGGTCCATGGGCAAAACAAGAATCAACTTTACCGGAAATGTAAAGAAAAATCCCGAAATCGCCCTCCTCATGTTGACCTCACAACCTAAAGAAGAAATAGAAGACTACACTTGCTTTATGAGCACAATACATTGGCGCAACCTTCTGTTTGTGTTGGCCGAAGTCAATCCCCTGTATTGCGATATCCGAAAGTTCTATATCGAACGCAAAGATTTGCAGGAGAGCGGCTACAAAGCGACTGAACGTCATGCCGTCCACTTTCGAGGTACTTAATACGAAGCAGACAAGACCGCCTTCACGAGCAGGCACCAAAACCAGAGCCGGGAGAAAAATCTTGGCGAACTGGAAGAGATGGCAAAGCACGGTGCCGAAATTCTAGACCAATTTTTCGAAGAGCTTGGAGAACCTGCTGAGTACGAGGATGACGCTGTGGAGTCTATGGCACGGAAGAAGGCCGAGCTTGAAGACGAGGCTACTAATAGAAGAGGCAAGGTGCGCAAGGAAGCGGAGGAGAAGAATGCTGGAAACGCTGCTGCTGCTATTAAACCGGACGATGCTCTAAGACTTGGTCAGTGGTACTTTAGAGCTGAAGTGACATTGTTTGATCATTGTCTGAGGATGATAAACAGACTAAGGAATGAGATTGGTGAAAAGAGAAGTGAAGAGATCCCGGAGGAGAGACTTTAAGAGTAAGCGAGCATGGGAAAGATGACGCGAAGGAATCACCTTTATGCATCGATAATTGCTGGCCGGCTGGTAGTGTCGATGTAAGCTGGGGCTGCTGGTATTTCTAATCTTTGATGAGATCTCTTGAGAATGCAATATTTTAGAGCGAAAGTCTGAACATGCAAACCTGAGCTTCCTTGATTTTGTGCTTCCATCATATATATAGATCCTGCAGCCTCCATACCAATAGACACGATAGTATAATGTCTAGCACGATAGACCTAAGGGTGGTCCAGGACCAAGCATTATATATTGCGCAAGCGGTATCGTGGGGCCTTTCGGCGTGTACCCCCGGAATCTGTAACTGTCAGTTCGAGTCTGAGTCGTGTTAGCAGCCAGCCTTTCTTTTTTGCCAAATAAAACTCGCGTTGATTTTTAGTAGCTATCAAGAAGAAGGGAAGATGGTCAATAGTATTGAAGGAAGACAGACTCCTTGACTAGGAGTAGCGTGGATATCACAGAGACGAAGTGTTTTTCAATGGCAAGGATTGAAACCACAATCTGCCTGGCGTAAAACAAACTTTGACCTTGAATTTGAGGCAGTAATTTCCCCGCAAACGATCCCGCCCCCGCCCAAGGTTTCAAGACTTCACTCCTCACATTCAGCAAATCAGCTTCAAGCTCGTATTACTAGAGAGAGGAAGTTCAATGACTCGGCAACACGGCATAAAGCCGGCCGGCTATATCCAATATGGCAGATGACCAATTGTGCTTAACTTCCTCGGTGGAGGAAATGCAAGACGCAACTTCCTCAACACCACAGCTCGAGGGTATCGTGTTTATGCGGCTCTGCAAAGGGACCACTCCTATCATACTCCTGGCGCCGACAATCCCCGAACTTTGCAGGTTGTCTCAGGTGCCCGGAATCATCGAGCCAATCCCTATCTCCTAGGACCCGATTATTTCCGACCACATGGGACTTTGCAATCATGAAGTCCCTATTGCGTCTGAGGCCTGTTCTGGACGACAGACTCCTCTTTAAGCCCTCCGCCTCGACTTTCCAGTCGGGACGGCCTTGCCCCAATCACCATCGATTGGGCGGAAGAGACCCGAGCTATACTAGGAAGTACAACAGTACCTCAAAACATGTCCCCAAGCATTTCTTGGGGGCGCAAAAAGGTACGTACTACGAAATCTTGATGTGTTGGTGGAGGCTGTCCAGTTACGCGCCGCCATGGGCATAGCCAAGCTTCCTCCAATTCATTGTCTTCCATCCGTTAGAATCGAAGTCTCTCAAGTCAAGATTGATATTGATGACTTTGTGGCAACCTTGAAAGCCGAAATCGTCAGATTCATCGCCCTTGATCTCCTGTTGGAAATGTCAAAATTCGGGTTTAGCTTGTGCTACTGATGGCCTCGCCGTAGCTGTGAAACCAATACATTCGTTCGTAAAATCAAGAACGAGGCTAATGGCGTGACTAGTTTTGAGCAGATCGTTATCCTCCAGCCATGTCCGCCAGCGCGAAGCACCTATCGACCCTCCAGTCGAATCAGGGGTCCCGTACGCGAGTCTCAGTGTTGGTATCCCAAAAGAAACGTTCCCTGGAGAGAAACGAGTAGCCATTACACCTGCAAATGTCGTCTTGCTTCTGAAGAAAGGCTTTAGTCGAATTCTTGTTGAACGCAATGCTGGGCTTCAAGCCCAATTCACGGACGAGGCCTACCAACGTGCTGGCGCTACCCTGGTAGACCAAGCTACTGCTATATGGAGTGACAGCGATATCATTCTCAAGGTTCGAGCCCCAAGTATGTCCGAAAAGAGCAACGAAGTCAGTAAGATCAAAGAAGGAGCCGTGGTGATCTCTTTCATGCAGCCCAGCCAGAACAAGGATCTCGTTGATGCAATCGCTACGCGCCATGCCACGTCCTTTGCTATGGATATGATACCGCGAATCTCGCGTGCACAGGTTTTCGACGCCCTTTCTTCTATGGCCAATATTGCGGGCTACAAAGGTGTCCTCGAAGCTTCCAACCAATTTGGCAGATTCCTTGTTGGTCAAAGCACGGCCGCCGGTAAGATACCCCCTTGCAAGGTATTGGTCATTGGCGCTGGTGTAGCAGGGCTTTCTGCTATTACGACTGTCAAAAGGTAGATGAAGCAGACTAAAGTCTGAATTGATGATCGTGGGCATGCCCATATATATACACGATTGAGGGGCTCGTGCTCAAGCTAGTACAAATGAGGTGAATGAAATGAGTTCATTTGACAGCCCCCCTGCTTGAGACAGAATGAGATCGTGCAAATGAGTTGAATCCATTGAAAGATCCTGAAAGACCAAGGAGAATGCCAGCAGACATAGAGGAGAGAGATTGAGACCGCCAGCAGGCTAACCACATTGAGATAATATAATGATAAGAAAGTGCCGCCAGTCGACTCAGAATGAGGGCCATGGAATCGCGTCAATCATGATGCCCAGGGCGGCCCTGAAGTTTTCGAATGTGGGCCTTGGCAGGCCTTTGGTGAGGCCGTCGGCGACCATCTTTGCAGTCCGTATGTACTTGAGAATGATGGAACCTTTGGCGACCTTCTCTCGAATCCAGTCATGCTTTGCGTCCATAGCCTTGTTGCGGCCGTGTGATTGTGGGTTCTTGGCGAGAGCAATGGCGCCTTGATTGTCAGCATAGATGACTGTAGTGGTAGGACCGAATTCGGGGTTGATCTCGTGAAGTAGTCGCTGCAGCCAAATGGCCTCTTTTGCTGCATTCGTTTGACCAATGTATTCGGCCTCACAAGTGGAGAGTGACACTGTAGCTTGTCGTTTGGATGACCAGCTAATTGCTCCACTGCCGATGTTGAAAAGATATCCAGATGTTGATCGCCTTGTACCGACGTCGCCAGCCCAGTTAGTCAGTGAAGCCTACCAGGTTTTCGAGTTCACCTTTGTAGACGAGTGAGGCAGAGATGGTACCTTTGAGGTAGCGAAAGATGTCTTCCACCAAGGACCAATGTGCGATGGTTGGATTGGCCGCAAAGCGACTGACGAGAGAGACTGCAAAGGCAATATCAAGCCGGGTACCGAGCATTGCATACATGAGTGACCCGACAGCGGATTGATATTTAGTTCTGAACTGAGGGTCTACACGGTAGTCTTCTTTGGCGGGTTCAGGGCGGCAAGATGGGTTGATTGGAATGGGTTTTGGATAACAATCGGAGAAGGCATGATCCTCGAGAATCTTCGTGATGTATGCAGTTTGGTTAATTGCAATTGAGCGATTCTGACGATCCCTCTGAAGTGCCATGCCGAGATAGAACTTTGCCGGCCCTAGGTCAGTCATCTGAAAGCGCTTGTGCAAGGCATCTTTCAGAAGATTGATCTCGTTCATATCGGGCCCAACAAGCAGAAGATCGTCAACATAGATAGCGACGAACAGCTGTCCTTTGTGGAAGACACTGAAGTCACTATCTAGCATTGAGAACCCGAGAGAGACAAGGAATGCGGATAGAGTTTCATACCAAACCCTAGGTGCCTGCTTGAGGCCGTATAATGCACGATTGAGCCGACAGTAGTCATCACCAACCTCGAAGCCACGAGGTTGACAAACGAAGATAGTTTCATCAACCTCGCCATAGAGAAAGGCAGTTTTGACGTCCATCTGCTCAATCTCCCAGTCAAGGGAGGCAGCAATAGCAAAGAGAGCTTTGTATGTCATCGGCTTTACCACAGAGGCAAAGGTATCATGGAAGTTAATGCCGAATTCCTGCTCGAAACCTCTCACCACGTATCTTGCCTTAAATCTCAGCACAGTGCCGTCGGCACCGCGCTTCAATTTGAACACCCATTTACCCGTCAGTGGCCTTGCGCCCTCTGGGAGTGTTGTGAGTGTCCAGACGTTGTTGTCATCTATTGAATGCATCTCCTCCTTCATCGCCTTGAGCCATTGAGGAGCATAAGGTGATGACATGGCTTGATTGTATGTTGTAGGCTCGAATGGCTCAGTAGAGGCTGCGAGGCTTAGGAAGGAGAGGAGGCAGTAGGCAGAGGATTTGGCGATATTGGCGTGAAAGGCGAGGGTTGCTTGCTCCTCAGTAAGAACAATAGGTTCGCGATCGTGGGTAGGCTTATATTCATCAATGAGCTTCGCAATTTCTGTGGCTTTGTTGACGCTGTACAGGCCAATAAATGAGTTAAGGCCTGCAGCCTCACGGGTTCTCTTGCTTGGGCGATCTGGGCGACGTGTTCTCACCGCGACGGAGTGGGATTCTCGTGGTGGCGCGTCACCCATCACTGATGGAGGGTCAGAGAGGTTAGAGGAGTCAGAGTTTTCGGAATCTGGGAGAGTAGCCTCTTCGCGAGCTGGTGGCTCAACGCGTTGAGGGGTTGGTGAGCGAGAGAGATGACCAGGTTGTTCAATGGGTGTGGTTGAGATGGGGAGTTGATGATGATAAGTGATAGGTTGGCGGCGCTTGATGGATTCGTCGGCGTGAAAGGTTGATGTACGAATGATGCGACCATTTTCGAGCAAGACTTTGTAGATGCTGTGGCCATCGAAGCCAACGAATTTGCCTGCTAGGGAGCGATCTGTGAAGCCTTTGGTCTTCCTTGTGATGGCCCAGCCGTTGCTACCAAAGATGAGCATATTGGAGACTGCGGGAGCAATGGAGGTCCAGGCCTCAAAGATGGTCATTGTAAGGCTGGGATGGGGTCCTAAGACGCGTACAAAGTTGGCGTAGGCATATGCGAGAGGCCAGTACTTGGTAGGAAGTTGTGAGGCAATCATCATAGGGTTTGCCATTGACGAGATGACGCCGATGAAGCGCTCGGATCGAGGATTCTGCTCAGGATTGTATGGAGTCGTGCAGTGGTGAGTGATTCCCTGAGAGAGAAGTACGGCTTCATCTGCTGATTTAACGTATTCTCCTCCATTGTCAGTTTGGTAGAAATGAATTCGCATAGTAGCAGTCTCGTGGGTGAGCGTGAATTGCTGGAAGAGAGCAAACACCTCATCTTTATGCTTCATGAAATGGACCTCAGAATAGCCAGTATAGTCATCAATGAAGCTGACAACCCATAGTTCTCCGCGAAAACCACGCGTTGGGTAGGGCCCAGTGACATCTGAATGGATTAGATCGAGTTTGAAGCGCCCTCTCATGATGTGACCAGTGTGAGGTGTCCTCTTCATCTTCCCAAGCATGCAGGCTTCGCATGGAGGTTGGCGATCGATAGGTCTTGAGAGGTCCATTCCTGTCACCATCTTTTCGAGAGCGCGAATGCGTGGAGGACTGATGTGTGCAAGCCTTTCATGCCAGAGTTGTAATGTATCTGAATTGATGGCTGCAAAAGATACGGGTTGACGGCTAAGATGGAGAGGGAAGACGCCATTGACGCGACCGGTGGTGAATGTGAACTTGTCTGGGATATAGATTTTGAAGCCTGATGTGTCAACTGAGAAGTTGACGCCTTTAGAGAGAAGTTGGTCAAAGGATAGCAGATTAACACCTGCCTCAGGGCAATGTTCGACTCCATGAAAGTCTACAGGGCGAAATGAGCCTTTGGTAGTGGTGACCCAGAGTCTGACTGTGCCTGTACCGATGACTTTTGCTGTAGAGCCAGAGAGACCACTGAATTGACGCTGTTGAGATGGAGGAAGGGCGCGATATTCGACGAATGCAGAGCGATCCCAGGTAAGGTGACGGCCGCAGGCGCTGTCCAGCAGCCATTGGTGAAGAAGGTCAGTCCAAGGGAAGTCCTCTCGAGCCATTAAGGCGGTAACTTTCTTGGTATCTGGCTTCTTGGTGTCTTTGGTATCAGCGCGAGGTCTCTTCTGTTGATTCTGGTTGCCTTTCTGATTGTGAAAGCATTCGTGCTTGGTATGGAATGCGCGGTTGCATTTGGTACAATAAGATGCGTGGATTTTGACTGTATCACCGATGACTTCTTCGCTGTACACGCCTTTTCGCACAAAGGTAGTTGGAAGGGAAGGAATGGAGGGTTGAATGACCATTGCAGCGACTGTAGAGTGGGTGTTAAGATGACTACGCTCCTCGTTCCTGACGCGATGAACGGTTTCTTCGAAGGAGATTGGGTCATTCTTTTCAGTCTTGAGGATGTTGGCAGTCTGATTGTAGGTACTGATAAAGGTATCGAAGGCAGGGCCAAGGTTACCTAGGTAATGTTGGACGATAAAGGGTACTGGAAGCACGACGTCTGAGTTGAGTTCGTCGAAGGCGCGGATAATACGTCTGAAGTCTTCGGTGTAGGAAAGAAGGTCTGGAGAGTTCGAATATGAGAGGTTGTTCCATTCCCTGCATAGTTCTGCGAATGTGCCGGCGCCCTGAGGTCTGAATCTCTTAAGCAGCTCATCGCAGAGCTTCTTGACAGTGTCAAACTTAGGATCCTTCACCCAGGACTTAGCTTCTGTTCCGAGACGCGTGCGAAGGGCGGAGAGAGCAAGTCTTTGTGATTTCTTCCATACGACCGATAAGTCTGGGGTTGTAGAGTTTCGAGTAGTGACGCCTTCGACGGTAGGAGGTAAGATGGGATTGTCAAGGATAAGTTCGAAATCCTGGTGGAGAAGATAGGTGTCCACCAGTTCAATCCACATAGTAACAGAATAACCATCCTGAAGTATTGGTATGTCTTTGAATTTGAAGGATCCAGAGCCGAATCCGGCTTGAGTTTCAGCCATGAGTGTAGATTGAGAATATGAAGACTTAGTGATTGTATCGCATCGTCGCAGTCGAGGAGATTTGGCTTAAGTTTCAGCCATGAGTGCTTGTCTGCTCACCGTCGTAGCGGGTCACGGAGACATGATCGAGAGATTTGGCTTAAGTTTCAGCCATGAGTGCATGTCTGCTCACCGTCGTAGCGGGTCACGGAGACATGATCGGGAGATCTGGCTTAAGTTTCGGCCATGAGTGCATGTCTGCTCACCGTCCTAGCGGGTCACGGAGACATGATCGAGAGATTTGGCTTAAGTTTCAGCCATGAGTGCATGTCTGCTCACCGTCGTAGCGGGTCACGGAGACATGATCGAGGGATTTGGCTTAAGTTTCAGCCATGAGTGCATGTCTGCTCACCGTCGTAGCGGGTCACGGAGACATGATCGAGAGATTTGGCTTAAGTTTCAGCCATGAGTGCTTGTCTGCTCACCGTCGTAGCGGGTCACGGAGACATGATCGAGGGATTTGGCTTAAGTTTCAGCCATGAGTGCATGTCTGCTCACCGTCGTAGCGGGTCACGGAGACATGATCGAGAGATCTGGCTTAAGTTTCGGCCATGAGTGCATGTCTGCTCACCGTCCTAGCGGGTCACGGAGACGTGACCGAGAGATCTGGCTTAAATTTCAGCATTGATTGCATGCCTGCTCACCGTCGTAGCGGGTCACGGAGACATGATCGAAGACCACTTAGCTAATGCAAGGATTTGTATGAGCGATAGGAACTGTACGGGTGATATTTCTGACGTGTAGGGGAGCGAGAGACCTGAGAAGCGGCGTGAACAGGGCTTGTAGTAACTAGAAGCGCAATCGACGAGGTTCTGAGATTTGTCGTGTGCCTTGACGTGAGAGAGATCAGCGGGAGGGTTCGAATGGGTCATAGAAAGCCGTTGGCCGCGTGGTGATTCAACACCAAGGAATCTGCTTTGCGTGGTAGGTCAAATTATATATGGGCACAGCGGTAGTGCAAGCCCGGGCTCATAACCTGTCAAAAGGTAGATGAAGCAGACTAAAGTCTGAATTGATGATCGTGGGCATGCCCATATATATACACGATTGAGGGGCTCGTGCTCAAGCTAGTACAAATGAGGTGAATGAAATGAGTTCATTTGACAACGACAGCTAAGCGAATGGGTGCCATCGTTCGTGGTTTCGACACCAGGTCTGCTGCTCGTGAACAGGTTCAGTCTCTAGGTGCAGAGTTCTTGGAGGTTGAGATCCAAGAAGACGGCAGTGGAGCAGGCGGCTATGGCAAAGAGATGTCCAAGGAATTTATTGAAGCTGAGATGAAGCTGTTCATGGAGCAATGCCGAGAAGTCGACATTGTGGTCACCACCGCTATGATTCCTGGAAGACCAGCTCCCAAGCTGATCACCAAGGCAATGGTTGAGGCCATGAAACCCGGCTCCGTTATCGTTGATCTCGCCGCCGAAGCTGGCGGTAATTGTAATGCGACTATTCCTGGGAAGGTCTCGGTAGAGCATGGTGTTACAATTATTGGCTACACTGATTTGGCCTCTCGTCTTCCCACTCAGTCGTCAACGCTGTACTCGAACAACATCACCAAATTTCTTCTTTCAATCTCCACCGGGGACAAGATGTTTGGCATTAATCTTGAGGACGAGGTAGTTCGTGGATCCATCGTTACAAACAGTGGAAAGATTCTACCACCTGCTCCAAGACCATCTCCTCCGCGTCCGGCTGTAAAAGCATCAGCCATACAAGTTGAGGAAGTCAAGGCCATAACCCCCTGGAAAAAGACGGTCCGGGATGTAACAGCCGTTACCGGAGGAATGGGTGGCTTATTGGCGCTCGGAAAGCTGACCTCACCTTTGTTTATGACCAATGTCTTCACGACAGGTTTAGCTTCTCTGATCGGCTATCGTGTAGTCTGGGGTGTTGCTCCGGCACTACACTCTCCGCTTATGAGTGTAACGAACGCCATCTCAGGGATTGTCGGCGTGGGAGGCTTCTTCATCATGGGAGGAGGATACTTTCCAGAAACTATACCCCAGGCATTTGGTGCTCTCTCAGTTCTATTGGCGTTCGTCAACATCTCTGGAGGATTCATAATTTCCAAGCGGATGCTGGACATGTTCCGACGTCCTACCGACCCTAAAGAATACTCGTGGCTCTACATCTTCCCCGCCATGCTAGCTGCTGGCGGATTCATATTTGCAGGTGAGTGAGCGACTTTGGCACCCCTCTTTCGAATTCAAGTTTGTCAAATGCAAATCGGCGTCAATAAATTTCTGGCAAAGTTCAAAATCAAAATTGCCAGAAATGCGTCAGCATCGATCCCAAGGCGATTTCAAACCGAAATCATCAACTAACCCGCGTGGCTGCAGCAACTTCGGGCGATATGAACGGCATGGTTCAGGCGGGCTACCTTGCAAGTAGCGTTCTTTGCATTCTTTCACTCTCCGGACTAGCTGCGCAAGCCACTGCGCGTCGCGGCAATCTTCTAGGTATCATTGGTGTCGCCACAGGCATTCTTGCGTCTCTGGCTGCCGCAGGGTTCTCTCCAGAGATGTTTGCGCAGCTCGGTGGACTTGCGATCCTTGGATCACTAGTGGGAGCGAGGATTGGCCTCCGAATCTCACCAACTGAGCTCCCTCAGACCGTCGCTGCTCTCCACTCGGTGGTAGGTTTGGCTGCAGTACTGACCAGTATCGGTATGGTCATGGCTCAAATTGAGACCGACATCTCGATGCTGCACATGGTTACTGGCTATTTAGGGGTTCTAATCGGAGGTGTAACGTTCACTGGATCTATCGTGGCATATATGAAGCTCGCCGGTCGTATGTCCTCCAAACCACTAAAGCTGCCTGGACGACATGCGATCAACGGATCGATGCTAGCAGCCAACGTTGGAACAATGGGAGTCTTCTTTACACTAGCGCCTGGATCTCCTATGATAGCAGCTGCAGCACTATCCGCGAATGCAGCCCTTAGCTTCCTCAAGGGTTACACCACGACAGCCGCGATTGGTGGCGCGGATATGCCTGGTAAATGTCAAACGCTCTCACGTCAGCATCTCTTAGATTTAGATCGATATCGATAAATCTTTGGCGGCTCAGATTTTGATGTTCGCCAGAAATTCATCGATACGGATTGAGATTGAGGAGTGGTTATCCAATGCCCATCAGAATGTTTATACTGACATTTACAGTGGTCATTACTGTGCTGAATGCGTACTCTGGATTCGCATTGCTTGCAGAAGGACTAATGCTGAGCAATCCTCTACTGACGACTGTCGGTTCTCTGATTGGAGTCAGTGGCTCGATTCTATCTTATATTATGTGCGTGGCAATGAACCGATCCTTAACCAACGTCCTCTTTGGCGGCATAGCGCAGGCAGAACCTACCGGCCCCGCTGTTGAAGGAACGGTGATACCGACAACAGTTGAAGATACAGTGGAAGCCCTCACCAACGCCGAGAGCGTCATCATTGTTGTCGGCTACGGAATGGCAGTTGCAAAAGCTCAGTACCCAATCGCGGAGATCACACAAATGCTTCGAGCCAAAGGCATCAAAGTGCGTTTTGCCATTCATCCTGTCGCTGGTAGAATGCCGGGCCAGTGCAATGTACTCCTCGCCGAAGCTTCGGTACCTTACGACATTGTCTTGGAAATGGACGAGATCAACGATGACTTCAACGACACCGATCTGACCCTTGTCATTGGTGCGAATGACACGGTTAATCCCATCGCATTGGAGCCTGGATCACCCATCGCTGGTATGCCGGTTTTGCACGCATGGAAGAGCAAGCAGGTCATTGTGATGAAGCGTGGGATGTCTTCTGGCTATGGTATGAATTATCGCTGCCCATTGTGGATCTTAACTAATCCAATTCTACTAGCCGATGTTCCGAATCCGATGTTCTTCATGCCGGGCACGAAGATGCTGTTTGGAGACGCGAAGACAACATGTGACGGTAAGTTTTTACACTTATCTGGAGGAACACCATACTGACTTAGTATCCATAGCTATCAAACAGTCTTTGGACGACAAGCAGAAGGCAGCTATGCTTGTTTAGGTTTGTATCGCTTCGAATTTCTTGCTTGCATGGAGCAGACGTCTAGGCTCGCATCTCTCCAAATGGCAAGTGTCTGAGTTGTATGGAGAAGAAGACGAAGTCGCTTTCCTACTTTCTTATCCCTATCCTATGGCTAGATTTCCTGGTCTTCACTTGATTAGTCTCATACAAACAGCTTCATTATCTGATCCAAGTGATCGTCTACACGACGTGATTGCAGAATTATTTCCAACACATTCAATTTCCCATATACCCGGTTCCTTATCGGTTTCTCATTCTGTACAGACTCTTCTTTTTGGCATTTCTTTCATCTCTTTCACTGCTCACAAACCCATCAGAGCCTTCCATAGCTTTTCATCCTTTGAAAATCCCTCATATCCCGCCAACTCAGTCTCACTCTCCATCTTCGCATCCGTCTTACTACAAAAATCAGGTGGTGGCAACCCCTTTGACATTTGCGCGTATTGACGAGCCATGTATTCCTTGTTTAATTTTGTGGTGGGTGTGGCGGCTATGTAGGCGACCGCTGCATCGGTTGTCCCGATGTGTTCGGCGTCTACCGCATGGCACATCTAATCTCGTCAGAAATAAGGGCAGAGTATGGAAGGAAAAGAAGGTAAGAGAGAAATGAAAATTAAGTCGACAACTTACATCAGCATGCCACCAAACAGTATCACCCGCCTCCATTTCAGGAGCATAAACAAGACAATCCTTCAACCGAAGGTGAGGATGACTCCCCGCAGAAACATACTGACTCGTCTCCTTCACCGTCCCAGGAAACCAATCCCCCCCCTCATCGAACCCCCATGCCTCGGCATCCAAAATCTTACTCTTATCCTCCGGTTCCTTGAAAAATGGTCGAAGAAGTACATAAGCTATTTGCCATTTGATAGCTGGGAAGAGACGGATCGTACCCTCGCGCGGCGCCGTGCGGGATAGGGCCGTCCAGCCTTGGAAACAGCGGAGGACGGTTGATTGGCCGCCGCCGGGGTAGAGCATTTGGTTTGCGTTTTTGCGGAGGGAGAGGTTGAAGGGGTTGTGTGTTGAGGGGGAGCCGGAGAAGATTTGGGAGTATGTTTTGCGGTAGTCGGGGTCGGCCCAGCGGCAGAGGGAGCCGGCGTCTATATGCTTTTTTGCGGGGAATGGGGTTAGTGGTGTTTGGACGGAGTTTTGAGGGGAGGGAAGGTGATGGGGAAGAGAAGGGTAGGGAAAGGGAAAAAGAGGAAGTACACATACAGGCCCCAAGCCCAAAAACGGCTGCTGCGGCGGTCGAATCCGAACCCCGTCGGCATAAACCAACGGCTCGGCACTGACCTCGCCACTCGTCTCCTCGTCCTCATCCCACTCCCACAAATTATTAATCCACCTCATCAACGCCATCTGGTTCGCATGACTCCTCAGTTTATTCTGCGTGGGCGAATTGTACAGTCGCAAAATACTAGGGGTATCCTCAGGCCAACCCCCCACTTTCCCCCTATTCGCCTCGCCGTGCACGTATTCTTTCAACTCGGCGAAGGCCTCGTCGGCCTCGTGGCGAGGAATCACTTGGCGGACTATGAAGGCTCCGCGGGCGCGGATCTCGTCCTTTGTGCTTTCTGGGACGGTGTTTGTGAGGACGGAGGTGATGTGGAGGGTGGGGATTATGCTGGTTCCTTTTGTTTGCAGTTCGTCGGTTGTGGGTTTTAGGGCCTTGCATGTTTCCAGCCAGCTTTTACGGAGGTTGTGTTCGCCGAACTCAGAGATTATGGAGGCTTTTGTTTTGGCGTAGGCGGGGTCTTTTGAGAGGGTTGCGGCGAGGTCTCTTGTGTATGTGAATTCTTGCCAGGCGGGCCATTCTGCTTTTGTTGTTATTCCAGGCATTTTTTTTTTAAAGAAAATCTATGGTAGATGGGCTGTGTTGATAATTCGGGGGGAATTTGAGCGGTTGGTGGATGGGGGGATGAATGGGTTGGAGATTGCATTGTTGGGGTTGATGTAATGTAGTCGTCCGTCTCCGATAAAGGAACTCAAGAAGGTGGGTGGGCTTTATCGGATAACTCGGGACAAAGACCGTCGGGTGTCTGTAATCGCTGCTGGGATTCTCCATGGGAGCATGGGGAGAGTGGGGAAGGGAAGGAGGTTTGGGTCTTCCCGTGGTGAGTGAACCTCAACATAACTTGAGGAGTTTGTGATCCCGTACAAGAATATCATGGCCGTGATAAGCACATGGGAAAATCGAAGATGGGGTGCTGGTCTATTTTTCGGTGCTGATTGTTGTTGTCTGTGTTGCTAACTGGCGATGGGGAATTTTTATATTCTTGCTGAAGGGATAGTGGAGCGGGAAGCATGGGGAGCGGACGCAGGGGCAAGGCTGAGAAGGCTGTCATGATAAGGATGAACTTCGTAGTTCTTATCATGCGGATATCATCCCCGCCCAACCTCTCAATGCCGCGATTCTGACTGCCCATAAAGAGTAAAATCATATGAGAGTATGAAAGGTCTGTCTATTATCCTGTCATCTCCAATCACCCCAATCCTCACCCAGCCACCAAGATGGCAACCCTCTCACGAAAACACGTCTCAAAATATGTCCCAACAAACAAAACAACTCTAATGATAATGCTCCTAATAACCACCGTCGTAAACTCCTGCGTTAGTACCAGTCTCCCCTCACTCCATTCCCTCCAACTAAACAATAAATAAAAAACCACAGACCCTAGGCTACGATAGCAGCATGATGAGCGGCCTAAACATCCTCCCCCAATACAGAAGTTACTTCCACCTTACCTCCCAAACCCAAGCCCTCCTCACCGCCGGCTCCTGGATAGGCCACATCCTCGCAACCCCCTTCATCCAATACATCCCCGACACCCACGGTCGAAAAGCCACAATCACCGTCTCAGCCATCTTCTGCATCATCGCCGCCATCATCACAACCGCGGCCCAAAACCCAGCCATGTTCATCATCGGCCGTATAATCACCGGATTCGGCTCGCAGATATCCTCCGGCGGCGCCCCGACACTCGTCAGCGAGATTGTGAAACCGGATCGGAGGGGGTTTATCCTAGGGTTATTTTTCAGTTGTTACTATGTCGGTTCTTTGGTTTCGGCGGGTGTGAATTTGGGGGCTGTGGGGATTGGGTCGACGTGGGCGTGGCGGTTACCTGCCATTTTGCAGTGTGTGCCTAGTATCCTTTCCCTCTGTTTCTTACCATTCGTGCCCGAGAGTCCGAGATGGCTTATTGCGAATGGGAAGGATGAAGAGGCGAGGGAGACGTTGGCGATTGTTTATTGTCAGACGGATGTGGAGAGTTCGGAGACGAAGGCGATTTATACGGAGATTAGATCTGCGATTATGTATGAGAAGGAGACGTACCCGAGTAACCCATGGAAGGAAATCACGACCGGAAAGCCGAACTTGCAGCGGCTTTTCATTTGCATCTCATTCGGGCTTATGTTGGAGACATTGGGTAATTTCGTTGCCTCGTTTTATCTGGGAGACATGTTAAACCTGGCTGGAATCACAAACTCGACAACCCAGCTCCAGATCAACGTCATCCTAAACTGCTGGTGCTTCGTAGTCGCTGTAGCCGGAAGCTACCTACTCGATATCATCGGACGGCGCCCACAAATGCTCTGGAGCGTCCTCGGCATGGCGATCTGTCTGTTCGCGGTCGGGGCAATGACAAAGGGTATGTCGAATTTCGTCCTACCAGATAAATGCAAACTAATCATACCACAGTCTATGGCACCAGCACGAACAGCAGCGGTATCTACGGCACCATCGCCTTCATCTTCATATTCCAAGGACTATACTCAATCTCAGTCACACCATTGACGACCGTATACGCCCCAGAGATCATGCACTACTCCATACGAACAGCCGGTATAAGTGTTTTCCGCCTCTTCGACTGTGTTGGCGGGTCAGTTCATAATCCTACCTTTCAACCACCGAACTAACCAGATTATCAGATTGTCATACTCCTTTGCCATGCCATACGCGATGGCATCTCTGGGATGGAAGTTTTTCATGGTCAATGCCGTCATCGATATTGTCTTCTTCGTTGTCGTGTGGTTTTCGTGGGTGGAGACAAAGGGAATTCCACTGGAAGAAATTGCGATCAAATTCGGTGAGCCTGACCCTCGCAACATCGAGCTCATTGACGGCAAGGCTGTTGATTATGACGAAAATAAGCGGCCTGTAACTGTCAAGGTGTAACAGGAGATTTAGTAACGGCATTGTTCAGAGCGTGGCACCGCTTGTTAGTAAAGTATTCACAGCAATGATGCACATTAGTAAATTACTTCGATATGACATGCGTCCCCAAAAAAGTTCTAAAATAAAGGTTATAGATAAAAGATTTCGTTTCCTCGCCCTTAAGCACTCAAACCCAACTGGGTCAAAATCTTGGGGAAAAACGGTGTGCCGAACCCAGTAACAGCATCCCATCCCTTACCCGCTGGGAATCCAGTAGTCTGGCAACCAGCAGTGCTCCCACTTGTAACATCCGTGAAAGCAGCACTTCCCCCCTTGTACAACCATGGGTTCAAGAAGCCCAGCACGGGTTTGCCGGCAGCAAGTAACGCATCGTTGACAAGAACAAGCACGGCAGCAGCGGCAGGACTGGAGGCACTAGTTCCATCAACAGCGGTAACATCGCCATTCCAAACGGTGGCAAAAGCCACAGACTGAGCGGAGATATCTGGATACGCGCGTCCACTGAGGTTGAAAAGACCAGCATACTGGGGGAATTTCTGGTTGGCGGTCAGGTACTCAGTAACAGCAGCCTCTTGATAAGCAGGTCGAGCAAAGTAATCCGAGAAACCACCTCCAGAAGTGAAACCGCCATCCTTGGCCGCAATTTCAGGTGCAGTCTTGTACGTCCCACCAATTGTCGTGACGTAGGGACACGATGCTGGGAATGAAGGTAGGAAAGTCTTTGCATTGGTGCCATTGTTGGAGAAGCAGGCGCCATCATTACCGACACCATTATCCCCGCTGGAAAAGAGGAGGGAGATACCTTTGGCGCCGAGCTGAGCAAAAGCGTCACAAACAGACTTGGCGTACTGGGGAGAAACGGTTTGCTCGTCATCACCGTAGGAGGTACTGATAACACTTGGAATCGAATCAGAAGCAAGCATGTGTTGAACCCATGCGAGATATGGCTCGTTGCTGTTGGTTGGGGTCGCTTGGTCGGGTTTGAATCCAGGTTGAGGTCCACCAGTGCTGTACGTGATGAGAGGTATTGGCCAGGCGATTCCAAGCATAGTCTGCACATCAAGAGCTCCCTCAATACCGGTCGAGCCTGAAATATGCGTAGAATTCAGCGTTTGATCAACGGTTCCTCCGTCGATGGAGATTTGCTTGAATTCGGCGGCACCAGCCACGGCTTCAGGCCGGTATTTCTCAAGGTAGATCTTGGCATCAGAACGAAGGTTGAGCTCGCCAAGGTAATTGGCTATTCCCATAGAGGTCTTGTTGGTCGATTTTGGAACGTAATTGATGCTACCATAGAGAGTGCGCAAGCATTTTGCAACCATAAAAGCGCCAGCGCAGGCCTCAGCTACAGAAGCAAGCCCAGAAGCAGCCCCAGGAGCGTTGCTCGCAGGCTTCACTGGATCAACCTGGAATTGCTGTTTGGCCACGGCTATCTCGGCGGCATTTAAAGTTGAGGGCATCAAAGTTGACTTCCTTGGATTGGCGGTCATGAAAGAGTTGGTTGGCTGGATTGTCGCGATGTGTTGGTGCAATTCCCGTGGCACGGAAAATTCGGGGGTGCGAACGACCACGGCGCCATCAGTCTCGCGCTGGTAAGTGGAATACGAAGTGCTTAAAAGCTTGTTGGCGTCACCGACAGTCATGTGACATTTGATCCAGTCTCCGCTCGGGCTGTAAGAAAGACGGTCGCTGGAGATGCCATTGTCGGCGAGCCAAGCGTGAACGAGTTTTGAGGTTTCTTCCTTTGGCTTCACCAAGGCCTTGACCTCCTCGGATGAAAGATGTTGTCCATATCGAGGATGATCTGGATCGGAGACTGTTGTATGTCAGTAAGAAGTGTCTTCGGTGTGTTGAATCCTCGACCCACCTTCGTAAAGGCTCTTTTCGAGCTCATCGAATCGACCTTGGGTAAGACCGATGCTCAAGTTGATGGTATGATCAGCTGGGGCAGGTGCAACTCTTTTCCATGACCTTGGGACCGAGTGCGACTCCTTGATTGAGTATGTCGAGGCCGGGAAGCGCTTTTGGAGGGCGAGACTGAGGGCGCTGCTGCCAAACAAGGCAAATCCGAGTAGAAATGACCTCATGATGGAGGAATTGAGGGAGGATGAGGAAGGAGGACGGGCTTGAAAGGAATAAAGGACGGAGTGGGAAGGAATGAAGCTGGCCAGAGGTTCGATCTCTCTCTTCTAGCACAAACGTTAATCCCGTTGTTGATTGAGGCGGAAAAATGCGCGCAAGAACAAGGATAGCAATGAAGGGTAAACAGAGCGGTTCAAGGCTTCATATAGAGCGTATCAAGGCTTCATATAGGAGCGTATCGAGGCTTCATATAGGAGCGTATCGAGGCTTTATAGTCGACCTGGGACTTGGACTTGGGAAGGTGGTATGCTATGTATGGCCGTCGACCCCGTACATTGGCCATTTTCCTGCCAAATGGTTGGTAAGAACTAAAAGATAAGTTGCCCTCATCTCAGCAGCTTCATGCTCCATCTCGGCGTCTCATGCCCGCGAATGGAAGGTAACGAAGGTTGAAAGAAGGCGCGCGACCAAGGTGCGATCGGACAGGCAATATCGGCAGGCCAATCAGCGTCGCCAACACCTGCAGGAGCAGCTCTGTTTCCTATTATGTCTGAGGCTCGTCTTGTCTAGCGCGTTTGCTGGAGAGTGGGTGGCGTGGGTGCCAGCTGCCAATGCGATACAGAGGCCCGAGAGGGATGGAATTGCAAGCATTGCTGGTCTTGTTTCGTAGAGAGCGCTGAAGAAGGTCCGTTTCTGCTTATGTCACCCACATCACTCCTGCAGCAAGGAAGTCCGACTCACAACCAGCATCCAGAGACACTCACAACCAGCATCCAGAAACACTCACCACCAGAAACCTCTCCATTACGCGCCAAGCCAGGACAAGCACATCTCGAAGCATGCTCATATTGCATCGCAGGACACTTGGCTGATCACCCCAGCAGACTTCCACCTCACGGATGAAAGTCCATATTGTCTTTAGCAGGCGCCTCCGCATGCCACTTTAGCATCTTTCTAAATCCCATCTCACCACGTGTACCGGATCATGCCAGCTCTACGAAGAAATTCCACAAACGAGATCCGACGCTGAATCTCCGTGTGTGGAGGCCAAAGCGGTCGTATCACACATGCCCAATAGCGTGGAAAGGGAAAAGGTTGTGTCGTCTCGAACGAGAGGATACCTACAAGATCATCAAGAACACGCCAGGTGTGCCCTTCGTCGTGGCTCTGACCCGTCCTGCCATTCATTTTTTCTCTAAAGATTCTCCAGCCTAGACGTTCCTCAATCGTCGACACTATCACCCTTTAACAGCGCGATCCGAATGGCGTCGAGATATGCATACACAATGTTGGAGAGGGGGAGGCTATATCTGGACCTTCCTCCATGTTCGTCGAGAGGAGCTGACGGCACGGTACAAGAGGGAATGAATGTTGGCAGACATACTGAGGGTGACTATGTTCGCTGGGTGCAAGATGGCATAAAGGTTAGAATATAGTGCCCGCAGGAGTGATCTATATCTTAGTTTTAAGACTTCAGATTTTGCGACAGCGTAGGCATATGGCTAGACTAATTACAGTCGTTCCAAATCACACGAACTCGTTATACTCTCCTGTCCTAGTGTGAATAACGGTCTCTAGGCACCGAAGAATTATTAGGTTTTTGACTAGGTATATTGAACGGTGAAATAGCTCTCCTTAATGATAAGTACCTAACGGGACTTTCATGTTGATAATTTTCTGGCATTTCCGAAACGAAAGCTTGCCAGAAATTTATCAATACAGATCACGGGTTTGACGCGTGTTACGCGAGAGCGCGCCTCGACTCGTTTTATTATCGATAAATATAAATATCTACTATCCTATCTGAGTCTCGTCATCTACCTTATAGCCCTCTTCTACTTCCTTCCTAAATACGTCTATCGCGCCCTTGCAAATATATGCAACCTAGGTCCTCGGGACGAATATGGCGATATGATGGAACCCAAGCCGAAAGGATCGAAGTTGCCTAAGATGACCGACAAGGACTTCAAGTACCATGCCATGCTGGCTACAATCGTCAGAATGAAGGATCTCTCTCACCCTTTCACTGGACCATTGCCTCGAGGCCGCTCACTAACTATCCGTCAAACCAGAAAAGGATACCGTATGGGAAGGCGGTGTCCTGATGGGAACTCCTCTCACAGCTGCCCCCGCGAAGCCGTGCGCATGCCCGCAATCGTGCATGATATGCTTTGACCAGTTCTTCCCGGCCTATCAATCCGTCACCAACACCACTGCCTGCAGGGTCATATCTGGCCTTGTGAAAAGCATTCAGACCGACCTCCTGCAGACTCGGCAAGCCCTAGCCTCCCATGCAGACCTCATTGCATCTCGTTGGAAGAAAAAGAGCAAGGAAAAGTAACTTCTTGTACTTCGTGAGGTCGGCAATCTCTATCCTAATCGGTGCGCTGCCGTGCATTTGATCAACCAATTGCGAACTACCGACGAAGATAGAAAGGTCAAAGATTCCATCCAAATTAGTATGGAAAATATGCCGCGAGTGAACGCGGATACGAACGATGAAGCTCACCGATGGCTCAGCGAATACGTTGTCGGTAGCTTCATGAAAATAGCCAAGTTGACTGTATTCGAGAATTATGCAGACACCTGGCTTACTCCCTACCTCGATGAGACCCATTGCGTCTTCTTGGCCTTTTTCATGTTCGAACCGCCTTTGAACTTGAAGAATGGGTCATGTTCGATAAGTGGAATCTCATCATGGCGGAGCACTACGGTGTCCTACTTCCTGAGTTCAATCAACAGTGTGTCGTCATGCGAGGCCCCGAATACAGCAAGATGGTGCCATGGGAGAAGGAAAAGGCGCATAGATGGGAGATCGTCGGATACGGCAAGGTCTTGCAGATTCTAACGGCGCAGAAGCGCATGATGCAATTTCTTCGCAAGGCGGTAGATGTCTTAATTGGAGATCAAAGCACAATCACGATCCTACCCACTGTAAGTTCAACCAAATGCTGACTTTGTCTTCGATACTGACTGTACCAGGTCCAGCCAAAGGGGAAGCAGCTTATCAAGAACAGCTTCTTCGGCTTCGGTGCTTCCTCCGCGGTCACCTCGTCTCCTTACCTAAATCAGCAGTTCTTGGCCCCACCAACCTTTGACCCAACGAGAACTCTTTAAGTCGTTACAGATCGCTACTGTGCCGCATCGGACGAACTGTTCCTGATTCGAACCGACCCCTGTTATGTACAATCTCTCGTTCAGGAACTAGATGCGACCAGCTTTTTCGAGCTCGTTGACTATCAAGACAAATGGCCATGGTATTTCAACGAGTTGATCATCTGCCCTATCCGTCGCGAGATGTGGTTTCGCCAGACATTGAAAGAATGCCAACTTCTCGTCGACCTTGTGGAAGCCAGCAGGTATGTTTATACAATGACTTCGACAAAACCCTCTTTTAAGACCTGACGCTCAACATCTCATCGATGTCGATAAGTTTCCGGTAATATTGAATCCAACACTTCCGGAAATTTATCGTCATTGATGATGAGATGAGGAATTGCAAATCGAATCGGATTGACTGACCCTCGTGATGGCAGAATTGAGCCCACCTCGCAGAACATCGACAAAGCCAAAGCTTAGGTGACGACGGCTTGAGATGTGTGTGCCGAGCTTCTAAATATCCTAAATGGCCTTCTCGATTACAGTCTTCCATTCCAGCGAGGTTTCGAGCGAAATTTTGAGTTGGTGGAATCAAAGATGGGCGGACGTCGGCAACCCACGGTCGTACGCAGCGATTGGTTCCTCGAAGATCAGCTATTCTGGAGCCTTTCTACGATAGGCTACGACGAGTTCAGGTCTATCGATAGTATGTACGGCATGAACTTCCAAGTTGATTCAAGAGTCAACTCCCAGGCGCTCCAGCATCATCTATCCAAAGCTGAATTCAAGGAGCGAAACCGCGTCACATAATAACAACTACAGCACATCGGTGATGTGGCTGTGCTGGACGAGATACTGACTTCGATTCGCTATTATCGAGATTACAATCCACTGGACCTCAAGAAACTGGACATAGGAGAAGATGTGTCTCAAAACTGGGCAGATTTCCCGAAAATCATTCGTGGTTGGACGATTAAAAACTTATACCCGCCCTGCACGCCTACACTACAAAGTTTGTATACAAAGCATCAATTTCACAAGGGCAAAATGGATGCGCTTTGGCTCTATCAAGCTCAATACTAAAGGGAAAGTGAGAATAACTTCTTACTAATTGCTACTAAAAATATCCTCCCTACCCTAAATTCCCTTGACTCCCTTACCTTTAATCTTAATCCCCTCTCTATTAACTACCACTACCGTACTTACCTAAGTCCGCGCCGTAATCTAAATCCGTACTTCCTCCCTCCTTATAGAAAACGGATCGCTTAGAAAGGAAAGGTTACGTTTGAGAAGGGAAATTGTTAAGGGATGGAATCCTTCTCTCTAGCTTATCCATGACTGGATTTCCAATTGTTCTCTTGTTATTCTGCAAGCTGTCATGTTCTATTTTGCAAGCTGTCATGTTCTATTTTGCAAGCTGTCATGTTCTATTTCGCAAGCTGCCATGTTCTATTTTGCAAGCTGTCACGTTTCCATTTAAAGATACTTTCTAGAAGGATCTATTGTAAGAGGAGGATTATATATACTAGCTATCCTTCCTGTACTTACACTTTCTTCTCTGTACTTAGATACTTTGAAATACAAGCAGTCTTCTCTCACTTGCGAAACACCTTTGAGGGTTGAACTCTTACATTATCTAAGTACCTCAGTCTTACAAAGGAAGAAAGGCTCACAGAGAGCAAGCTCCAAAAAGGAATTTCAAGAAGAGGACACTTGTCCTAATCCAAGAAGCGAGGGCCAACCTCAAGGGCCAAACAGAAAGGAATTTCAAGAAGAGGACACTTGTCCTAACTCAAGAAGCAAGGGCCAACCTCAAAGGCCAACTTCAAGGGCCAACCTCAAGGGCCAAACAAAAAGGGAATTCAAGAGAATTCAAGCTGAGATTTTCTAGAAGGTGCTAGAATCTCCAAGAAGCAAGGGCCAACCGAAAGGGCCAATCCAAAAAGGGAATTCAAGAGAATTCAAACTGAGATTTTCTAGAACGTGCTAGAATCTCCAAGAAGCAAGGGCAGGTCATCCTAAGACAGCGTAGTCTTAGGAGTTGAAGCTGTAATAAGCTGAGGAAAGAAAGAGCTAGGGAGAGAGATTTAATACACTTGGCCTTCACAGTCCCTGGGAGCTCTGTCCTTAGTAATAAGGATTGCAGAGCGGACTATAGTGTAAAAAATCCTTCTGGGATTCTATAGTCACCTTCCTATACTAATAGGCATTGACTCTATACTGCCTAGCAAATCTCTAGAGTAGAGCCTAGGAGTGTGTATAGTAGTGCTCTCTATTATCTCTCATAGGTGAAAATATGGAAGGAGAAGATCAGGAACAAAGAGTTCCTCAAGAACCCCAAGCCCTACAAGAAGCTATGGCAGCATTACAACATCAACTAGCCATTCAGAACGATGCTATTACGCGTATTCTTACAATCTTGCCTAACACTACTCGCTCTGAGAACGTAGTAGAAGGACAAGAGACTAAGAATTCACAAAAAGACAGAATACATAGGAAGAAAGCTGTACTTCCTAAGCTCCAAGAATTTGATGGCAAGCGTTCTGAATGGGCTCAGTGGTTTCAACAAGCAAGGATGAAGTTGGAGATAGACGCAGAATCTATAGGGGATAGTAGGAACCAATTTGCCTACATCTTCTCCTCTCTACGAGGCTCCGCAGCTCAGGCTACTCTGGCCTACGTAAAGACAGCTCCAGAGGAAGATAAAACGGGACAGAAATTGTTACAGTATATGGACAACTTCTATGGCGATCCAGTACAACAACAAAGAGCTACTGTAAGCCTGTCCACAATCAAACAAAAAGAGAAAGAACCCTTCTTCTCTTTTCTTCCCCGTTTTGAAACCACTCTTGCTAATGCTGGAGGAATGACTTGGCCTGACGCTGTTAAAATTGCATTTCTCCACAAAGCAATAAATCAAGAGCTGCGAAACCAGAGAATAGGCCAATCTCAGAGTACCTCCTACCAGCAGTTTGTGTCCGATCTTTTGAATACAAGTATGCAAATCACTACAGCAAAGATGCTCTCTTCCTCAGAAGATAAGTTACGATTCAGAGATAAAGAGAAGTCTTTTAAAGATCTGAACGCTATGGACTGGGAGCCTACACGCGTAAACAAGTTAAAAATTTCGTCTAAAGCCTATGAATATAGGAAGGCAAATAACCTCTGCTTACGCTGTGGGAAGGCCGGCCATAGAATGAAAGACTGCTGGTTGGATACAGAGGTAGAAAGAGTCACGCAACTTGGTTCAAAAAGGGCCAAAGGAACCACTGAGGAGAATGAAGAAGTTGAAGAAGAGGACTACTCGGAAAAAGAGTAGCCTCTATCCAAAGTCGTGGATGGAGGCGTAGAGTAGATAGAGCAAAATTGTCAAAGGAGTCAATTGAGAGAGTAAATAGTATTTTGAATTC
Organism: Venturia oleaginea; assembly: GCA_013176395.1. Taxonomy (NCBI): domain Eukaryota; kingdom Fungi; phylum Ascomycota; class Dothideomycetes; order Venturiales; family Venturiaceae; genus Venturia; species Venturia oleaginea. Next base: position 1,060,861 of record JABMLP010000021.1, on the reverse strand, counting down.
GAACAAAGACACTGATTCACACCGTTCTCGGATAGAAAAAGAATGGGAGCAGTTCAGACCCAAGATGCTCTCCCGCCTTTTCTACACAAATACTATAGTGAACGATATATACTCTCTTAAAACTCTCCTTGATAATGGATCTAGCTGCTACGCATCAATAAACGAGGAGAAAGCTTCGCAGATGGACCTTGAAGTACTCCCTATTAGTCCGCGTACTATAGGTGGAGTTCTTAAGGAAGAAGGACAGACCCAAGTGACAAAAATTGCGAAGTTGAACCTAGATTTAGGGGGACTTATATGCAACGCTTTTGCTTATATAGTCCCGGGACAATTTGAGGATCTTCTACTAGGCAGGCCTTTTCTCAAGGACACCAAAGCCGTTATCAATGAATCTAAAGGTACTCTTACCTTTGCAAACGGGATTAGCATTCGCGATGCTAAATTTGAAGACAAACTTGATATACAACAAGTAGCGCCCGTAAGATTCCACCGCCTTGTCACTTCTACACTTGAGAAAATCAAAGACGCGTCTAGAGTATTTGCTGTTACTCTTCGAGATATTGATATTGCCTTGAAGCCGAAAGTCCCTTTGACAACAGAGCAAATACTGGAATTGCTACCTAAGAGGTTTCATAAGTACGCTGCTGTCTTTGATCCTAAAAGGGCCGAGAGACTACCACCGCATCGCCCTGGGATTGATCACGAAATACCTATAGAAGAAGGAAAACCACTTCCTTGGGGACCTCTATATGGTATGGGTCGAGAACAACTCCTTGTTTTGCGAAGGACTCTTACAGAGCTACTAGATAAAGGCTTTATCCGAGAGAGTAAATCAGTTGCTGCGTCTCCAGTTCTCTTTGTGAAGAAACCAGGAGGGGGCTTACGCTTTTGCGTAGACTACCGAGCCTTAAACGCAATTACTCGAAAGGATAGGTACCCGCTACCGTTAGTAAAAGAGACTTTACTAACCTTAGCTCGTGCTAAGTATCTTAGTAAGCTTGATGTAAATGCTGCCTTCCACAAGATTCGAATCGCAACGGGAGATGAGTTCAAAACTGCCTTTCGAACTAGATATGGTCTATTTGAATGGCTAGTTACTCCCTTTGGCTTAACCGGTGCACCTGCGTCTTTTCAACGGTATATAAACTATATCCTTCGACGATACCTAGACGAGTTCTGCTCAGCTTATCTAGACGATATAGTAATATACTCTTCAAAGAACCTTAAAGACCATGAAGAAAAGACTGAAAAGATACTTCAAAGCTGCCTTAACGCTGGGTTATACCTTGATATTCGGAAGTGCGAGTTTAATACCAAACGAGTCAAGTATCTAGGCTTCGTTATAGATACTGAAACGGGCCTACACATGGATCCGGAGAAGATCAAAGCAATTAAAGAATGGGAACGTCCTACTACTCTACGAGGAGTACGTGGCTTCCTAGGCTTTACAAACTTCTACCGTGACTTTGTAAAAGATAACTCAACAATAAGGGAGCCTCTGGTTCGCCTTACAAAGAAGAATACTCCATTTTTATGGGGAAAGGAGCAAGAAGAATCTTTTCAAAAACTTAAGGCAGAGTTTTGCAAAGAACCTGTCCTGTCTGCACTTGATGAAGATAAGCCTACGCGAGTAGAACCTGATGCTTCAGGCTGGGCTTCCGGAGCAGTACTTAGTCAAAAAGATGAGCTAGGTAACTGGAAACCATGTGCTTTCTTCTCTACTAAGCACTTGCCAGCCGAATGCAATTATGATATCCACGACAAAGAACTTATGGCTATAGTCAAAGCTCTAGTCCATTGGACTAGCGAGCTACTAAGCCTAAGTAAGCCATTCATTATCCTCACAGATCACAAGAACCTTGAGAAGTTTATGGTAAAAAGGGAACTAAATGAAAGGCAAATGAGATGGGCGCAGATACTAGCTAAGTTTAACTTCAAACTAGGCTATCGCCCAGGCTCTGAATCTGTAGTTCCAGACGCCTTAACTCGAAGGGATCAAGATCTCCCAAAGGATATTCAAGACCCAAGAATCGTTGAAAGAACTAGAACGTTATTACCTCCAAAGCTTTGGATTAACGTTCTAGAGGATAAGACTCCTGCAAGAGAAGAAGCTGCCCAAGAAAATGCTCAAGAAGTAGACAAAGAACCTATCCCCTTTATACAAAATCCCTTTCTCTCAGGTGATCTAAGGGATAGATGGGAAACTGCACTCGAAGGAGATCTAGACTACAGACGTATTTTCCAAAGCGTTCTAAAGCAAGATAGGCAGTTCCCATCTAAGCTAAAGGTTCCTACTTCTATAGGAGATTGTAAAGTCGAAAATAACCAGCTCTACTATAGAGACCGAATCTGGTTGCCCTCCTACGAGCCTCTCTTAACAGGAGTAATTCAAGAAATACACGATTCAGTCCTATCAGGGCATCCTGGACGAGAAGCTACTATTGCTATTCTCTCCAGACAGTTCTACTGGCCGGGATTTGCTCAAGATATACGTCAGTTTATACGCAATTGTGACGTCTGCGGAAGAACTTCAGTCTGGCGAGACAAAAAGAAAGGTTTACTTAAACCTCTTCCTGTCCCTAGCCGTATCTGGCAAGATATTTCAGTAGACTTCATAGTCGAATTACCAGAGAGCCAAAGATGCACAAGACTCTGCGTTATTACTGACCGCTTGGGTAAAGGAACTATCCTGTTCCCAGTGCCTAAAGAACAGTTTGGAGCTGAAGGATTTGCAAAACTATTTATGCAGAACTACGTAAGATTACACTGGCTTCCTAGATCTCTAGTCTCAGATAGGGACACGCAATTTGTTAATGCTTTCTGGAAAGAAGTTTGTCACCTTCTTAAGATAGAGAGAAGACTCTCTACAGCGTATCACCCTGAGACTGATGGATCTACGGAAAGAAGAAATCAAGAAGTTGAAGCCTATCTACGTAAGTTCTGTACATTTAGTCAGAACGACTGGGTCGAGCTCCTGCCTATTGCTCAAATATGCCTCGATAATAGACCAAACCAAGCTACGGGCCTATCGCCTTTCTTCTTAACCCACGGTTATAACATTGAGCATATAGGAACTGTTGAAGCTCCCCAGGAAACCCCTAAGAATCCAAAAGAAAAAGCACAAGATCTTGTAGCAAAATTGAAGGACGCACAAGAATGGGCAGAAACGTCAATGGTATCAGCTCAGCAACAGCAAGAATACTACTCTAATAGAGATCGTGCTCCGGCTGACTCTTTTAAAGTGGGAGACAAAGTCTGGCTCAACCTAAAGAACGTAAAAACCCTACGTCCTTGTAAGAAACTAGACTGGATTCATGGGAAGTATACAGTTACACGAGTTATCAACTCAATGTCTTACGAGCTTGATACACCCAGAGGAATCCACAACCGATTTCATACGTCTTTACTTAGGAGAGCTGGCACAGATCCCCTACCTTCACAAATACAAGATAATACACAGCCGCCTCCTATAGTAACTGAACAAGGAGACGAGGAATACGGTATCGAGGCTATTCTAGCCGCAAGATGGCGCCGGCGAGGTCGACAACAAACGCGAGAAGTCTTAGTTAAGTGGGTAGGCTACGTTGATCCTACGTGGGAACCCCTTAGCGAACTCCAACAAACTACAGCTCTGGACGCTTTTGAAAGTGCCTACGGCAACGTTCTTGAAAACGACGGACCTATACTACGCCCTCAGAGACTACGCTCACATCGATCTACAAGAGAGGGGGGGAGGGGATAATGTTAAGGGATGGAATCCTTCTCTCTAGCTTATCCATGACTGGATTTCCAATTGTTCTCTTGTTATTCTGCAAGCTGTCATGTTCTATTTTGCAAGCTGTCATGTTCTATTTTGCAAGCTGTCATGTTCTATTTCGCAAGCTGCCATGTTCTATTTTGCAAGCTGTCACGTTTCCATTTAAAGATACTTTCTAGAAGGATCTATTGTAAGAGGAGGATTATATATACTAGCTATCCTTCCTGTACTTACACTTTCTTCTCTGTACTTAGATACTTTGAAATACAAGCAGTCTTCTCTCACTTGCGAAACACCTTTGAGGGTTGAACTCTTACAGAAATATAAGGTTGAAGGCTAGAGTAGAGAGGATTGTTACGGGGAACTCGTTTCTCAACACAGTTGATTATGTCAAGACCTTCTTGACACCTGTGTTCTCTTGTTCTGGTCCGCGGGTTTGGGGTAAGGGCAATATCAGTCTGGAAGTACTTACCTTAAGTACCTTCCCTTGCTCAGGTTCTTTGGAGGCTCACTAGATCCTAGCCGTCCGATGTATCTCTCAATTCAATTGTCGTCTAACCGATTTGATCATCAGATCAATCCTGAACGCTTGTCGGTTAGTATGAAGGTTGGGGGTGGGCTTGCTTCGTGTGCATATGACTTGTGCTTGATTGTATCTAAGTAAAAGGTCGTTACTGTAGTAGGTTGAAGAAGCTCCTATGTGAGAAACATAATATGAGATAACCACACCGAGAGAAAGGAAAGTCTGTCCAACGTCCTCCATATATATCCTTCTGGTTCTGGGTGCCAAGGTGCATTACCACAACTCTTGGCTCTTCCCACACTTCCCACACTGTGGGCAATGCCAAGTGCTGTGGGAACTGTGAGAATATCACTTGACTCCTGCACGGACTATTCTCTCTTAGGACTGGCCTGGTTGCACCAGTCCCCTCTTGTGCGCCCAAAGGATTCCCCTCCACATCAGTCCCAACAACAACTTCTTGTTATCCAACCATCCTCTGCAAGTCCCGCTGTCCCTGCTCTTCGGTCTTGAGGTGATCTGTAACAGTTGGATAGAGAGATAGGGGGAGGAGAGGCGGAGGGGGGCTAAGGAGGAGGGTAAGAATAAAGAGAGGGAGGGGGAGGAGAAAAAGGGAGGTAAATTAAATAGCTAGGAGGATAATATAAGGCCAAGTTTTCTTTATAGAATACGCGATAGTAGATTTAGGTTTGGGAAATAATTGTGGGATAGGGGGATGATAACTTGATTTCGATTTTAAAGAGAAATAGTATTGGGTTCTTTCGATAGGGGGGAGAAAGGAAAGTAAGACCACCGTTAAAAGTATATCTATAAACGTAAGCTGTAGGACTTTCTATCATTGCACCGTATAACTACTCCAACTAATAGAAAAATTGTGACGGCTTGCTAGGCTACTGGAACAACTACAGTGTTCAAGCACCTAACAAGGCGCCACAGTACACGAGCCATGTGACGGCTTGCTAGGCTACTGGAACAACCACAGTGTCCAGGCACCTAACAAGACGCCACAGTACACGGGCCATAGCAAGACCTATAAGTAGGCCCTGCCCCCAGCCCCATTTACATAGCTACCTGTAGTTCGCTATCACATTTAGTCCATATTTGATTGCTGTTCACGCCTTTCATTAGTTACAACTAGCCGTGACAAAAATAACTTGCGTTAAATGTCATCCCAAAGCAAGCCCACTGCCCACTCCCTCTTTCCAAATACTGCAGATACGACAGCCACAAGTCAAGATTCCATACACGGTACCACCCTTATTCTAATTATCATTCGGAATCAAATCCTCAATCTTCGGCCCCTTCTTTCCTTCCTCCCTCGCAGTCTGATCCCCAAACGCCCCCCTCTTATACGCCTCCAAAATCTCCCTTGTCCCCTCAAGCCCCTCATCATCATCACAAAGATCAAAACTACCCCCGTTCCCAAGAACAGACACAGCCCTACCTACATCCCAAAAAGTCAGCTTAGAACAAAACCCACACATCAACTTCCCCCTCACCAAAACAAAGAGAAGAAAGTGAAGAAAGAAATTTCAACAAAGAAAGAAAGAAGGAAAAAAGAAAACTCACCCCAAACCGCCTCATCCCCACAAATCCTCAACACAACCCCCGCAACATCCTCCGGCGCCCCAACAGTAACATTCCTCCTCTCCAAATACGGCACAATCATATCCGTCATCCCCGTCCGAATCCAACCCGGCGCAACCATATTCACTCTAACCCCCTCCCTCCCCTCCCCAAGCACATCACCCCCCAGCCCCCGCATCGCCTTAAAAATCCCCCTAACACCGAATTTCGCACCGCCGTAAGAAGGCACCCCCGTCATCCCCTGATACGACGCCATCGATCCGACGAAGATGAGTTGTTTCGGGGCGGAATCGGTGGACGCGTGTTTTTTGAACATGTACATTGCTAACAAGGCGGTGTTATAGACGGCCGTGAAGTTTACGTCGACGACGGATTGGGAGGGTTGGAGGGGGTTTCCGTGTTCGTCTTCGGGGGCGTTTTTGAGCCAGGGGACGAGCGGGTTTGAGGCTACGCCTGCGTTTGGGATGACGATGTCGAGTGTTTTTGTGGGGGAGAAGGAGATGGCGGCGTTGAAGGCGGAGACGAGGTCGTCCCAGTTTGTTACGTCGGTTTTTTGGTGTTGGGCTCTAATGCCTTGTTAGATTGGTTGTTGTCTGGCGATGAAGTGTTGTCCAACGAGACAGGAGGGTTTTGGCTTCAGAGATTGTGATTGCAAGGCTTGAACGCTCCACACTCATCCTTGGTTTTCCTCGCTCCAAACTGTAGGCAGCAGTGGATAGAAAGAAGGGCAGGAATGATCGAAGCAAAAGAAAGGAAAGCTCTCGGCACTCGTTGAAAAAAGATCCCAATACTGAATCCTTCGACATGATGACAACCCATAATGAAGCCCAACTTACTGATACCCTTCCTCCCTCAAACTCTTAGCAACAGCCTCTCCCTTCTCTTCACTCCACTCAGCAATCGTAACATAACCCCTGCCCAAATCGTCAGCCAGAATTCAAACACCCAGTCTTCTTTCTTTCCCTCTCTTCTCATTACTCCTCCATCTTTCTCCGCTCCCCCCTTGAAGCCTCAACTCGTTCCCTCTACTCCGAGTTTCCAATTCTTTGCTTTCATCAGAAATATACATACCCAGCCTTCGCCAACCCCCTAGCAATACTCTCCCCAATCCCCCCACCAGCCCCGGTAACAACCGCACTTCTCCCCCTCAACCCCCCCAAATCAACTTCCTTACCAAAATCAATCCGTGGTGTACATCCCGGTATCGCCATCTCTCACTTTCAGCGCAAGATCTCCCAGCTAAACCTATTCCCGATCCTAGATATACAGCGTCAGCAGGAGCGCGATGTACGTCGAGTTCGAGGAAGGGAAATATATATCCAGATATTTGAAACTGATACGTGGATATAGAGGCTGATGTTGTTTGTTGTCGGCGGAGTACTTAATTATATTGAGATTGCGAATGCTCGGTTCCCAGTATATTGACGCTCGGCTGCGGGTTTGCGGCGAATTTGCGGGGTTCGCTTGGCAAGGCTGGTTTCGGGCAGCGAGACGGCTGCTGATGTAATACTCCAACGAGCGCGAATGAGGACATTGTTGCGAGAGCGAATAAGAAAACGCACTGTTCAAGGATTTGGGCAAAAGATGGACCTTTTCAGAGAATTGATCCAATGGAAGGTCCTTGATTTGAGATGTTTCTCGGGTGGAATTGGGTAGCTGCCTCTCAAGGTAGCATTTGAGCTGATAGCAATGTCTTTCGCTCTTTTCCCTACCTAGCGATAACAGTTAGTAGACGTGAGGTGAACATCACTTGATAGAAAAAATTGCGATTGGACAGGAATGGCTTCGGGTTCCACTTGTTATAATGACCATCAATCTGTTTCATTAACATCCCCTTTACGACTCCTACATGCCCAGCGATATCGCGGTGCACGCGTCTCAACTAGCGGCACCAAATGTCACATTTTGCCCCAAGTCCGAGAGACGTGCATATGAATGAATAATTCCCTTCACGTAAAGAACAGGACGTTGATTCAGATCGTGAGGCTCGATTCAAATGGCCTCTCTAAGCTGAAGTGCAAGGGAGAGAAAAGTTGTTCTCATTGTTCTCATTTTGTGAAAAAAAAAAATCATCAGCTACATTCACGAGACTTCTGAACCGTGAGACTGCCTTTGTCTCAAACGCCTGAACTTGATTTTTGGGCCGAAGGTTGGTGGTTTCTTCGAGAATGATCGTTGGCTTGTTTGTGGCGAAATCTTATTTGAGGATCGTGATATAGACTTGAGCGAATGATCTATAGAGATCGAAAATTGTTCGCCGTCAGAGAAAGATGAAAATGCTAGCAGGAAACTCAGGTCTGTCAAAGATGGTTAGCATGTGGGGACAGCCGAATTGGTACCGAAGTGACGAAGGCTACTGAGATGATGAAGTCGCTGTCGATGACATCGGCCGTCGTCGTAAGATTGTGCAAAATTAATAAATTATGATCGTTGATGTAGACGACCCGAGGGGCAAGTTTGAGTCGAGCTTCAATATTTCGCAAGATACCTCGTCGTCTATCCAAAAACGGAAATTATGAGAAACATGATTCCGAGACTGCTCCATAGCATGGTCCATGTAGTTCTTTCGCTTCCATCCCAAGACTTCGCACTACCGCTTTCTGTCATTTGTGGCAATGGCGCGTTGACCAACTTGTCAATACCCGCTGTTATTTGCATAGGGGCATATCCACCAAAGCCCCCCTGGGAAACGATCTGTTTTACGGTTAGATAGAGTACTCTCTTTACTACAAGGAGAAAAGAAACTACCTTGTCAATCGTCCTAGACTCAAGTACATTGTTGTGATACGTGCAGACGAATTCCCCACCTTCTACTGTTTTGGAGCAAGCATGATATGCATACAAAGTGCCGGAGCTTGAGGTGTAGACGAGCGTGGAAGGGCCGGCTGTGATTGTGGCGTCCTGGTCACTGCAAGAACTCGGAGTTGGCGATGACGATGGCTTGCAGTCCAGATGAACTGTAATGGCATTTTTGTCCGCTGCGATGACGGAGCCGAGGACGTTGTCGTAGGCGTGCGAGGCCCTGCTGCCAGTCAGAGCAAAGACCATCTGGTTTACGAAGGTGACATTCTCGGCTGAGGACTGTGTGGTGAAGAGGCCGATTGCTGCGATGGCTGACAGAAAGAAGAGCATGATGGTGTTGAACAGCTGTAATATAGCGATTGAAATTCAGGGAAGGAAAATATTTTCCAGACAAGCTGCTGTTAGCGACGGCGAACAGCGACAGTATGCCTTTCTTTCAACTGTTTGATGTCCATGGATCCATGGGCTTTGTGCAAATGCAAACCATTGCTTGGGTTCGTGTGTCTAACAGCAGGTGTCCACATGTGTACCTTGCTTTGGTGTATTCAAGCCATCAGTGTGACTTTGCAATAAGCAGTGCAACCACGGCCGACTCATTGAATGCACATAGTATTCATGGGGCCGATTAGAAATGGACGATGCTCAATACCGCTGTGGGAAGTCCCACTGACCGGGAAGCGCGAACCCGTTTACTCAGTCTTGGAATGTTGTAGACGGCAAGGAGCTTCTGTGTGTGACAGTGTGCGAGTACTGTGCGTTGGTACTTTGGCCACTGGCCATACTTTGGCCATACAAGAACTTCGACACAAAGCGGCTTCAAGGATATTGTCCGAGCGTTATGTAGATACAGTGTCGTGGTGTAGTACTTGGGGAGATTCCAGGATCAGGTAGGGGTTTAGGGTTAGGGTTAGGGGTTTGAGGAAGGAAATGGAAAAGAAGAAGTAATAATTGGTATGCACTTGAGATGGCCGATAACTCGGAGATGAGATGCTTCTCCAATGGTTACACTGCACACCGTTCTTTCACCCTTTCTCCTTGGTCTGTCCAAATCTATAACGCTGTGTCGGCCTCTTTCGAGCGCGACGCCTTTTGTGCTCGCACAACTCCATCTCTACAGTGGCGCCGTTGTGTTTGTGGCTGCTCACCATAAACATCTTCACGAAATGGATCCCGTAACGGTGTCTCAAGCTAAGACATGACACCAACCGACTGGGTACCTACCTTCTTTACATGCTCTACACGTGATGGCGCGTCGAACACGGCTCACCATGAGATCATCATATCAAACGTTGCAGAAAGCAGAGGTATCCGTCCACTCACGTGTAGGTCATTTGATTGAATCTGTATGCTACTGACATCATGAGCCATTATCCCTTCTATTTCCATCTTCCCATCTGCACACGGCTTACCTTCAGCTAAATCCCTTTCCACCTTCTAGCTTAATCCCTTTCCGCCTTCCAGTTGAATCCCTTTCCACCTTCCAGCTGAATCCCTTTCCACCTTCCAGCTGAATCCCTTTCCACCTTCCAGCTGAATCCCTTTCCACCTTCCAGCTGAATCCCTTTCCACCTTCCAGCTTGAACTTGAATAACCACCCATCATGCAAGCCATCAAGAAGACCCTCGCCGAGAACCTCACAGGAGGAAACCTGTTCTCGCCAAAATCTGCCAAATTCACCTTGGAGCAAGTCCCAGACTTGACCGGCAAAGTCGCTGTCGTAACTGGTGGCTCATCAGGCATTGGTTATGCAGTAGCCCACACCTTCCTCACAAAAAACATCTCCAAAGTCTTCATAATTTCTGATACCAAGGAAGTAATGGACAACGCAACCGATGCCATTAAGAAAGAACTCGGAAATGACACAGCCTCCAAAATGAAGTGGCTCCAGTGTGACCTGGCAGACTGGAAGGCTGCGGCGGAGACTGCAAACAAGGTTTCCAAAGACACCGATCGCCTCGATATCCTAGTCAACAACGCAGGACGTGGAATCATGACTTTCCAACTCGCCAATGGTATCGATAGACACATGGCTCTGAACCATATGGGCCACGTCGTACTGACATCACATCTGCTCCCCCTCCTCAAGAAAACAGCATCCAATGGCAACATCGTCCGAATCACAAATCAAGCATCGAACGCTCACGAAATGACGCCTTCAGACTGTAAATTCCTTCCCGAGGAATTGACTCAAGACCTGGGCCCGAACCCAACATACGGTCGCTCCAAATTAGCAGCCATCCTCTACTCTCGCTATCTGAACCGCCATCTCACATCCGCCCACCCAAACATCCTCGTCAATGCCACCCACCCAGGCGTTGTTCAGACCAAAATGTCTACCGAGGATATCCTGGAGCCGTATCCAATTGCCGGGTACGGGATGAAATACTTGATGGCACCCATCAAGAAAGATCAGTTCGAGGGGGCGTTGAGTACGCTCTTTGCTGCCACCGTGACAGAAAACAGTGGCGAGTATGTTTGTCCTCCTGCCAATATCGAGGAGGGGAGTAAACTGGCGAATGATGATGCGTTGGGTGAGCAGTTGATGAAGGTGACCAGGGAGACGGTGATGGAGAAGACGAGGGCAGATGCTGAGGGGTGTCCTTTTAGAGATTATTAGAGGGCTGGTTTTGGATGGTATGTAAGACGTTTCTGGATAGTAGAAGGGATAGTGATAGGAATAATATATTGTTTAAATGTGCTTGTATACACCATCGACCATCTACTATTGAGACTCAGTATCACAGCCTGGCTGCCCATGAATGAAGCATTACCAATGTTTCAATCGTCCAACATCGAAAAATCCATCACTGTGGCATCAGAAAGTAAGACGTAACCCGTTTGAAGCGTTACCAGTAAAGAGGGTAAAGAATAGCCCAAGACGTCGACACTCGCTACAACATTCATCATAATCTTTACAGATCTATATCTTCTACGTGATACAAGATTACATGAATCGGCAAGTTCTCTGTATATCCATTCCATGTTTTCCAGCTTACACTTTGTAGATCGAACGAGACCTATATAGCTAGATATTAACATATATCGATATATTCCTGATAACCATCTCTGCATAAAGTTATATACCAAAAATACATGTATCCGATACCAAGTCCAGTGAACTGTATTTCGAGATATAGATTCTTTCGAGGTATAGATTCGACTAGTTGGTAATAAACATACGAAACGAGATCAATTGACATAGGTATGGAATAGCGAAGCCAGTGAATGACTTGATTCCCTTCCTCATATAGCCGTCTCATCATTCCCATGCATGCAATTTTAAAGCCCATACTCGAGCAAATCGATCCATGTTATTCAGACCTAGTAGCTACGTAACCAGATATCAATTCAATCACGTCCAACGTCCCAATCATCCTACCAATCTCGACGCGACTCCGAAGCATGCTCAGTACTTTTTGTGTTTCGTAACTTCGCCTCACCATGTAGTCAGATATACCCATGCGCACTCAACCACTCCCTAACAACAGCAGTGTCCCTCTCCTTGTACTTCGCCGCACCCTCAACAGTATCACTCACAACACCAAGACCGCGATCGTATCCCTTGTTATCCTTGCCAGCGAAGAACTCATCAATCTCCTTCTTGACCTCGAAGCTCGAAAACTTATTCAAACTCATCCTCAAGAAGCGCTCTAGCAGAACCATGTTGCCAGAAAGATCAGGGTAAACCTTGCTTTCCCAGTTCTTCTTGATGTAAACCCACACAGCGAGACGAGTTTTGGCGTTGGCGGCTAGAGAACTGGCACCGGTGTGCATATCTTGGACGGCCACGGCGTCGGAAAAGAGGAAGTCGAGGTAATCGTTTGCGAGCTCCTGGCTTTGGACGCGGCCGAGGGATTGAAGAGCGATTTCCTTCCCGTCGATCGACGTCGTTATTGTATAGAAGCTCTTCACAGCCTCGTAAGCTTGCTTCCCACCATAATTGACAGCGATGCGGAAGACCGCGCTTCGCAGGCTGGGATGAATCGCCGAAGCGTCCTTGCCAGATGTGAACGCTGTAAAGCGAGCTTGAGCAGCTTCGATGACTTCCTTGTGTCCAGCGAGACCTGCTTGACTGACCAGCAAAGCACGAAGCTGACCAGTCAGAAGATCCTCGTCTGCTGGGAATTCGAGTCCGACTTTGTCAGTAGCAGGTGTAACGAGCTTGAGAGTGAAAGAAGTAAGACCCTGAGAGACATCTTCAACGTCAGCGAAGATGGAGCGAATATTGCCCAAGGAGACCAAGATCTGTTGCCAGACAATGTATTCTTTTTCGTCCTTGAAGAGCTCGACGAGAGCAAGGAACGCAGCAGTCGTGGCATTCCCAGATTGAGCGAGGGCTGCAGCGTCTCCGACAAGTCCAATGCGGTCTTCGGTGCTGAGCTGAGCGCGTGCCTCACCAAGCTTGGTTAAGCGAGCTGGTGGGTAGTTGGTGCGGTAGAAACCCGTCTGGTTCGCGTTGATCTTGTAGAAAGAATCGTCGATGTTGCGGATAGCGTCAGTCTTCGAAGTCAGAGCGCCGGGAATAATCTCAGAAGTCTTTGGTCCAGTCTTCAATCCAAGTGGCACCCACCAGGTAGTCTCATCTTCTTCGGCCTTGACATCGCCTGAGAGCAAGAAGCGGGATTGTTGGGCGGTGATCTGGCCAGGTTCTTCGGCCAATGTCACGACAGGGAATCCAATCTTTCGGATCCACGGGTCCATGAAGGCCTCGATGTCTTGCCCAGATGCTTCGCTCAGGGCTGACCAGAGATCGTTTGTTGTCGCATTCGAGAATTTATGAGCCTTGAGATAGTTCGACACGCCAAGCAGGAACACGTCGTCGCCGAGATGGGAGGAAAGCATGCGGATGACAGAGCTTCCCTTGAGATAGCTGATAGCGTCAAAGATCTGGTCGACTTCAAGCGCATTTTTGACAGGCACTTCAATAGGATGAGAGTTGCGGATGGCATCCAGGCCGAAAGCTGTTTGTAAAGCTTCAGACTATTACAAGAAATTAGTGATTCTGGAGGATATACCTCTGTGTGTACGTACGACAAACTGTGACCAAACATCCCATTCTGCTATCTGTTAGCTTAACGACACTTGAAGGCAGTTAGGATTTACCTGGATGCAACTTGTGTACAGCGAGCCATCCAACCCATGTTGCGAATCCTTCGTTGAGCCAAAGTTCGGACCACCAATTCATTGTGACTTTGGTTTGTCAGCTTTTAGCCTTACCGAAAGATGATTATGATCTTACCAAGATTACCGAACCATTGGTGGGCCAATTCGTGGGCGACCACGTAGGCGACACGGTTCTGGTATCGCTGATCAGACTCTTTTTCATCGAAAAGAAGCGCAGTGGTTCTGTAGGTAATTAAGCCCCAGTTCTCCATGGCACCGTGAGACTAGAAAAGCACAGGTCAGCGTTGGTTCACACTTAGGAGGACCCAGGTAGACTTATGATGGCCTGCATCATTAGTTCCACTATCGCAAAGAGGATCGGGGCAAAAAGAAGCATTAAGAAAGACTTACGAATTCGTGCACAGCCAGAAGATCGACCTTGGGCAAGGGATAGTCAATGCGAAAGATCTCTGAGAAGTAGTCAACGGTTTGATGGGCGTGCTCCAAGGCAAACCGGCCTTGCTCTTTCAAGCCCCGAGTAGTGTATACTCTCACCGGCAGGTTCTTTCCCTCATATTTGCGCTTGGTGAAGTCTTCAACGTACTCGAAATCACCGAATGCCCAGGCCAAAAGATATGTACTCATGACAGGTGTTGGATCGAAAGAAACGATCTTCAAGCCATCCTTGCTTCCTTTGCGGACGTTCTTCTCTCCCATGTTGCTTAGTGCCACTTGGTCTTCTGGAATTTCGATCTCGAAATCAAAGGTGGCCTTCAAGTTTGGCTCATCGAAGCAGGGGAAAGCCCGTCGAGCATCACAAGATTCGAATTGGGTGCTGAACATATAGTGGTACTCATCGTCTCGTGGGACAGATTTGGCCGCCTCAACTGTTGGCTTGTATTTGGATCGATAGAATCCGGCCATCATGTTGTTCATAGTGCCCTGGAACTTGATGTCGAGCCATGCTTTAGAGGCAACTGGGAACTCTTGATCAACCGAGATAGTCGCACGCTGAGCATTGGTTTCATACGAGATGTCAGAGGCTTTCGCTGAAGATTCGGTCTTGGTGTGCTCGGTAGACAACTCGGCGCTGTGGATTTGAAGCTGGTGCGAATTGAGTACGATTTCCTTTGCTGCTTTCTTGATATCAAGAGCGATCTTCACTCGTCCCTGGTAGCTCCAGTTACCGCCAAGCTCCAGGTCGGTGATGGAGATGGCATAGTTGGATGGTTTAACGCTGCGCGATAGTCGTTAGCTTCGAAGCTACGTGTTTGAGGTTCTCTAATTGAGCACGAGACTTACGTGTCCGGGAGGACTTCACGATCGGAACTCATTCTTCTTCGAATATCCTGGCTGCAGTATCTTGCTTGGTAGACAATGTTTGCTCGAACCTTTATTGTCACTCGAGCGGTGGTAGTGTTAAGGGAATAAGAGAAGAGCGTGGTAGTAAATGAAGTGCCCCGCATCACGAACGGCGTTTATCCTTCAGACAGCAAGGAGCGGACTTTCCCAATACCGACCTCGCATATTCATGGGTATAGCATCTGAAAGGAATCGATGTTTTGATGGGACTTGATGTTGCAGAACCTTGGGCAAAGAATTCACGGAAATTGTTACCCATCTCATTCGGCTAGTACTTAGATTCAGGGCGATCATAGACAAGGCGTCACAGGGCAGCAGTCAACCTCACCAAGGCATCGAGCCTTTCTCTAATTGTACCGATAGCTTATCTGCAATCAGATTTGGTGCAAGAAGGACCAGTGCCGGTCGATGCCTAGGCCATTTGGCTACAGAAGTCTGGTGCTCTTGGAGTCACCTCAGGCTTTCCCACGAACTTGAAACCCATCATTGCCGATTTCTACTACCACGCAGGAAGTCTGCAACAATGTGCACCAACGCTGATGTGCCTAGACCATTGGTATCAAAATCGATGAACGCCATGCTGTCGTGCCCATTAAACCCGCTCATTTGCCATGCTCAAACGCCAAAGCCAAACCACCCCACGCAGCGCTAGAATCGCACAACAACATCCAAGCACTGTATCCTCCACTCCTTCCTCAACAGGCTCTTGATCCACTCAACAACGGTGCTGTTCAGCTGTTCTTCTGGCGCAGAGCGGTTCGTTACGCTTCCGACCACCTTTTCCAGCACAGCGGCAGCGGTACTGTTCATGGCCGACGCAACGAGCGAGGCGGTCTCGATCATGTTATCCGGTAGCGACGTTGTTGTGACATTTGTGAAGTATTGCGAGGCTGCGCTGGGTGCGCTACTTGAATAACGGGGCTCGAACCAATTGGAATGGAAGTCGAAGAGGGCGATAACGAGGATGGCGAGAAGGAGGGAGCAGTAGACACAGGGTCTGTTGAGAAAGTAGGTGGCGGATATGAAGAGGACGAGATATATGGGAGAGGCGTTTGTGCTGTTCGCTGGGTTAGCTCGTTGTCAAACGACGGGTGCGACGAGTAATCACAGGAAGAACAGGATCGGTATCCAGCTGCGTAAGCAGAACATGTTGTTGGTGTGAAGGGAGCGACAGCAGGAATATGGCGGGGAAGAAGTGCCGAGAAGGGCTAGAAGGGTGGATTATGCTGTTTGTTATGTAGGTATTTGTTATCTGGTGGTGTTAGACTACCGCGGAGATGCTCGGCTGGGTGGCCTCCAAAAAGCTGGCGCACGAAGCCTCTGGCTCGTGGAAGAGCTGGCTGGTCAACAACAACCTTTGATATCAGTCAAAGTTGTCATGAAGATACTGTACCAACGCTGCCATGAAATATTGTATCAACGCTGCCATGAAGGTGTTGTATCAACGCTGCCATGAAGATGTTGTATCAAGGCGCGGTCGATGGCAATGAGTTCCTGGCACTTCGAAGGCCAGGAATCGTTCGGCATTGATGTCAAGCCCTGTGCCACCATGGCACTCACCATCGGCCAAGGACAGAAAAGAGAGTAATCGACGTGCGTTGATAACCGCCAGGCGATGGTTTGCTCTTCTGTCGGGCTGGACAGGTCGAGCAGAAGGCGAAATCCTCTCTCGATTCCATGGTACTACCTCCTACCAAGCGATACGAGCGCAGTTCTACCTCGAGATCAAGACTATCATAGTCTCAAACATCCGAACGCGAACGGTAGTACATTTAGACTTCAGTTTGCACGAACCGTCAATAGACTTGCATTTCTCACCACTCGTTCACTGCCCTCACCATCTTGCCAACGCGCCCTGCAGTGTGTGATACACAGTTCTTCCATTGGCCGGAAAGCTGCATTGAATCAGAAACTTGGAAGTCCATTTGAACCCCGCCTTCAGCCTTGCACTTCGACCGGTCAAGGACGATAGGATACCTCCATCTGCCAGCTGCCCTTCTCTTTTCTTTCTCGTGCTCTCCTCCTTTGCGCTTCAACTTTGCTCACACACCGCTCGCTATGTGCCCCATCTACTTCGACGCGGATGGAAACGTCACTTTCCCGAGCGTCGAACCCACGAACAATGCTGGCTTTTGTATGGATGAGCCCGACGTCTTCGAAAACTTCGACTTCGATTCATTCTTGCGCAACGCTGATGACACCTACGCCTTTGGTACCATGGACTTCTCATTCACCGCGAAGGAAATCTACGACAGCTGGGTAAGCAATAGCCACGGACTGCCATATAGACCCGCGATTCCTCTACGCTCCATTTCATGCTTCCCACCTTCGCAGGTCAAAGTGGTGCCCATAGAAATAGAGAATTTAAAACAGTCTTGCCAGGCCCTCGGCCAGGACTATCTCAAACAAATCGTCACCATCCACAACGCATGTAAACAAAAGGTCGGCCTGACTTACCCGGATGTCCTTCAAAGCCAGCTTCTTACCGCCAGTCGCACTCTGAACAAGGTTGGTGACCTGATCGCGCAACATCATGAAGTTGTTCTTGAGACAAGTTTAGTTGCCGCGCTGGAAGCACTCATTTATGACTGCCGATGTGGCTTACGTCGAATTAGCAAAGAAGAAGGCTTGGCCGAGAGCGTCCAGGTTTCGAGCATGCGTCAAAAATCTACCAAGAGTGGTGAGCTCATTGCCTATGGTTTTCTTGTACCGCTCGTAAATGTGCTCAGAGCCTTTACCTCGTAGGTTCCATACACTGTTGGTACAATGGATACATGGGCTAATGGAGAACATAGCAAATCCACTGCGGAGCAGAAACTCAGGCTACATAGTATTGCAGCGACACGTTTACTGGACATGGATGATATGGATGAATCGAAGACAGACGTAGACGACAATCGCTCCATCTTATCGGGTAAAACGCTACTGGGAGTTCAAGAGGCGGAAGGAAAAGGCCTCAAGGCCGAAGTCTATGAGACTGAAGAGGAGGAGCTTGAACCTACTGGGTGCTTCTTCCGCATGTTCTTCAGCCGGAATAAGCAGCAGCCAAAACAGAAAGAGAAGGTAGAGCTGAAATCCAAATTGGCTTCTGCAAGTTCTAAACTAGTACCTAAGAAGGTCGCATCGATTGTTGCCGCTCGTCAGCGCAAGAAGGCTTGCAAGCTCCATGAAGAATTGCTCAAGCTATGCGCCTTTGGAACTGTGGAAGAACTGACGAAACTTCTGTCTCGGAACCCCAAGGCTGTTGCAACAATCGAAGCCACGCCTTTCCATTTTCTTCAAGAAACGGCTTGTCGACGCCCAGAGATCCTTGTTTGCGTACTCACTTGTTGTAAGCGCCTCGATATCAATAAAACCGACCCGAAGGGCCGAACCCAACTCTGGCATGCCGCTTATAGGGGCAAGGAAGATGCCATCAACACCCTCATCGCAGCTGGCGCCAACAAGGAGATAGCGGACCAAGACGGATTGCGACCACTTCATATTGCGGCCAAAAGGGCTCGTCTTGCCAGTGTTGTTGCACTTCTCGTGGCTAAAGCTGACATCGAAGCTCCAGATGCCACGATGAACAAGCCACTTCACTACGCCGTGGAACACGTCTCAGGCTGCGAAATCATCGTCAAGCTTCTCGACGCAGGCGCAGACATCAATGCAACAAATATCAAGCTTTCTGCGCCACTACACAGAGCGATCCGCCTTGGCAGAATCCCCGCTCAACGTCTTCTCATTGAACGAGGTGCAGATATAGAGGCTCTTCGCATTCGTTGGGAGACACCAATCAAGTACGCCGTTTCCCACGGAAGGCTCGATATACTTTGCAACCTCATCATCGCTGGAGCAGATCCAGATGCCAAAACTTGCGAGAACAGGACAGCACTTCATTCAGCGGCCGCACATGAGGATCACAAGATTGTACAGGTCTTACTTGATGCGGGATGTAATGTTGATCCCAAAGGCAAGAATGGTAGCACACCCCTCTACATGGCTGCTCAAAATGGAAGGATCAAGAACGCTCAAATTCTGGCTTCTCATGGTGCTGATCTCGATGCGAAGAGGAAGGGCCGGACTCCGATTGAAGCTGCGAGGAGATACAAGAACTTTGGCGTTGTGGAGGTTTTGGAGAAAGCGAGATTGGGCTTGCCGATGGGTGAGATTGAGAAGGACATGGGTGAGTTTCTCCTTCACGCGCTCAGTCATCCTTACCATTCGGATAGTCTAACATATTTCGCAGAAGATCATGCCGATAACCATTCCTGCTCGTGGGAACAATGGTTCGAGAAATACGTTGTTGAAACGATGGACTGGCGTTAGCTGGAGCATTTCATCACTACTGCAGGAATCGAGATGATATAAATTGACTTCTCTTGTTTACTGAGTGTCGAAGAAGTCATTCTAGCGCCGGCGTTTCCATTTCGATTTGATGATTCTTCTTACGATGTAATGATTCGACGGGCGCAACACAGATTTCAATGATCGGAGTTCGTAGCTTTTAACCACTGGAGATAATTTGATACTATGAAATGAACTTCTTGAGTTCAAGCTTCGTATCTACAGCCACGTGCACGTGGTCGCTTCTATTTTAGGAAATTGCGCTAGGGTAGTACATCCATGCGCAACTCCGTCTCGCTTCGCTCCTTCGACTTTTCCATCCAGCACATCAGATGCTTTGTGTAGATAGGAAAGCTTCACAGATTGTATACCTGAAAGGCTATGTCGTAGGTTTTTAGACACTACTGACCGCCAACCACCTTAGCCTTGCGGTACGTGTATTTACCAACCTCCATACAGAACGGCATAGTCGGGTCAGAGCGAGTTGGTGAAAAGAAAAAAAACGGTGAACACCGGGTCGCAGCGAATGAGTCAACCAAGTCAAAACCAACACTGATATGAACCAACTAACACTCAGAAATCTTTTTCCTTGACTAGCCGGCGGTAACACCGGGTCACCGCGAATGAGTCAACCGGGTCAAAGCGAGGTCAACCAACACTGATATAAATCAACTACCACTCACAACTCTTTTTCCTTCACTCTTCACCGACATCCTCGATAGCTTTTTGGTGCTTTGAACACAACAGAGGTAAAAAGCTCTCTTGCTCAACAAATATCAACGTGGACTAATCCTTGACCAGCGCTTCACCAACATGGCGTCGCGATCAACTTTGGAGACGGTCTCGATAGACGTCGCGGACGTTCTCCAAGCCTTGATCACCCCGATCAACAACAAATGCCGAAAAATCTCCATCAAAGCCAGCTTTTCGTAATCAAGGCTACATTCCCGACATGGGAATGATGAATGTATCGGTTCTAAGTACAAGCGTTCAAACGAATTTAGTACATTCAAAGATCCTGCCAAGGAGATGTAATATATCCGTAACCCCCTCCAATGGCCTTATTTATATACACCCTTTCAGTTTTTGAGCGTTTTGGGAGAAGAAGCTGATACAAACGAGAGATATGGTACTATAAATAAGTAACTAGTCCTAATTAGGATAATGTACTGAAGTGATTATGGGCTCAATCGCCTCCGTTAGCCTTAAGGGCCTCAAGTGCCACAGGTCTGTAGAATCTAACGAGATTAAAGAACAAAATAAAGTTCTCCTATTATTACCGTCTAAAGCCTTTTATAAGACTATCTATAGGTATAATCTAGGATATACTAGATCTTTGGAAATTCTGACTTGGGAGGGAAAATTGAGTAGCAAGCAGCTATGAAAATTATACCATCTCAATATTGGGGATGTATTAAATCATGTAGGCACCTTTTCAACCCACCTTGTTTCTCGATAACAGGCCGCCTCAATAAGGCTGAAAAATGTGGAGGTAGAGGCACACGTGATTGTACAGGGTTTCGATCCGCTTCTGGAACTGTAAACACTCGCAACCAACTCTCTCCAGCATCACCAAACAGTTCTCTACAATCATCAAACTTCGCATACATCTCGATAACCATCAGGAATAACTACACACAAAATAAGAAATTAAGAACCGCTTCGCACCATGTCC
Organism: Venturia oleaginea; assembly: GCA_013176395.1. Lineage (NCBI taxonomy): Eukaryota > Fungi > Ascomycota > Dothideomycetes > Venturiales > Venturiaceae > Venturia > Venturia oleaginea. The sequence continues at coordinate 1,039,726 of JABMLP010000021.1, read as the reverse complement.
ACCGCAGTTTCAAGCATCCCCCTCTCCTCCTCGACTGAGTCCAAATCAGCCCGCAAGAAGAAGGCCAAGGCTGAGCTTGCTGCTTCTCCAGCGCCATCCAAAGGACGCACAGATTCGTCGGCAGATTTGGAGTCACCAGACAAGGTCAATGGCGGCGAGGCTGGAGAGCACCCTTATGTGGTGGAGATTCGAAAGTGAGTTAACACGCTCCCGTTACTGAACCACTCCAAACTACGATGGACTCATGTGCAAGCTGTGTTTCTCTTCGATCTAGATGATGGAAAGCTTGACAGGCCATGATCTGGGTTCATTATAGCTTGGGGAGGCCAAAAATGTAACCATGGACATTCGTTAACAATACAATCACAGGCAAATCCGCAAGATCAACAAAGCTCTCAGTGCAATGGAAAAGTTAGACAAGATACGAGAAGAGCACCCGGGACAATCTCTGGACGACCTTGTCGCGGCCAAAAAGATCAACAACGACCAGCGGGCACAGGGATTGAGGAAGCCAATCCTCACAGCACAACGCGAGGAATATAGCGAGCAACTCAGGAAATACGAGAAGTTCGTGGATGACTACGAAGAGAAACTGGTCAAGCAGCGCGAATCCCTTACATCCACTCACACCACGTCAATCGACGCGATTCGGGCTGAAGTGACTCAGGAGGTCAAGAAAGAGATGGAAATCGAGTTTAAGCGACGTCTGTTGACTTTGACACGATTCTTGAAGGCAGCTGCAGGTAGGCGGCAGATCGACGAGGACTCGGAAGAGAGCAAGGCATTCGAGAGCGTATTGTGCGGCGTGTATGCTGGAGATGCCGCTGCTGTGGACTGCGCCGAGAGCTTGGTCAACGGCTCTGAGGAGAAGGTCCCAGAGTACACTGGTCCGGTTAATGTGACTTGTGAGTGTTCTCTACGGCTTGCAGAATTGCAGCTGGACTCCAGTCACTTCAATATCCCAAGCTAACGTCTATCAGATGCCAGGGTTAAAGAGCTGTCTCTAGCAGAAGCACCGATCGAGGAAGACCCATGGGCAAACGGCGAAACTGACCCTACTATTGCCAACGCTGGCCTAAACGAGCTTGACAACACCGAAGAGACCCTACCCATCATTCATACTAATGGAATCACCGACCACACAGATGAGCAAGAGACACCATCGCCACCTGCAGCCACCAGCATTCAAGAAGGGGCTGGCAATGCTGCGGCAGAAGAACAGTGGGACTCCAAGGTTCCAGTTGATGCAGGCATGGAGGAGTCATTCGAGATAATCCAGGCGCCAACCGAGATTGATGCTCCTGTTGAGACTCCTGCCAAGACTGTAGCGGCCACCGGTACCCCGAGCTGGGCAGATGATACTCCAGCGCCAGAACCAACCGCTGCCGCAGCCCCAGCGACCGAGAACGACGGATTCAGCGAGGTAGTTCACGGTAATCGAGGAGGCCGTGGCCGTGGCGGTTCCGAGCAGCGTGGTGGCTACCGAGGACGAGGTGGATCTCGTGGAGACGGATATCGTGGTCGTGGACGCGGCGACGGACGAGGCCGTGGACGCGGTGAGGGCAGGGGTCGAGGTGCTCCTCGAGGCGGTGCCCCACGCGACGAAAGCTCTTCATAGAGGTCTTGAATTCTCCCTCAAAATAATTACGGACCGACAAACCATACCCCTAAATCCATCACGACTGTTTCGAACGCAAATCCTTTTCTACCTGGATTCGTACGCATCACCCTTTAGCGAGCGACTTCGACACCTTCTCGGCATATTTCACACTTTACAATGGGGATGGCATGGCATGGCATGACTGGGCGCTCTTCTGTCTTTGACTGACGAAATGACACAAACATCATGTACGATGGAAAGGAAAGGATCTCTCTTTCGGACTGGACTCTTTCAACTGCACTCTTCCAAGATCAGCATAGTACTGGAGCTTATTTGTCTTTGCTTCGAATCTCGTGTTTTTCCTTTGGCGCCTTAGGGAGTCGATGTCATATAGGTACACCGCCCACCATTGTGTTTGGTAGTGGATGGATTTGAGTAGGATTTTTATTTGTATCTGGTGCTGAGTCCTCAAGTATTCAATGGACTGTTGAGGCTTATGTGAGAATGCGAGGTCAAATGATGTACCGGTCCGCAATATTCCAATTCAGGGCAGAAAAGAGCTTGGAATTAACATTTATAGAATTTTTTCGTTGGAAGACTTGCGCTTGCGTGTTGAGTTTACCCGTCTTTCTTCTCTCCACTTGGAATTCTTACTTGAGCTGTGTGCTCAATGGATGTTGATGAATAGACGCGATTAACCATTTGCCCTCGACTTTTCGTAACGTATACGTCGCCGTAAATTCCTCACAGCTCGATCCATTCTCACGCACGCGCTTACACCCGCAATTCGCCATTACCAAACCCCTTGTACCGTCGTCTTCAAGAATGATGATTTCTTTCTCGCCTATCCATTCGGAGTGGTCGAAGCCATCTTTTCTTAATCGATCGACGGTAGTTGGGAGGAGGGATGCCATATCTGAGGGTTTCGGTAGGGTGATGACTCCAGAAGTTGAGATTGCCATGACGGATTCGTGGTAATATTTTCAGGCGGTTGTGAAATCGGAAATGTTGAAGGCATGGAGGTAGGTGTCTAGAAGGTGGGATATTTGGGTTATGAGGGGGGATGTCATTGTGAGGCAGCAAATCTTGTTGAAAGGAGGCGAGTGGAAGAATGTGAGGAAGAATGGATGGGGAAGGAGATGGAAATGTTTGATTTTGAAGTAGGTCAGGTATGATTTATGGTGAGCAGCAGCGCTCGCTGGTCCGTAGTGGTCTCGGCTAATCGGGTATTGGGTGAGTGGAGGTGAGTTTAGGGAGATTTTGAAGCTTCCATCTCCTGTCTCAAGTATGGATTTCTCATCGTTATAGAGAACTTGGGGGTAGGAATGTACTAACTCTGTCTCTCTCTGTCAAACGCTTGGTAGAGGGGACCTCTTCTCGTCCACTAGCAGTCACCAAAAGATGGTCAAGATCGTAGTCTGCCTTGTCACGTGCCTTCCAGGCTTGTTTACATTTGGTGCCGATATGGGAGGTTGCAACGGCTCGACCTTCAGTGATAATTTGCGGGTGATGAGGACTACTAGCGCTTTTGAAGGGTAGGACTGATCTGGCATGTGAGACGGAATGCTGGCTCGAAAGTGATGCTCACGAGACTCAAGGTCTCTTGAAGCAGCTGGCTGAAAAGATTCTGCGGTTTGAGTTGTATGGATGGCATGCACGCCTTTTCGTGGTTCGTTTTGTGCTGTGGCTAATTCTGGAATTTGGCCAGTCGCTTGCATAAGAACTATGATTGTATACTCCCCCATGATGGGAGCCAGTATATGGTTATTTCTACTGAGAAGGACACGTTGACTTTGGGGGTATTTTGTGCGAGACGTAGGGTACTATGTTGGTGAGGATCAGGCAGCTGGTGGCTTAGTGGATTATGGGTACCATTGATCACAAGGAAAGGAAAGTCATGGAGCGAGTCGTTGTTCTTGGTACTGATTGATGCCAGTGATCTGAGGAATTTAGCAAATCTGTGACCAGAAGATCGGAAGGGTAAGTCCTCCTAGTTTCTCTAGAGGTATCCCAGAGAAATGGTTTTGCCCCAGGTAGTTCTTCTCCCGTTCAAAGGTCATTTTCTTGATGGTAAGAGAGAGTCATCTTGATCTTAACATCTCAGCGTTATTATTAAAATCACAAGGTTGAACAGGGCCACAGAACATGGAACAATAATATCGTTATCATGGCAGGTCACCAATCACGTATTCGCCCTTTTCTTTCACTTGACCTCATTCGTATTTGCGACTTTTTCATCGCCGACTTTGCAACTCCACTCAACAACTTGATCGCCACCTCATCTCTTCTACCATCTCCATCCCGAATACACTTTGCCACGATCAACCTACAAGATGCGGCTGCCAGCCATGCTCCTGGTCGTCTTCACACTACTCCTTTCGACTATCGCCAACCCAGTCCCCTCCATCGCCAGCGAGAACGCCGACACCTCCAACATCTCCACCGCCTCTGACAATGATCCGCCCGGCTGGCTGCCTATCACGAGGTGCTTTGATCGCAAATCTAGTGGCCCAGAGAGAGATTGTCGTGCTATCGACCAGAAAAATTGTGTTTGCACAAAACAAGATTTCAACGGATTGTGAGGCATTGGTATGCGTGACGGTATCTTCTGGTAAATCGACCCCACAGCTACTTGGGACAAGAAGGAGAGAAATTCCGAAGGCAAGGTGACGACGTTGATGGCTAATATTGGTTTTCTAGCAAGTTTCATGCTAACGACGACTGTCGGATCCAGGGAATCGTCCTTGGCCCTACCGTGGATATCCCAGGTGCCGGCGTAAGATGGCCTATTCGCGGTATCAGCACCTTTTGCTGGGACGGCCATGCCAGTGGGCTTGGCTCGCGTTCGGTTGATACCATTGAGTCTGCTATTTCAAGCAAGCCTGAGGACACAATCAAGCTCCAAAACTCGATCGCTTCACAAAAAGATAGGCGCCTTGTCACTCGCGACAGCTCTCCCAATTTCCATGCCCCAATATATATCACGGAGTGCCTCGACGACGGAACTTGCCATGACCCTCGCTTCACACAGCACGACTGCCAAACCAACGAGGGCGAACATGATCAGGTCAAGAGCCTGATACTGCCGGAGAGAGTGTTCTGGTGAGTCCTCATCATGTCATCCTGGTTTAAACCCCGGCAAAGAAGCTAACGAATCTGTCTTTTAGTCAGATCTTTCTACAGGACGATAAGAAGTGCAAAGGCGATGCTGGAGCAAGGCAGTTTTCAAGTCCACGCAAGATATTGTATACGATGCACCGCACCTGCGATTTCCGATTGGGAGTATGTACTGTTGGTATACTTGGTTTTCTCCTATTCCACCTAAGCTGCCCTCCATCAATTCACGAGATGAGGTTCCTCTTGATGCCAATGTTCCTACGGTCGAAGTTACCTTGTGCAACGACGATGGATCGCGCCGCGTGGACCACTTGAAGCACAGGTAATGTGTAGTCAATCACGAACAGTACGACCATCTCAACGGCATCTCGATGTTCGAGGTGCAATATTGGTAAGTTGATCCTGTGTATTTGGACAACAGCAATTACTAACCTGTAGTGCTTTCTTCCCAGACGATATGTGCCAAGGCGATGGAAGACTGGAGTTCCGACAATCCACATCGGATCTTATGGCTGCAGGATTAAAGTGTACGATTGGCAGCTTGTACTGCTATCATTTATGGGATACTATATTCGAATGAGTAAGGCGTCAGTGAACGTTCATTGCTTTTCGGTGGGAATTCAAGGGTCCTGCAATCGAAATGGTTTCGGTGATGACCAGGCAGGGGAAAAATGGATGTGGTGACTGCTGGCTGTGAGGAAGGGCATGTAAGCTAAAGGATCCTCCATATGAGCCACCTTGTCACCCCAAGCATCTCTGGGCGCACTCTTCAAGCGCCGTTCATTGATTTCGGCCGCGAAGAAGAGGATGAAAAATAAGTAGTGAGAGCACTGGCATTAATTGCAAGTATTCGTGACACCTTACCAGATGAAAGCAATCGGCTGCATTACGGAGGATGGTCTCAATTACTAGATTGGTATGTTATAACCCTTCTTACACTACCTTCTCCTCTGGTACCTTCTTCATATCTCCGTCATCTTCATCGTTCCTACAATCCGCAATTAGTGCCATACAATGTGCTCGATAATCAATCTTACCGTCTTCCCAAGGTATCGCTGGATTTGGGATAATCCGTGCCTTCCCAACTCTCCCAGAACTTGGCACCTCTCGTTAGGGAAGTGACATTCTCCCAGACGACAGTGAAAACGAGTAATGCCATGATGGTTGACAGAATAGCCGTGATCTTCAAGTCATGGGCGAGAGGCAGACAGCAGATAATGGTGCCTACAATCGGTCGAAACATTATACGCGCATGCTGCAAAATTAGTCAGCAGTGCCGGTAAAAAGAGAATGGAGAAATATCACCTTGGGCAGAAGTAAAGTCCCAGAAGCATCGGAGCATTTATGCAACAAAGCTAGGAGCCAAAGACAAATCAAGCCAGTTCCGATTCCACCACAGAGCAGCCATATCTCGGGATGATGATATTCCTCTTCATCGTGTATCTTTGCGCTGACAGCCGCTGCGTGCCCTCCTGCTAGCAATCCTGCGACGAGTGGAACATGCAGAGCCACCCAAGCGAATGATGCGAGGACGTTATGGCGTAGTGGGTGAACTGCTGCTAGGCTGCCGTCGCCATGGACGTAGATCCAGTTCAGACAGAAAGCGATGATCAACGTCCAGATTGCGCGTAGAAGGGCCGTGTTAAACCCGATAGCTGCTGGTGAGCCGACCACGATTTGATACAGGAATTCTCCTAAGACAATGATGAAGAAGGCAGCGAAGCGATCGATTTCGTGACTGATGTCGACGGCGGTGGTGAATTTTGCTTTCAACAGCTTTTTGGCGAGGGGACTGTAAGTAAAGTTCCAGATAAATTCTTCCACGATGATTGCCACGAAAGCTACAGCCAACTTTGCGCGCAGAGAGATGGTCTCGACGAAAAGCGGAATGTAGAGAAGGAGTCCGAAGAAGCTCAATGCTACCCACAGACGTTGCTGGGCTCGATGGTGGTAGCTGGCGAAGGAGTAGATTAAATGCGCAGTCATTGCCGATAGGCGAGCCACCAAATAGGCTCCTACTGTTGCTCGCATGGCACCAATGTCTTCATCTACGAGGATAGCGTTGTTGCCATATACCACTAAGATGGCCATTACCCAAAGGATAAGACATCTTTGAGCAAGATCATCGTTGTAGAACGAGTTCATCAGTTCTCGGAGATCACTCCAGACGTGCCATGCTGGCACAAAGATGAGCTGTCCAATTTCAATACCAATACTACCATTTTGGGGGCAAGAAAGATAATAACTTACGATATACTTCACCAACTGATCTCCACCAACGTGTTCCGCAAGACTCTCCGCGAAGTTGGCCAAGATAGCAACATAGAGAAGGTCTAGGAACAGCTCGAATCGCCCTTGGTAGTTGTTAGCGCCTTTGTCACAGCTTCTGTAAATTAAAAAGATACATACCAGCCTGTCTCTCACCCTCAGATCTCCTCCTCAAAGCTCCATCCTCAAACCACTGCAACGCAAGCGGCTGTCGAAACAAAGCATTCGGTCTAATGAGTTGGCCGCACGATCCATCCTCGGCTTGTGCGATAATCCCTGCCATAGTAAACTTACAACGAATCGTGTCCAAAGCTCTTAAGATATCACAACGACGCCAGAGGAAACGGAAAGAGTATCAGACAAATTTAATAAGGCTATCACCCCCGAGATAGGAATCACAAATTTATGTGTACCGTACGGCCAAGCGGAGCCAAGCTCCTCTGGTGATTTTGCTGCATTGTGAGAGGTTGGTGATGCGGGATGCATGGTGAGTCAGCTTGAGAGGCGTTAGTGGCTTGCACTTGTAGATTGCTGGGTTGTATAATCATGACCAATTCGACTACTATAAGATCTTTGTAATGAATGATTATTGGTGTTGTTGGTGTTGTTGGCGAGGGGAAAGAAAGAACAGAAGGACAAAGATGTCGTCGCGAATCCCTTTTCCTTTAATTCCATAAAAGGACCGACTGTAACTCGAAGATATATATAGTAGCTGTGATCACGGGTTTTGGACATGGTGTTCCAAAATGTCCGAGTCTCGCGTTTCTTTCTTTCTTTCTCTCGCCTCTTTCTTGCCACATCCTACTTTCGTCTAAAATGCACACGTCTTATGAGGAAGATCAAGGGTTGTACATACCCAGTCCCAGGTTCCGCTCACGATCTGACCGTGGCTCGGGACTCAAGCCCAACCTTGGATTTCGATGAATGCCTCCGTATCGCGCGAATTGATACCGCATATGTCCAGCCATCCTTATCATCTACTAATTCATTTACATTCATCGTGTAAGAATATCTTGTGGGCTTTGGAGGACCCGGAGAATCTTGACATTGGTGGGACGGATGAGGTGCAAATTTGGAGAAGGTTGAATGAAGCAGTTGTAAGGGGGCAGATTGTTATGATAAATATGACTGATACCGACTTGAAGGGTGTTGTTTGACCTCCAAGATTAAAGTCAGAAGATGTTGAGTTGGTATTAGGAAGTTGATCTTTAATGTTTACTATTAGATACGGCCGTTGGGTAAGAGAGGACGGAGTCTTTGAGTGCTTGAAAAATAGTATGTTTGTAATGTCCAAATTGAAATTACTTCAATATCCTAACCTGTGTGCTTAACAAAGAAACGTACCATAATGATTGTCGGCGTAATCTCGCGATTGAGCTCATAATCTGTAGAAGCCATCTGCGCGCTCAATTAAACATGCTACAGGTGGGTGGACTTTGGAATGTATGGGAGGGTTAAATATTATTATTTCTCGACGGTCGAAATATAGTACACTCATATATCCCATCTCCGTCTTGGGCTCAACAGCAACATGCAACATGACTTAATTTGCGGTGTTGCTCTACTTAAGCTGACGCCAACCAGGATGTCACCCGAGCTCAAAGCTAGTGAGTTGGCAAAACTATAATCGAGCTGATTACTGTCATCAAAGTTAGCCCAGTTCTTTCAAAGTATTGAGGTCAAAGTGAGAACGTGTGAAGTCTTGATCAGTCAAATTACATCCACATGAATAATTAGGAACAGGTCTGTATTTCGCATATCATCTTATCAAGCTGTGATGGGAAGAAGAGTGGAAAGAAGATTTGTTTACCATAGTGAATAATGGATAAGGACGACGCCATGCTGAAAATCTGCCGCAATGGCTATCGTTCTTGTGGAAAATGTTTCATGTAATGTTCTATCCATAAAGTTAGCGAAGATCATGCCACCGTCTGGAAATAGAAGGAGTCGTAGTCTTGATCAGTCAAATTACATCCACATAAGTAATTAGGAACAGGTCTGTATTTCGCATATCATCATTTCAAGTAGTGCTGGGGGTTAAGGGAGAGAAGGAGAGATTGAATGCTTACCACATTAGAAGAAACAACTATATCGAGTTGCTACTGTGAGATTAACATTGCCAGAGGACATGTCCAGTCAACGATCCATCAAACTGTTCCATCGGAAAGTCCTCGACATTAGCTCGTTATGGTGTCGGGGCTTCCAGGTTGCGCGCCGAGAGGAAAATGGATGCTACGAGTGCCGGAGGATGGTGCCATGATTGAATGCTGATGGAGGTGTAGTTGTCGTGATGGATCATCAAGTCGAGGTGATGAAAAGTGGTATGTAGCCGCCGTTGGTAAGGAACAAAACTTCCAAAGCCGAAGCCTCCATCGCTCCAGCTAACGGGGCACTCTCATGGGTGCTCTTGAACAAAGAGTAGGGGAGAGAATGGTGAAGTTGTGGCCTTCCTCTCCTACAATAATTCTTGTCCGTACAATTTAATGGTTATGAAAATGTTTGAAAGGAAACTGTGGTTATGTGCAGAAATTTTGCCGCTAAAATTATTACATAAGCCATTATCTCATCTAGCGTATGATTGGCGAGGCAGCTGGACGACATTTGTGAACTTCGAGTTTCGTTGACCTCAGCGGCGAGATAGCCCCAAAGACAACCACCACCCATTGAGAACAGCGCCTGGCTTGAGCATGTCCACGATGCTGAGACACCAGCTTCTCCGGACGAGTAGGAACTTGGCAACGCCCAGCACTCTCAATGCATCGCGCCCATTCAGTGCCACCGCCCGCCGGAAGGCCGAGGTGGAGCTCACGATTGGTGCGTATATCATAGTAGCTTGCTCAACTAGGGTACTGACTGTGCTGCAGATGGAAAGAAGGTCTCGATAGAAGGTCTGAACAGCTCTATGCCATCGCGCCAATTCCCGTCTGACATATCTTAGCCGGATCCGCCCTCATCCAAGCCTGTGAGAAGGCCGGGTCTACAGTCCCGCGATACTGCTACCATGAGAAACTCATGATTGCCGGCAATTGTCGTATGTGCTTGGTGGAAGTGGAAAAGGCACCGAAGCCAGTTGCGTCGTGTGCATGGCCAGTTCAACCCGGAATGGTCGTTAAGACAAACTCGCCTCTCGTACACAAAGCCCGTGAGGGTGTCATGGAATTTCTTCTCGCCAACCACCCCCTCGATTGCCCTATTTGCGACCAGGGCGGTGAATGCGATTTACAGGATCAGTCGATGCGATATGGTTCGGACAGAGGCAGATTTCACGAGATTGGCGGCAAGCGAGGCGTTGAGGACAAGAACATTGGACCACTGGTTAAGGTACGATCGTTGAATGAGCCATCCATGAGCGCCTCTAACATTTTTAGACATCCATGAACCGATGCATTCACTGCACCCGATGTGTACGCTTCGCCAATGATGTTGCTGGCGCCCCCGAAATGGGCTCAACAGGACGTGGTAATGACCTCCAAATCGGCACCTACCTCGAGACCGCCTTAGACACCGAGATGTCCGGAAACGTCATCGATCTTTGCCCAGTTGGGGCTCTTACATCTAAACCATATGCTTTCAAGGCCCGGCCGTGGGAATTATATCACTCAGAATCGATCGATGTGTTAGACGGGTTGGGATCAAATATCCGAGTGGACACACGAGGGTTATTGGTCATGAGGATTCTACCACGATTGAATGACGACGTAAATGAGGAATGGATCAACGACAAATCTCGGTTTGCATGCGATGGACTAAACACACAACGATTGACGATTCCGTTGCTACGGAAAAACGACAGCTTTGAGCCGGTAAGTTGGGAACAAGCATTGGTAGAAATTGGCGAGGCATATAAGCGAATTGCACCCAAGGGTGACGAGTTCAAGGTTGTTGCTGGACATTTGGTCGAGACTGAATCATTAGTTGCAATGAAAGACCTTGCCAACAAGCTTGGATCCGAGAACCTGGCATTGGACCAACCTTTAGGCGGCGAGCCAATTGCACACGGCATTGATGTTCGCTCGAACTACACTTTCAACTCGAAGATCTACGGCGTGGAAGAGGCGGACGCAATTCTCCTGGTTGGAACCAACCCACGTCACGAAGCCGCCGTTCTTAACGCCAGAATACGCAAGCAATGGCTGCGATCAGATCTCGAAGTCGGTCTCGTTGGCGAAGATTTCGAAAGCACTTTCGACTATGAGAAGCTTGGAGCTAACGCTGCCGACTTGAAGAAGGCACTTGCCGGACCATTTGGCGAAAAATTGGCAGCTGCCAAGAAGCCAATGATCATTGTCGGTAGCGGAGTCGTCGAGCACGCTGACGCGAAGGCCACATTCGAAATCGTCGGAAACTTCCTGGAGAAGAGCAAAGCCAACTTCTTGACGCCAGAGTGGAACGGCTACAATGTTCTCCAGCGCACAGCTTCGCGAGCCGGTGCATTTGAAGTCGGATTCACAGTTCCCTCAAAAGCTGTTGCAGAGACCAAGCCCAAGTTTGTCTGGTTACTAGGAGCCGATGAAATTGATGCATCCGAAATTCCCAAGGATGCATTTGTCGTCTACCAAGGCCATCATGGAGATGTCGGTGCTCAATTAGCCGACATTGTACTCCCAGGTGCCTCATATGTTGAGAAATCGGCCACATATGTCAACACGGAAGGACGAACACAATTGACTCGCCCAGCTATCAGTCTTCTTGGTGCTGCGCGTGAGGACTGGAAGATTATCCGAGCTGTGAGTGAGTATCTCGGCACACCACTTCCATATGATGATCTTGAGCAATTGAGAGATCGCATGGAGGAGATCAGCCCTGCCCTGAGAAGATACGACGTTGTTGAATCGAGTGGATTGGGCGCTCTGTCTAAGGTACAGCTTGTAGACCACAACAAGGGTGCTGCGACGACGAATGAGCCGTTTAAGAAGGTCATTGAGGACTTCTATTTCACAGATGCTATCTCGAGAAGGTATGTTTTTCTTGCCCTGCCTGCCACGCACTTATTAACAGGATCTCCCAGTTCGCCGACGATGGCCCGTTGCTCAGCAGCGAAGGCACAGAAGAACCCTCTTACTAACTTTATGGCACCGGGCGAGCCCAACGCACAGGTTGCTTATGGCCCGTCTAGCGGCCAAGCGGCAGCGCTGGCTGGTTAAATTTGTAAATCTAGTTTAGAAGTCTTTTTCTGGTTGGAGTGAAGAAGGTAAAGAACCACACAGGCGCTTTATTGTATATAGGTTCAAATGTTCAGCGCTTGGGTGTCTTCCCTCTATTATTATCTATTTCTACTGCCCTCCATGCGCGACGCCCTTCGCCGCTGGTGCTGTCAATTCTTGTCAACCTAACCATGGACATAGATTAGATATTCACGCCGCTCCGATGCTTGCCCAAATAACGACCTCTTCGATAGTGCCCTCTCAGAAATCGGTCCCTAATACAAGGTCCTCTTCGATGATTCTCTCTCCAGTGTTGTCCGGTTTGATGGTGCCGCCATATCCGGGTGCTGTTACTACGTGTAGTAGAGTGCGGTTTGCAGGACGCGATTTCGTTGTTCGATTGCTGACTGGGAGAGATTTGGGAAGGTGTGTAGGATTTCGAGGAGGGTGGATCAATTGTGGATCTGTGGAGTTGGCTGTTCTGTTGACATTGTTGGAGCTTGGTATTGGACTTTGGTTAATGGAGCAGAGCAGGAGAAGAAAAGAGGTTGGAGAAGGCGTTTTATGCCCCTTCGCTGGCTGAACACCACTGAGAAGCGATTGGGACTAACACACAGAGTGATGGGTTACTGGCTGAATAATTCACGATGGTATGGTCGGCGTCAATTCGTGTCCACTTCTGCCTCCGACTATCGAATGTCGCACTGGTAAAGCCATCTTTCTCATCCAGATCCCTATCGTTCAACTTCTAGCAATCTTTGAAAGAACAATCGCCAGGAATTTATCGATATTGATAATTATTTGGAATTGCTGCAATCAAGTATGTTCCTGGTAATCCTCAGCGGACATGCATTGACTAACAGACTGAGGGTGGACTGGAGTCATCGCTCCTTTGATTTCGATATAAGTCTTCCCACTTTTTTCCGGTCCCATGGTCCTTTCTTCAATACCGTATTCTACCTTCGCTTTTTTCAAACTCTGGGCGTCCAACTTCCCAACCAAACTCGCTCTATGTTCTTGCAATGTAGTCGAAGGATTGTTACCCCGTGAAGTTACGCTTTGCTGCCCTCACACCCTCGCTTCCATGTCCTCAACTAAATTGGCTGTATGTTTTCGCAAGGTCTCCTCGATCAAACTGGTCACATGTTCCCGCAAGGTTGTTAGAAGATTCAGTACTCCCGGGTGAGCAAGGAACACCTCCAAAGCCTGCTGCACCGTCAGAACTGGCACATCATGGTTCTTCACTTGGCTGGCTTGCTTACCTGTTCGTCATTCTCGAACTGTTTTAGATTCGTGGTTTCGTATGCTGATGTCATCTGAACGGGGCGATTCTTGGAATCCATGGTTAGGACGTTGAGAATCATGTTCTTTCCGTGCCAGAACATGAGGAGGTGATTTTCATGCATGCTGGCTTGGAGGGGCTTGGGTCCGGTTCTGGAGGGTGGTAGTTTTGCCGCGTGGTCTTTGATTGCTTGGATTAGGGCTTTTGGGGTCGCGAGGGTGAGCGACTGGAGGAGGGCTTTGCATTGGCCTTTGGTGAGGGTGGATTTGGCGCGGTTGTACATGTTGGTGATCTGTATGGTCTGTATGGTCTTAGTGTAGTGTAGAGGTATTGGTGTGAGTATGCTGTTGAGAAAGAGCTTGGGGTCGGATGATGGTCGGTAAAGGTCTCTCGATGTCCCTGGCAAGTTTAGGTAACCTTTCTTACCCGGAGGTATGACTGTTATGATGTGTTATGTGGTGTGAAAAAGAATCATCATCAACTAGTTTTAAGCTCTAAACTGATCACGGATATTTGTGCAGCAAAGTATGGGTATATGCCTGGCCAAAGCATTTTGGCCAGAAAACATCGCCGTGCTGGCTTCTTTTGCTGCATCTCTTTTCCTTAACTCAATCCATCTTCTTCCAACATGTGAAAAGGCTTTGGCCAGGAACTATCTGAATGTAGTCCAGTTTCACCGCATCTCTCTTCCTTGATGTAACTCTTCTTCTTCCAAAGAGTTGTGTGTGCGCTTGTGAGTGCTGTCTATGCAATATTCTCAACTTCCTTCATATCTTGCACTTCTGATATTTCAACTCTTGATTTGGCGGATGGTATGAACTAGGGCTCTTATTGAGGTAATGAGAAGCATTTAAGGATGCTAGAAGTTGTGACAGAAGATTGTGTATATATATGGTGTTTTTTTTGTTTCTGAGAGGCCGACTTCATTGGTCCGAGGGCGGTCGATCTGGATAGCTTCGTAGTTTGGCATCGTATTTTGTTCTACTATCAGTCTGAGTATGCTTCTTATCTGCGTGTAGCGTTTGACAAGGACCTGCTTGTGGGGAGAAGTCTTTAAAAGGAGAGCAGGCACTGTTATACTGCTTGTGAGTTTCTACGGGAAAGCAAAGATTCACGAAATGTTTATGAAGAATAACGACGCATTGTCGGTACGCTTCTATTGTTCACTCTTGCAGTTGAGTACAAATCTTCCACCGTTTTAGCATGAGTGCTTTAGTAGTGCTGAGGAACCTAAACACATCATATGCGAAGTGGATTAAGAATTCAGTCTTGTTTTTGATAAACTGCTCGTATCTGCCCATATCACTTCGTGTAGACTGGAAACTCTCGAGCTCAAGGTGTCACTATCCCAGCTCCTAGACAATGTCTTCTTGACGATCTTATGGATTTAAGCCCGATTGTAACTCAGCAAGTCGTCATTTGGACTTGGAAGAAAGGGCATAGAAGAGAAAAGATAGGGAATCCGAGAAAATCTGAATAAGGCTGAAGAAGGAACTTTGTTGAATTTCACCATTGAGCCAAAAGAGGACCTCTATGCCACTACCTTTGACATAGAGATAATATATACCCATTTGATACTCAACAAACTTCTATTGTTGAAAAGCAGTTCTCGCCAAAAGCTTGCTACTTGGGGAGTACGGTATGAGCAAGTCCCAACCAACATGGAAATAGCCGAGGTAGGTTTTCCTCATTAGTTGTGCGAGTTTATGATAATCAGGGGGAATGCAAGCGTGTGGAGGTGGCCTCGGGATGAATAGGTAAGGCGTCACTAGGCTGAAAGTAGCCTAGCCTCATATGGGAGGCTTTATACGTACGAAACCTCGTCGCGTCACGTCGCTATTGAATACCGTCAACAGCACCCACGCATCAAATTCTGGTCCTCATTGGCAATGGCAGCTTCATCACGGTCATTAACCATGTTCACTTAAAACTTGAACGAATTGTTAACTTAGAAGTAGACTGCTTGATCTTCCGGCAGAATTACGCGTCAAGATATACGGCTATGCCATTGAAACCTATGGAACCTTCACCCTCGTAGACATGCTGTTCAATCCGTTAAACCAAGAGAACTCGAACACAAGCACATATAGAAAGTGGTACTATACGGGGAGGACGGCTATCAAGCTATGGTGACATGCGGTTCTACATCCGGAAATCCCAATATCGCAAATCTCAGGCTCACCTGCAAGGACATCTGTCGAGAGCTTGGCACTGCAGTACTCACCATGAGCAAATCTGGGCCTTCCGACGAAGCTTGCAGGGCCTTGAAAGGACTGACGCTCTGTTCTAAGGTCTCGCCCGACCATGCCGTCCTCAAAGAATTCGCATCCAGTCGCTTCATCTTTGATGGCCAATCTAAATTATTGAATGGTCACATGAAACCAATTCGATCTGCCATTCGGTCTGTTGTCATTGGCTCCGAATGCCTTTTCGTGGATGACAAGCCCAACTGTGATACCTGGGGCGGAAATCACCCAGAATTTTCTCGCGAGGCACTTTCTCTCATACGCTTGCCAAATTTGAGAGAGGTGGCCGTATAGGTTCCTTTTGAGGAGAAAGATTTCTATGCTGGCAACGTACCAAGAGAAATGTGCGAGCTTTTGGACTATGGCAAGATTGATACTGTCAGGTATCTCTACGACGAGCGGCATGGCCTGCCCGACATATACTACGACAAATCATACGATAGGGTCCTTACGATGGAGATTTTTGAAGCTGACATCGGCGCTAATGGGAGCAAGATGACCTGGCCAGGCAGTACGAGACGTCTGGGGGAGGATTTTGTTTGTGCAGTCACTGGGGTGACCATTCGACGAGCTGAATGGGCCCCTGAGTCTGTGCGGGGACGTATCCTGACTGTCTCAGAGGACAGCGACACTGAGTTTTAGGAACGCATGGAAAAATTCCGGGAGGCTATAGCGAAAGTGGGATATAATCTTACGGGAATTTGGTTTATGCAAAGAAATGTAAAACAATTGTAGTTTTGGCATTTTCCGAGCATTTCACATGCTCTTATTCATTGCCTATGGAGTAGCGGAGCTTAAACAGTTTCTAAGTCTGCCAAAACTGCTGTCCAAATCCCAAAGTTAATTGTGGCCCATAATCAGAACGACCATATCCTTGTCTAACATACGTGCCACCATTGGGACCAAGTGAGCAATCTACGATCAATAAAGGGTCTAGTAGAACGATTGTCCGATTCTCCCTCCATGTCTTCTTCGTCCCATTTTTCGTCAAACTTAATGCGCCCTCGATGCAATTCTAGCCTTAACAAGCCCACATCATGACAACTCGACAGTATAACAAGAGCGACACCTTGAGACTAAACTGACGGCTTTCATAGGTAGTGAAGGAAGGATTCTACAAGGGTATATAAGGGCTTCGCCTCTCTGACATTCATGGTAACAGGAATGGTTCTGGGATTTTGGTTTATCAAGGTGTAGATTGTTGGCGGGAAAGAGAAAAATAGGAATCTCGGGATTTTTACATATGATTTGGAAACTTCTAGGAATACCTTGTACCTTGTAGCTGCGTGTGAAATGAATATGTAAGAGGCGACCAGTCATGGCCTTATGGTATTCTTGTCCTATTTTCCGGTATGTGACCTAAATCACTCTGAAATTGGCTTTTGATCATTGTCAAGATAGGAATTTCCGACACGTCATCAGCATATATATCTTCATCGCCATAAATAATACGTCGTTTAAGGGAAAGGCGTGAACGACGTTGTAGTCGTAAAAGGAGGGTGATACGGATAGCTATACTCTTACCGAACTGAGAGTGTCCAGATTAAGTGGTATAAGAAACTCTCCTGCCTTATAAACACTTCCAGGTTGCGAAACGCTTTCTTCGTGAAGTGCGCTTGGTTTCGGTGGTCTAGACTTGTGTCCGCAAGTCTTTGTGCTACAGATTGTCAGATTTCTGGAATTCGGATAGCAATATGTCGTCAGAAGTCTATCGCTTTCTCGTAAGAGAAAGCGCCAAAAAAATTGAATAGTGAGAAAAATGCACGGCTGTTTTGGCAAAGTCCTACTATTAAATGCTCTATCATCCCTTAGTAATTATGATATCTTACTTAATTTATAAGCCACCCTAATAACTTTGAGAAAGTATCCAACACTACGAAAGAAGGTCTATATCCTCGCGATAATTTAGCTATTATTGAGTCAATTCCATCAAGAATCGCTCGATGTGTGATGCATTTTTAAGATCTCGAGATTTTGGTGTTCGCGGTATCGTAATTACCTTGGCGTGATATAATGTCCACCAGTAGGACTTGAAAATACACGGCTCAAAAATCCTCACTATCCAGTTTTTTTGACTCTTTCTCTCACGAAGAAAGGGAAACGAAATTCCGGATCAGAAATCCCCAAAAACTAGACAAGCATGATTCAACGAAGCCGTATTGAATTGGTCTCAACAGTCTCTTACCTTATTCGGCCAAATCTGTACTTTGCCCCTTTCTTTCCACAATCCTCAACATTCTCAATATTCCAAAACCGTAATGTTCAGCTTCACGATTTTACTTTCATACTCTGTGTGGATCAGCCTTTTGCTTTGAATGAGATAGGGATGGGTAGGTGAATCAGCACTAGTCGAGATTGTGCGGCAAAGGTATGTACATAAATTTATCTTTTTGTAACTGCGCATAGCTATCTCTGAAATGATCCTGCAGAGAAGGGCGAGAAAGAATGTGGAGAAGGCCAAGGGAGAGACGGCGGAGAACGCGTCAATTGTTGATAAGAAGATGATTGGGAGAATGAGGGAGAGAGTTTTAGCGATCAAATTTTTGTCCGGGGAATACAGAGAGAAGGCAGAGGGTGATCCGGAATGAGCGGCATCGCTTTCAAGAATTTATCTGGAAACGGAGGAAAGCAGGTGGGAGAAAGCTTCAACTATTAAAATTGTGGCGAAGGAAACGAAGGAAACGAAGTCTAGTGGATGGGAGAGGAGGAGACTGAGAACTCTGAGTATACCTATTCACTCTCTAGAAGAATAGCTATTTGAGCATACCTTATTATCCCGGCTTTGGCCGATTCTCTTCCCATGCCAGCAGCTTGTAACTTTCTACTGCCCTGAATATCGTGAAGATCTCCTGTGGGTATCTGCAACATAATCTTGCGACTCATTCAATCATTCTCGTACATCCACATAGTACATCATTCAAGCATCCATGAACTTGCCGGCCTTGATTGCACCGGCGAGCAGCTCCAGATTCCCATTCGCAGGCCCCTCTCTCTCCCATGGCTTGGCCCTTCGACTCTGAGTGGCAGAAGTGCCTTGTCCGGCAAGAACAGTGTCCGGAATTTCCTTGATGCCTGGTATGGGCTTCCCTGCCTGTATCAGGTCTACTATTTCCTGGTAGTTGAGCTTCGGTCCCTCGGGAACTTGTGACGATGTGACGGGTGGAGGATCTGTAGCTGCTAGAGCGGTCCATGCCGGCAACGAGGTAGGCTCTGGGAACGGATTCGATCTAGCAGGAATGGTCGCAGACTCAGAGGAAGTATGATGGGCGGGTGGATCAGAGGCTTGTGATTGTTGTTGCGCCTGGAGATGTGATTTGTAGGCGTCGAAGTCCACGGCCTTGTTGAATTTCCTAAGCTGCTGATCAGCAATGGGAGCATACAGTTTATGCACCCAAGTCATCAACCAACCTCTGGTAATAGAAGCATCTTGCGCGCAATGTTAGTTCATCGGCTTGTTCTGGTGGTGGATCATTCCCTAGTATAGCAGTGAGACCTCCTTGGAACTCGGTATCTTGGTCCCAAGGATACCGGTCCAGCTCTTCGTACACGCGTCTGTCTATGGCATATTCAGTCATTGTGTATAGCAAATAATGTTGTTGTTAGTTATTACACAGATCAGTTGTGGCTGGCCGTGGCGTAGTATACATTAGCGGCATGTCCAAGGATTCCAGTATCCAGTTTCATACGCGGCGGACCCTGACGGATGGAGTAACAGTTGTCGACCTCCTACTTACGCCCCAATACACTCAACTCCCAACCACCACCATAAACAATGTCTCAAACAGAGCAGGTCACTCACACTGACTCCATCTCCAGCCAGGACCCCAACACCGACAAGAAGAAGAAGGTCAAGAGTCGGCGCCCTGCCAGTATGTTATTATTACCACGACAAGAGTCGGGCTTCTCTTGTAGACCAGAAGAGGATTCGGACGATGCGATTTGTATACTGATCGACTCTTAGATACTGCATTTCGACAACAGCGACTGAAAGCATGGCAGTATGTCCAAGCCCGACACTCTGACTGCCTCATGCCTCTTGCTGACATAGCGCCTCCCACAGACCCATCCTCACCCCTAAGACCGTCCTGCCTCTCTTCTTCGTAGTCGGAATTATATTTGCGCCGATAGGTGGACTGTTGTTATGGGCGAGCTCAAGTGTGAGTTGCGCAGCATTACACGGAATGGCGGAGGCTGACGAGGCACATGTGTACAGGTCCAGGAGATATCCATCGATTACTCCCAATGCACCAGGCTTGCGCCAAACAATACTTTCTTAGAGATACCTGGAAACAAATGGTCCAAGTCATTCAAATCGAATGACATGAGAGGAAAGAGGAATCCGGAATGGTCAAGAAGTTACAGGAATGTGACGTATGAAAACCCGCCAGTTACTTTGATGACCGATGTCTGCTCCTTGCAGTTCGATATCGAAAATGACCTGACGCCCCCCATCCTCATGTACTACCGACTATCGAACTTCTTTCAAAACCACCGCCGTTACGTTAAATCTTTCGATCAGCAGCAGCTCAATGGCGAGGCGCGGACCTCAAGCCAGATCACTTCTGGCGATTGTTCACCCCTCGCTACAGATGATTTGGCAAATGGCAGACCGTATTACCCGTGCGGCCTCATCGCCAATTCCATTTTCAACGACACCTTGCATCAACCGATGTACTTGAATCCCGCAGGCGGCGGCAACGCTACCAATTATACAATGACGAACAAGGGAATCGCATGGAGCTCAGACAAGGACTTGTACAAGGAGACCAAATACCAACCGGCAGACGTAGTCCCACCTCCAAACTGGCGCAGGAAGTATGGCAACGAGTACAACTCCTCCTACCCTTTGCCAGACTTGCACGACGATGAGGCTTTCCAGGTCTGGATGAGAACCGCAGGTCTGCCAACTTTCAGCAAGTTGGCTCTGCGACAGGATGATAAGTCCCAGATTATGAGCAGAGGAAGATATCAGGTCGACATTTGGGCTGGTTCGTTTCTATCTAATAACACCAACCTCAAGAGAACTTGCTAACCGTTTGTCCTAGAATTTGACACTCTTGGATACAGCGGAACCAAGGAGATGCTTATCTCGACACGCACAGTCATGGGCGGCAAGAACCCTTTTCTTGGTATAGCTTACATTGTTGTTGGTGGACTTTGCATTCTTCTGGGTGCTTTGTTCACTGCGACACATCTCATCAAGCCGAGGAAATTGGGTGACCACACCTATCTATCTTGGAACAATGAAGCGCCCACTACTGCGACGACGACGGGTAGAAGTGTAAGACCGGGTGAGTCGAATGCGTAGATGGGACGTTGTGTGGATAGGATTAGGTATTTTATGTTTTAATCAATGGGCTTTTTGGAGATGCCGGCGCTGTATAATCTTTGGGAGGCGTTCCTGGTGTCTTGCTTTGATATCATAAAGAGCGATGGCGAATTGGGAATTTGTAGCCTACGGAACAATGGAGTCTGGAGATCTGTCTTTGAGAGCGATCCTAGTAGTGAATACTTTGAGTTGAACGCATGATCCTTTTCAAGCTCTGGAGAATACATAGGGCTTCTTTGCAGTGCAGTTGCCCTCAAAATTTGTCAGGAGGAGAATAGATAGTATGTTTAGTTCTTGGATGGAGCCTGTTGAACATTCGCATGTCTGGAGGGGTTGAGTTTGGTATTTTAAATCTTTCCCTCGAGGTTGTGTTCGATTGTTTTGCGCGAATCTTGTCGGGAGGAGTTTGGAAGCTGTTTTGAGCGGGATATTTGGAAATACGGGAATTTGCTTGTCTCCTACGGTAGAGGAAATAGTATATTAAGTACTTGAAGAACGCTTCGTGAACAAGTACAATAATCTTGAAGATACTTAAATACACGAACGAGGGATGTCAATGAGGAGGCTGTGCTGAATCGTGAGGCCTCCCTCCTATCTCTATCCTCTAACACGAACAGTAGCGCACTATCACTCTTTACTGTCTCTTCATACGTTCGCATCCTTATCACCGGGACGAAAGGATGGAGTATCTCACCCTTGACCTGTCAGTATCAGGCAGACCCAGATCACAGCTCCAAATAAGGGCTGCTTCTTGTGGTGGCGAAGCATAAAATAGCTGTTCAGCCACTGAAAACCATTCTCATGCACTGCTACACTCACTTAATAGCTGTTTATCAGCCGCAACATGTCAGTTGGCATCGGGTTCAACGCTGGCGGTTCCCTTTCGGCACTCAATCTCGTTCACACTGTTATCAATATACTGCAAACTTCAAATGCTCAAACGTCCCCATTATTGGGCAAAGTCAGACTAACAGAAATATGAGTGAGCATTTCTGGGCCAAGTGAGAATGCTGCTCACTCTCATCCTGTCAAACAATCAAAGATGAGTCGGTCGGAGTGTCAAAGTGGATGTTTTCGTTGCCGAGATCTGTTGGCTGTATCTCTTCGATGAACCGGCGCCGGGTATGCAAATGAGGAGCTTAAATGGTATGAAGGTCCTCACCAAGTAATGATTGCGAGAATGCGCGACTGATTTGACATTTTGTAGATTCTATCAGAGAGTGATACGCACTTCAAAAGATGTCAAACACAACACCTCTCGGATACAACACATAGTCACGATGCTGCCACCGATAAATAGTATGTTTCAAATTCGATATCCCGTGCCCAGCTGATCCTAAATCTTTCCATGAGCGCTTCGGCCAGTTGAATCAACAGAATTCGTCCTCTAAGCCATCCATCATTCCGTCAACGATCTGATCTTGCAACTCCATTGAGTATGTGCCAACACATTAGTTTAAACCTTAATTAACCCCGTCGCATTTTGCGGATGCGTCACCTTGGTTCCACGAGCATCTATTGCCATACGCTTTGCATGGAGAATTCTGATTACATCATAAGTAAGCAAGGCGCTCCAAGTAAGAATCAGGTCCACGTACCCTAGCGCATGGGGGTGGTATGATTTGGCCTGAGATGGTGCAAGTCTGGTCCTTCGCACTGCAGTTACCAGTAGCGCAGGAGACGGGAGTCAATAGCACGGCGAGAGTGGCAATAGAGGCGAGAGAAAGCTTCATGCTGGCTGTATTGATTGGATGTCGGTAAGTAGCGAAGAGGAGGCTGGGGATGTATCAGGACTTAGAGTGGAGAGTAGGTGATGCTGAGGAATTTGAATGACCATAAAGTATGACCAAGTTCGTTTGGCTATATATGTGAGCCTGGCTGGGGATTTTCTTCCAGCGGATATCTGAATCCGAGGAAAGGCTTTGAAGCCCAGCCTCCACACAGAACTTCGTAAGCAAGACTCACCTCCATACTCTTAATCCAACAATCAGATTGCCCGGTGTTACAGAGCTTGTATATTCCTTTGAAGAAACGAGGTTCTACGTCATCAAGTTAATCCGCGCTGTCGAAGTTCGGTCAATTTAACGTCTTCACCTCCGCATAGTAAATTACTACGGTGTCCGTGCCAAAAGACGTACATAGTAATTGTAGGTTCTCGTGACATGCCTCCACACATTTTATATAGTGAACAGGGTTGGTGATTCCTCAATCGGAAAAAACAGCACACACAGCGAGAACTCAATTTTTGGAATTTACAGAAGTATCATCTAAGGATCATCAAAACACCTCTGCCAGTGGCCGCTCCGGCCTCTAGAGGCCATCGCGCGTCCTTCAGCGTCGATGAGATATCTCTAGAGTCGCCGTCGCGGCCACGGCAGAGCAAGCAGACGAATACATGAGCAAGCTACACGAACGATGCGTCCACCAAAGACAACAGCAACCATCTAGTCACTATCTCCCGGCTAGTCCATCACCCCAGATGACACTGCAACGCTCCGAGTCGACGAGTCACTGCTAGAACGGCAATACCTTCAACACAACTCAAACACCAGACGCCCGGTGCGCAACAATCGGCACCACACACCACTGCAACGACTAGACAACCTCTCCCAACGTCTTGGCAAACCGTCCTGCTACAAGCTGTTGCCCAGAGCCTTGAGCCTCTCCCCAAACTGTTGCCTCCCAGTTATGGCATTGGCAAGAGTAGGTGCGCGACACAGTAAGTAGTAAGGACGCATAGAAGGAGCCTATTGGCGGCAAATCCCCTCCCTGTAAGCTAGCAGACGTAGCCTTGAGCCTCTCCCCAGACTGTTGCGTCCCAGTTATGGCATTGGCAAGAGTAGGTGCGCGATATAGCAAGCAGGGAGAGCGACTAGCAGCAGATAGGCTCCGACTATAAGACGACAGGTCTACAACACAATCGGTGCGACACGATACGGCAGCTGCTAGAGAACCTCATCTACTATCGTCTCCGCAAACCGTCCTGCTGCAAGCTGATGTCCAGAGCCTTGAGCCTCTCCCCAAACTGTTGCGTCCCAGTTATGGCATTGGCAAGAGTAGGTGCGCAACACAGTAAGCAGTAAGGACGTATAGAAGGAGCTTATTGGCGGCAAATCCCCTCCCTACAAGCCAGCAGACGTAGCCTTGAGCCTCTCCCCAGACTGTTGCGTCCCAGTTATGGCATTGGCAAGAGTAGGAGCGCGATATAGCAAGTAGGGAGAGCGACTAGCAGCAGATAGGCTCCGACTATAAGACGGCAGGTCTATAGCACGATCGGCGCCATACAATACGGCAGCTACCAGACAGCCTCGTCCACGGGCATACCCGGAGTATCACACCCAAGCAGCGAAATCGCGACTACGATGGTTACTATTGTCTCCAGCATCACACAACCAAATACACCGCCGCATAGGAATCTGGTGCAAGGCAACTTTCACAAGCAGAAACATACTTAGGGAACCCATTGGCCTTGAGGGATAAGGCGAAATAGATAGACAAGCTGAGCATTAGAGGGAGACTGTAGGTAGAAGGATAGCGAAACACGAGGCATTGCCTCTTGAGTCTACATAGCACAGATATACTAGCAGAATAACCAGTATCTACAAGAGCCAGCGGGCATTTGGAGATACTGGTTAAGGGAAAAGAGGGAGGACGGAGGGGACAGCTGGTCTTGTTTCAGTGAACGGGGCGAAGTGGGGCGCGGTGGATTATATAATCTATCACGTGTCGGCTGTCTGATGAAGTCCTCCTAACCGGACATAGCTGCGTGATTAAGCGGCTGCAACCGAGTAGGATAAAATCAATCAATCAATCAATCGATTCCTCAATCGTTGGCCCGGATCTAGTCGGAACTGTACAATGTATACGAGCGCGCAGTCTGCAGAATACCAAGAAGCTGCTTGAAAGAGACGGAACCAAAGGATGGAATGGAACTGAACACTTGTCACGTACGGCTGCCCATCGGTTTTATCAATTCCGTACCGCCTAAACAATTCGATATGAAAAAAGCCGCTGAAAAACGATGGTGATATCGATGAGCTTCTAGCTCTTGAAGGAGAAATACCGCCACGATTTTGTCGAGTTTGATACCAACACCAAGTTAAGAGAGGGTTTGATGAACACTACATCGCATGGGTTTCAACAGTTGGGAGTGAAACTGAAATGATGAGTCGACCTATCAATAGGAGAAGGAACCAGCCGAAAGTGTGATTTCTGGGTGTCTTCTAAATGGGTGTTTCCTTCAGGACTAGAGTTGGTCTACTTACTCACCTAAGCCATCTCCAGCCCAACACCAACCTTCACAACTCGGATCCTGCGGTTTCTCACTCCCCATAATCCAAGCCAAAATATCAATATCCCCATGTACAGTACTAGGGCAAAAGTTTCCGTACAATTAAGCGAAAACGCGAAATCTACACCTCTCATTTTTTAACACATTATCTTTGCACTACCATTATGCCACCTCAACGAAAGCCATTGACTCCTATAAACCCGCAGAGGCTTCCTAATCATCGTCTTACTCCATATCAACGCGGCAAAATTGATGCGCAGCGTGAAGCCGGGCTCAGTTTAGGCGCAATTGCGGCGCTACAAAAACTACCGCGTTCCACCATCCAATACAGCCTTGAAAAGGCCCCATTACGCCAGAACGGCGAATCCCTACCTTCCAGCGGCCGGCCACGCTCGTATACAGACCGAGATGAACGATCTCTGTTACGCATTATACGTACGCAGCCTAAGTTAACGTACGAGGAGGTCAAAAGACAGGCTTGCATCGATTTTTCGAAGGATACCATCAGGAGGATATTGAAAGAGTACGGAATCGCAAATTGGAGGTCTGCAAGGCGCCCTTTCCTCACACAGGTACATGCTGACGCCAGGAAGCTCTGGGCAGAGCAGCACATCTCGTGGAAAGCTGAAGATTGGGCGAAGATTATATGGTCTGACGAGTGCTCAGTTGAGCGAGGGACCGGCAAGGCAAGAACATGGTGTTTTCGCACACCAGGACAAAAATGGGAGACCTCAATGATTGATACCTATAAGAAGGGTAAAGGAGCGTCTATCATGATTTGGGCATGCTTCTCTGGCCAAGTAGGGCGCTCTGAATTGTACATTCTTAAGCGTGACCTAGAGAGCAAGCGTCAAGGCTACTCTACGAACTCGTATATCAAGTTACTCGACGAAATGCTACCTACAGTATACGAACCGGGCCTTAAATTTATGCAGGATAAAACGCGCCTATCCACAAAGCCAAAAAGACTATAGTCTGGTTTAAGGAAAACCTCATTCCACTACAAGATGCGCCGCTCTACAGTCCTGATATGAACCCGATTGAAAACCTCCGGCGGAGGCTCAAGGAATTGGTCTACGAAGTGGAACCTATGATTGAATACGTTACTGGCGGTGTAGACAATATACGAGAGGTTCTAGGAGAAGCACTTATTAAGGCCTGGCGGCTTATTGAACAACATTATTTTGATGCTGTACTTGAGTCAATGCCAAGGAGGGTTGAGGCATTACTGGCGGCAGATGGTTGGCACACAAAATATTAAATAGCTCACTGAATGGCTCATTTTGTAGCCCTGGTATTACTGTACATTATACGAGAATATGAGCGAAAATGATCACGTTGAAAGCGGGATAATGTAATTACAAGAATCACCATTTTTTGAGCGATCTCGGCTGTACGGAAACTTGTGCGACCCTACTGTAAGCTCACACCATCCGGGTATCCTTGCGCCTTACACACGTATACCACCTCCTCAGCGCCCCAACCACTTCGGCGGCAAAGTCTGCCCATCCGTATCATCGTTACCACCATCAATCGTCAATATCTTATTCTTATCAATACCAAACACCGGCAAGCCAGCCTGCTCCTCCTCCGTCTTCAGCGCAAAGGTAAGAACGGTGACATTTGAACCTCCTCTTGTTCAATGGTTCGTGTTCGATTGAGGCTTGGTATAAGACAAAAGGGACGTGAAATGGTTCAAAGAAGCACTTAGTGCTCCTGGACTTTCTGTCATCTCGCATTGTTGTGGGTACAGAGATCTGATGCATAGAATGGTGAGAAGGGGACGAACAAAGGATGTATGTGGTCACCAATACAGCGCTGCAATTTCTCGCTTGTCGCTCTATAGATCAGGCCCAGAGAGCGGCAAAGTCGTGGCAAAGTCGCTTTGAAAATAATCGGTGCTATGGAAATTAACAGAAATAGTGTGTAAAACGATAACAACAGTATTCGGCGGATAGCCGAAAGGAGGGAGTATGCAATATATAGCCCAAATCTAGAAACATGGTCAGCTTTGCGAGATTATCTTTTCCGACGGGCATGACACTCTTTGCTTACAATACTAGTTGCAGAGTACACACGACCGCAAATTAGAAGAGATTGATCCAGTCCTTCAAATTAAAGGGGTGATGCATCGTATCCAGTGGTAGAGGTATGTTATCCAGTGCATAGTGCGCCAATGTTGAGAACTGTTCCGTGGCTAGGATCAAGTTGGACAACGCAGAACTGAAGGATATACCTGAAGAATCTTTGAGGATAATGATAGTCGAGGTTGCGGAAGAAACGATAAAAGGCTCAAGATTAGAGAACTCTGATGAAATGGTTAGCATAGGCTGTGCGTAGGCGAGGCAGGACTGGCTACAAACATCCAGAAGAGGTTCGAAAGTACAATTTTGATGGACACGTCTGCCAATTTAAGGCGCTATACTTATGAAACTCGTAAGGATCGAGCGGCCACGCAACTGAAATGTTATTAGAATACCAACATGGCTGCTGCTTCGCGTGAGGAGTAAGCTGTTCTTCGCAATCATTCCGGTTTGCAAAAGGGCCAGATCATGGTAGCCGTGTCACCCGCTTCTCTGACACTACAGTGTTGATTTGGCCTTTATTAGTGGTAGACAAAGCACGGCAGCGAATTCCGAAACTGCGATCAGAAGTCTTAACACGAGGACAAGTTGATGAACGGACGATTGACCCGGTTGGTTTTGGTTTTCTTGGATATCTCTGGTGAAATTCATCAACCGCACTCTTTGCGTTGTGCAAGAATTGAAGCGGTTCCCATGTCGGTAAGTAATAGCCTTCCCATTTAACCTTGTAGTCAAATCTCTTCGTAGCTTTGTTGAATCGTGAATCAACGACTTCATCCAGGGTGTAGATTCCATCGTTTTCTTCAACATCGACGGGAGGAGGTTGCGAGTCATTCTGGTTTGGAAACATCCTGTCGGAGGGGGGGTAGGCAGGGAGCAGTAGATTTGTATAAAAGACGGGATGGCAATGCATAGAAGTAGGGAGCTCGAGTTTGTAAGCGTCGTGGTCTAGGGCTTGTAGAATCTTGAATTTGCCGGCAAACTTGCAGTCGAAATTTTTGGATGGGCGCGTGGTCTTGATCTTCTTGAGGTTTAGCCAAACCCAGTCACCAACTTTGTAGTTTGGAGAACCAAGCCGATGTTTGTTCTTGAAATATTCGTAGGTAGCGCTGGCGTGGCGGATCTCGTTGTAGCAAATCTTCTCAAGGTTTGCCATGAAGTCAGCCATGGAATTAGCTTTTCGTGTCTCGGTAATTTCGTGGCGAGAGGCGTTACGGCCTGGTTGAATTGGCGCTTCCAACCCGGAGCGTGGATCGTAGCCGTAGGCGGCGAAAAATGGTGTGAGTTTTGTTGCATTGGAGGGTGTGTTGTTGATCACGAATTCGCAGAGTGGTAACCATTCGTTCCAATCATCTTGTTGATAATTGCAGTAAGCACGGATGTAGATTTCAACTTGGGCATTCGCTCGCTCGGTCCCGCCATCTGTCTCGGGGTGGAAACTGGTAGAGAGGCGGATTCGGATTCCGAGGCGTTTGCAGAGTACTTTCCAGAGGATAGCAACGAATTGGGATCCTCGGTCGGAGATAATGCTTCGAGGTAAGCCGTGGAGGCGGTAGACGTGTTGGAGAAAGAGTAAGGCGCATTCGCGGGCTTCTGGGAGTTTTTGGCAGGGGATAAGGTGCTTGATTTTGGTGAGGCGATCGAAAATTACTAAGAGGCAGGTATTACCTCCTTTGCGTGTGGCAGGTAAATCGGTAATGAAGTCCATCTGGATGTCTTCCCATCTTCGTTGAGGGGCTTCGAGAGTGTTGAAGAGTCCTTGGTACATTAGGTTGCTCGGTTTTGCGCGTCGACAGGCGTCGCATCGTGAGACCCATTTGTCCGAGGTGGCGTGCATGCCATGCCAGTACTAGGACTTGCGGAGTTTGAGGAAGTTGTTAGCTTTACCCGGGTGACCTGCGACATTACAGTCGTGGTTCGCTTTCAGAATGTATGCTTGTAGTGTATCGTCTTGGGGAATAAATAGACACTTTTTATACCAAAGGCGGCCGTCGCGTTCTTCGCAGTCCTGCATCCGCAACGTTCGGTGGTGGGTTTTGCCGTCGCGTAGTTTTTTCAAGACTTCGCGTGGTTCTTTGTCTTTAGTTAACGCTCTAGCGTAGAGTTCTTCAAACTTGTCTTCGTCCCAAATAAGCTCTTCGTCGTCTGGGTCTTGCAAAGGGATGAATATGTCCGGAGGGGAGAACGGGGTGGTTGGGGTTTGTTCTTCAGCTTCTGCGTCATTGCTAGGTTTGTTCCATATATCGTTGAGGGGCTCAAGGGATTCGTCCCCGTCATTTTCGGAAGAGTCGCGGTAGTCTGGGTTTTTCTCGAAGTCTTGTGGAGAGGAGTGGTCACGAAGCGTAACTGGGCATAATGAAAGATTGTGGACTTGGAGCGCTAGTTCTTTTCGAATCTTAGGGTCAAGTGTGTGGGGTTTAAGCATAACCTGTGACTGGTGCTGGATACGCGGGTCGGATACGTTTGAGGGGAGGTCTTGGGAGCGGCGGGTCAAGGCGTCGGGTTTCGTAGTATCTTTTCCTGGTCTCCATTTGATTTCGAAGTGGAATTGGGAGAGGAATTCGGCCCAACGGGCTTGTCGGCGAGTGAGTTTTTTGGTTGACATGTAGTATTCGAGGTTTCGGTGGTCTGTAATAACTTCGATCGG
The DNA here is from genome assembly GCA_013176395.1 of Venturia oleaginea. Taxonomy (NCBI): domain Eukaryota; kingdom Fungi; phylum Ascomycota; class Dothideomycetes; order Venturiales; family Venturiaceae; genus Venturia; species Venturia oleaginea. Next base: position 1,009,718 of record JABMLP010000021.1, on the reverse strand, counting down.
GTCTTCAGTTCCTTCGAGCTCTCCTCGCCACTCTTCAAATGCGCGAATGATTGCTAGGAGTTCTTTGTCGTAGATTTCGTAATTACACTCCTGGGGTGTGAACTTGTGAGAGAAGAAGGCGACGGGGTGTAGCAAACCGTCATTGCCGATTTGTGAGAGTACTCCAGCGCCTACCCAGTCGGAGGCGTCTGTTTCGACAATACACTTCTTTGTAGGGTCGAAATGTGCGAGGATTGGTGCGGAGATGAAGGCTTCTTGGAGTTTATCAAAAGCGGCGCGCTGTTTTGGGCCGAAGTAGAACGGCTTGTCTTTTTTCAGTAAGTCGGTAAGAGGTTTCGCGGTGGAGGAGTAATTGAAAATAAAACGGCGGTAGAAATTGGCAAAACCGAGGAAGGATTGGACGTCATGGCGAGTGGTACAGTATTGCCAATCAATGATTGTTTTGACTTTGTCCGGGTCCATCCGGATTCCGTGGTCTGTGATAATTAAACCGAGAAATTTGACTTCTGTCTGGTAGAATTCGCATTTGTCGATGTCGATGTTGAGTCCTGCTGCGTGCATTCGTTCGATAACCTGCCGCACTTGAATTTTATGCTCTTCGAGAGTTTCGCTGTAGATTAGGATGTCGTCGAGGTACGCGGTGCAGAAAACGTCGAGGAAGTCTTTAAGTTGTTCGTTAATATACGACTGCCAGGTCGCCGGGGCATTGCAGAGGCCGAAGTTCATAACTAGAGATTCGAACAGACCGAAGCGGGTTCTGAATGCAGTGAGAGGAACGCTGTCGGGGTGGACTCGGAGTGCGTTGAATGCTGAAATAATATCGATCTACGTGAAGTACTTGGCTTTGCTGAGTTTGTCTAGGGTTTCGCGGAGTAAGGGAATAGGGTATCGGTTTTTTCGAGTAATGGCGTTGAGTTTTCGGTAGTCTACGCAGAATCGCAGACCACCACCTGGTTTTTTGACAAAGATACATGGAGAACTGACGTCGGACTGGCTTTTTCTGATAAAACCTTTTCCCAAATTCTCCTCCAGCCATTTCCGGAGGCATTTGAGTTCGTTCTGGGACATACCGTAGAGAGGAGCGTTGGGTAACTGGTCTTTCTTGTCTTCTTGAATTTCGATTTTGTGGTCGACGAGGCGTGAAGGGGGCAGTGAATCAGCAGCTTTTCTGTTAAAAGCGTGCGCGAGGTCGTGAAGGTCTTTGGGTAACTGGGGGCGAGGGTCTTTGTAATCTGGTTTCTTCGCCAGAAATTTATCGATATCTTGAATACTGATTGCGTAGATTTGAGCATTGGGCTGCTTAGAATTCCATTGAAAAGCGTGAGAGTTGACAATCTTCCAATCGCGAGGAGAGTCCGGGGTTTCTTGAGGGGGTACGCGGGCACCAAACGGGAGCGGGATATACTCAACAGAGCCCTTGTGGCCCTGAAGACATTTCTTAGAACAGTGGGTACCGAAGTGAATACTACGATTCTCAAAATCGAGTTTCACACCGTGGAGGTTCATCCAGGGAGTGCCAAAGATGACTGCTGCGGAGCCGAGACGGGTAACAAAGAATTTCGTGGTTTCGAGGTGGTGTTCTCCGGTTCTGACGGAGACGTGGATTTCGTGAGTAACGTAAGAGGGTGCAGAGGATGCCTGTTCGCCGTCAAAGGCTTTGAAGCGGCGGGGGTTTTCGAGGGGAATAAAGGGAAAGCCATGGGATTGCGCAAAATCGAGGTCCATGAAACTTCCTGTGGCAAAGGAATCAGTAACGGCGAGGGTTTTGATCGATTCATTAAGTGTAATTGGGACTATGATTGGTCTAGAGTCTACTGGTCTATCAATCTCTCCTGTTGATTTCTCTGAGTAACCTAGAACTGCCGAACTGATGTGAAGAACATGTCATTTCGATTTGTTGTCGTGTCTCGATGAACGTCTTTTCAACGAGACTGTGAGTTTTCCGAACTCGGGGTATATGGGGCTGATCCGAAGCCGTAGCTTGTGGTGCTAGAAGAGGCGGTAGAACCTGAGCGTTCTTCCAGGGCCTTGAGTGATCCGGGAGTCTGGACGTTCTGTGGATACGCTCCCGATGCTCCTGACATGCTCATATTGCTAAAGCTCATAGGGGGAATGAAGTTTCGAGCTCCGGAGTTGCCAAACTGCATGGAGTCACTGGCGAACTGGTTGGTAGTAGTGAACTGATTGGAGGGGCGTCCACGCTGGGCTTTCTTAGGGCATACGGCGGCGATGTGCTTCTGACCATTAGGCATAATTACTACGAGCTCTCCGCAGTATCCGCAACGGTTGTTGGTCTTTCGCCATTGGATATTGGCGGCTTTCTCTTCCAGGGTCCAGGATGCAATTGGTTTCATCTGGAGAGACGGGAGGCAGGTACCTATGTCGGCGCCGGCACTACCGTTGAGGTTCATAACTGAAATGTCCATGGCATCTCCGAAAGCGTGAGAAGTGGCGGGGGAGACTAGGAATGCGCGTTGGGATGCAGAGGGAGCGGTAGCTGATGTAGATGATCCTGAGAATACGGGAGCTTTTCGAGCTCGAGAGATTTTCTCGAATTGTTTCATGTTGGCTTCGCAGTTGTGGCACAGATCGATTAACTCCTCCAGTTTCTTTGTCGTAGAGACGTGAATCATTGCTCCGCTGAGTTCTGCGCTCAGGCCGTTGCGAAAGTTGACAATCATAAGTTGTTCCAAGGGGTTTGCGGGTTCTGAGACGTGAGGGAGGGTGATTCCGGCTTCTTGGAGTAGGCGTCGGAAGTCTGCGGCGTAAGTAGCAAATGTTCGGTTTGCCATCTTGTGGTTCTGCAGCTTATTCATAGCATCTTGAGTATCGAAACGAGGAGCGTAGCTGTCGTTGAGTTTTGAGATAAATTCGTCGAGGGATTCAAAAGGCCATGAATTCGTAGTTTCGTTGTAGTATGGGCGAATTGTGGATTTGCACTTGTCGTCAAGTCGATTGAAGGCGTAAGTAACTTGTGAGTTTACTGAAGGGAATGCTTTGGAGTCTGCGCTGAGTTTTATCCGGAGGTCTAAGAGCCAACTCTTGTATTTGTTTTCATCTCCTTCAAAGATAGAGATGTCGCCTTGGGTTGGTCGAGGGGCGGAGATTTCGCGAGAAGTAACGCCCTGGAGTTCTGCTCGAAGGGCGCGAGCTTCGTTCTCAGAGGCTTCGAGCTTGAGTTCTTGAATTGAACGGGACATGGTATCCTGGTCTCGCTGGGCTGTGTTGAACATATGGGAGATGGTAGCTAAAAGCTGGAGGAGTGGGAGCGCCGAAGCGCGGTCGAGAGTAACATGTGAGACTGGGACGTATTCATTTTCGTTGACTGAGGCTTCGTCCGCCGGGGTTGCAAAGATAGCTTGGATCTTCTGAGTAAGGGTTGCTGCGAGTCTAGGGGTTATAGAGAAGTCGTAGAAGGCTAGGGGGTTTTCGAGAGTACTATTTTCGAGGGTGGTAGTATCGTCCGCAAGGGAGGGAAGGTCGAGAATTCGGGGCATAGTTGGTGAGGTTTGTCGGCTGCGTAGACAATAGCAGCCCGACTTTTATCGTGAAAAGGGTTCCTTACAAACTGTCACGTTTGACCTTGGACTTGACTTGGAAACATGACTTGAATTCTATGGGATGTGCGAAGTTGTAAGGATGAGGAGCTAACTAAGAGATAGAGACGAGTCTAAGTACTTGCGACCAGTCTCGCGCTAGACCTGATCGAGCAGAACCACCACATTTAACTACATTTAACTGCATTCGAATACCAACATAGTTCGATCATGACACCACCGTCATTAGTCGGGAAGAACTGGGTATCCCGCTTCATCAACGCTCAGCCGGAGCTTTGTACGAAGTGGAATCGTAAATTCCATTCACAGCGTGCAAAATGCGAAGATCTAGCGACAATCAACGCGTGGTTTCAGCGTGTTGAAGAGACGCCCTCACCACTAGGTACACCCCATGGAGTAGCGCCACAGTGGACGTCAGAAACTCCTCGTACGATAGCTCAGCTTGAGCAGCAGGCTCAGCTCGTCCGAAATTTTCTTCATCGCCAATCTCAGAGCCCAAGTAGTCAAGCAATTGGTCAACTCATCAAAGGATGTCAAGTCGCAATGAATTCAGCAGTAATACTTGCAGAAGAGAATAGGAAGCTTTGTACAGAGAACCAACGACGAAAACAGAAGCAACAGTATCGTAGACGATATATTACATATGGAGGCGTTTTACAAGCTCAATAGGGTCAGTTCTTGGTCGAGGAATGCGAAAATAGCTCTAGAGATAGTGTTCAAGATCAGGAAGTCGTCGTACGACAGCGAGCATTACCAACATGTAGTGGCTGCGGTATTTAAGGTCATAAGATTAATCGTGTCACGGGGCGGGTTCGGGTATCAGGAGGAAGGAGCAGCAGCAGGAACAGGTATCATTTAACAGGCTATATACAGACTGGCAGGCAAACCAACAGGCAGGTTTGACGACAGGACGTAGCTCAAAGAGCTACGAATTGGTTGAAGCCACGTAGGCTTTAAAACCTTTCCTCGGCAGAACTCCGGTTCTGCCTTGATCACGTGCCGTGGGGCCACCCCAACGGCGGGAAGGACTTGTCCGCGGTCGTACCGTGACAAATCGATGCCCAAATACGTAAAGAATGTATTGTTAGAATTATTTTTATAAAAGCTGTATTGGTGGGAGGTTTATCGCACGATGACTTGAGATTTAGTGGTTGGGGTGGCCAAGTGAGTGGGGTGGCCAGGTGAGTGGTGAAACACGTTATTAATAGAATTACTCATCCCCGTATCGAAGGAGTTTAGCTAGCTGAACTAGATTATGTCGTACTTTATAAATTAACAGGCCTATGCTATCCTTCTTGGCTTCTTATAGTATAGCTTCATTAAGATTCCATAAAAAACGGCCTCAAAAACTTGGAAAGCATGTAAAACGACACTTTCGCGACTAGTACATCAACATGGACATACTAACATTTTTTTCCGAGTATCGTACTTTTATTGTGCTTTGTGCATCAACATGGACACTCTCAACTTCTTTTGACGGAGTGACGGAGTGACGCCCGCAATCCTGATCTGATAGTAATACATTGACGGCTAAGGACTCAGCCAGGACTGTTTTAGAAGCTTCTAAGCTATCCAAGCTTTTTTAGAGGTAATAGAGAAGATCTTATTCTTGAGGGGGAAAAACTGACTATTAATTAAGTGTTTCAGCCAGGTTCAGCTGTGGGGCAGAGCTCTCAGAATCACTTACTCAGTCACCCAAAAATCTGTGGATTGTCCACGTTGATACACAAACCACAATAGAGACACGGGGACAAATGCATTTCGAACTGCCTTGTTTCTAGTAGACCAGAAAGCATGCGCTGGAGACTTCTCCTGGATGTAGTAGGTGAAGTAATGTATGCGGCAGCTTTAAACCAATCAGAGGCCCAGAATCTACACCCCATTGCGGCCGCGCCGCAACGTCAAAAACCTCTCCCATCACCATCCTCTACACATCACCATTGACTACCCTAGCTATACCTGTTTCAGACGATCACACGATGCCATTAACAGGAAGGGCTTTCATGGAGACGATTCCGACGAGACATGTATGTGGGGAGACTTTGGCCGGATAATAAATATCAGCGGATCCCCCTTATCCGATCCACACTTCATAGCAAGAACACCTCCACGAAGATCTAGCCGCTAGGCGTTCGTTATTCATCAGACCACAGTATGTAAATTTAATATAAATCCTACGGATCCTGATCTACGGCTATCTTGGCCGCTTAGAAAACAAACTAGTTGACGGTTCTACTGGCATTCACCTCGTTGTCTCTGAAAGCACAACACTTAGCCGTTATTCCCAAGTCCTTAGCCGTCCGTCATCTCCAATTCCTTGGCCGTCAACGTGGTCGCTTAGCCCTAGTAGAATTACTGGGTCGGTTTATCAAAAACTCCTGGAATATCCACTTTCTTCACCTACTGCTATTTCTATAAAGCCAGAACGCAAGAACAATCTCAGTAACACGTGTCTATCACACAAACTTCAGTTCCACGACCAAATAAACTTCAATCCATCAAACAAACATCATACCCCATTACTCGTCATCATGAAATTCACACCTGCTCTTATGACAGCCGTTTTGGTCAGCTCAGCAGTTGCTGTAAGTCCTTTTAAACATTAGCAGCGACCTTCGGCCGGAAAGGAACTTAGGGTACCCTCATCGCTGTTCTTCGTAAGACCACGTCGAGGATACCTAAAACTCCTATCTCCTCCCTTCTGCCCCTTCCTCCTCCTCCTCCTCCTCCTCCACAAAACTAGGACCCCTAACCATTTTTCTCTGGCAGTTCTCATGCAACTCAAATAATGACTGCTGCTATAACACTTGGAAATCCTGCCAAAACCAAAAAATACGCAAAGAGGGGTTGTCAAAACGACGCAGATTTATGCTGGAAATTCAAGGCAACAATTGGTAATAACAAAGGCAGAACAGTTAGTTGCAATGGTGATGATTGCTGCCAAATTTCAACAGGGTGGGGTGGCTCTTGCCACAATTAAGAAGGGACGAGGATGGGTTATAGTGTGTAGGAGGTATTACTATTCTAGTGTTAGGGGTGTCGATTTGTTGGAGATGGGGCCGATGATTTGCATGTCGTGATAGACGTAAGAACAATGTTAGAGAATTTCTTTGGAAAACCTTATCTCTTGAAATGTATTGATTGCCGACAAGCTCGCTTTCGTGACCGATAGCCGGATGGACATCTACCCCCACACCCCTACTATCGGGATGGCTGATGCCGAGCACAATAGACTAGTCCGAAGTTGCTGTGGTGCTGGTTGCTGCGTTATTTGAGCAGGTTGTTTCCTCGTCGAAATAACTCAGCAATCAGTATTCGGTCAACTAGGGACTTCTTGATTGTCGTCAAGCGAGAAAAGGGTGTAGGAAGTATTCCATTTCCGTTCGGGGGTATCGATTTGTTGGAGATAGGGCCGATGATTTGTATTGTGATAAGCATGGTTTCTAAGAAATTTGCGTAGACATGAGAATAATATTAAGGGATTATTAGAATGACTGATGCCGAGTATGACAGACTAAGTTGCATTCAAAGGGTATCTCACCAGGATAATATATTCTCGCCAGCTCTTGGCGGTATCTCAAAGTCATACTTCATATCAATCATCCCATCCTATTTCCGAGCCCATATCCAGGGGGGGGATCAAGCGCCGAAAATGCTCTAAAATTCCGCAAAAACGCCCATCGCTGTGTGATTGCTCGATTGAGCCACTTTTGTGCGTTATGTATACAAATGGTGTGAGAAGGAATTGCGATGCCTGCCTAGACATTGAGGTGCTTATGTCCTCGGACCTGGTCAAAATCGTTCTGGGCGGGGCTCATCGGAGTGAAATCTCTGACTGTTGCAACCAACTCATCGATGCGGATGACGTAGCGATCGAGAAATTCCTCTATCTCGCGACACCGTCGAAGAGTCTCCCGTTCTGCAGGCCTCAGATACTTCATCTCGTTTGAGGCGACATCGGTACGGGCTGCCTTTTCGAGTACAGTGCGTCGCCTACCTCGCTCGTACTCCAATCGCTGAAGCAACCGCGCCATGGTCTTGAATGAGTAGTCGAGCAATCGTTCGCGGGCATGGACAGCGTTGTATGAATAAGCCCAAATTGAACGCTCGACCGTACGATTGTTGTCTCGAGGCAACTCTTGTGCGGAGATGTACCCAGCTTCGAGGATAGGAGTAACAGCCATCTGTACTTGATCGGGCTTGACGATTGCAAGTTGTGCTATTTGTTTGACATCCAGGACACCATTGGCATTGAGAATCCTAGCAGATGCTGCAGAAAGCTTGCCAAAGCGAGCAGTGATAGTGTTCTCGACCTCAGCTTGGACGAGCTTCTGGACGAGAGAATGGAGGGGAATGCGCCAGCTGTCGGACCCCTCTTCTTTCACGACAAAATCTCTGGTATCCGTGCAAAGAACGGTCAGATGCTGCTCAATTTTGGCCACACGCTCGGGCAATGACAGTACGTGACCATTTGTGGTGGCAGCACCCTCAGAATGCCCATCAATACCATTAGAATCCTCGCCCCGCAAGCCCTGATTGAGATCGATGGCCTTGTTCAGCAAAGCAGACACTTCCTTGGCTGTCAGGGGTGGTGAAAGATCATCATAATGCCAAAAATGATCCTTCGGCGCCTTCGAATCGGGTTCTTTCTTCTCGGCGATTGGGTCGTGGCACCGTAATATCTTGGCTTCAAGAACCTTCAGAGCAGCCTCATACACTTTGGATGTGGTGCTTCCGACTTGTCGCGCGGCCCATCGACTGAGTTGAACGGTGCGTAACATGACATTGCACTTTTCGTAGTTGACGGAGAGCTCCAGACCAGCCTGGTAATGCTTTAGCGCTCGCTCTCTGTAGAACGCAGGATTGGATACGCAACAGACTTACAGGGAGAAGGTTATTGCTGTGTCCGTGGGTGCCATTGATACCGTTGGCAGTCTTCTGTCGCTTCGACGAAGCGTGTTCCTCCTCATCTGGGCTCCACCCACGTTTTCGATCGCTTGGGTCAATGGTGACTCCTGCGCCTTTGACAAAGTTTAGAGTTTCGTTTCGCCACTTGCGCAACAATTTTCCAGTCTCCACTGCACAAATATCTCTCTCTCGCTTGGTGCTACATCCGGATGGAAAACTCGACAACTTCACGGTCAACTCAGCCTCTTGATGTAAGTCGTACTCCGGCCAAAATTGGCGAGTCTGGCAAGGGAGGAGAATTCCCGATCCGAGCAGTGTGTAGATGGCGGCCTCAACCTTATCGTCTGGGTGCTGTTCTGCTAGCACTTCTTCTGATGCCGCGTCGCCATTCACGCTGCCTTTTTGCGGGCTGTCGTGCTTGTTTGATTTGAGTGTGAGACGCTCAATGATATCTCCAACTCGAGCAAGACCAGTGACCAAGACTTCACCAAAGACCTCTCCTACCAGCTTGCCATGCCGTTCTGTGATCAGTTTGCGTAGCGTTCCAGCTCGTATCGTCAAATTGTATGAAAAATCCCAATTAACCTCGTATGAGGCGTCGCTAGTCCGATCTGAGCCTGCGAAGTATAATACCAAGTTTTGCTCGACGAGGCCGCATAAAGCTTGTGCGACGACTTCTAAGGGTTGTCCGGTACGATGGGAGAGGTTTCGGAGAGTGAGGCGTCCATGTTCGGCGAGTGCAGAGAATACAGGCTAAGACCAGATCAGTATAGAATAGGTAAGGATGAGAGCGCGAGACACGAAGAGTGAGACTTTTGAGCTGTAGAGGCCGACGAAAGACTTTGCGCACACAGTCTGAGCTGCTAAATTTCTGGCCATATCCTTCCGAAACCTCGGATGGCATCAGCCTCATGGACTGGACATGATATAGTTCAACTGCTCAAAGATCTCGTATTCCTGAAGCTTGCTCGGCGCATCGTCTTCGAGCTTGAATAAACTCACAGTATAGTGTCCGCCGCAAGTGTTACCCACTGCGTATGTGAGAAGTTCTGCGAGGTACTTCGGGATAACAATTAGCGATTAGGTCTTGCGCAGCGCATGCATGGCGCATATATACCTGCTTCATGGTGGGATGGTGTTTCTAGAGATGGTGATCGAGATCAATTCTCTAGAACAGCTATGACTACCGCTCGGAGGACATGAGTGTGAGGTGAGACTGAGGGGGCTGGAAGACGGGACTTTTATATCTCTCTGAACAGCTATTGATATTGCCGTCTATAGGTTGGTCAAAAAGATCAAGGCGAATATAAGTAGCTAGGCCAATGACATTGACGCGAAAATCGCTTAGACAAATGCTCCATTCTGCACGTGATTTGACGATTCCGGCCGCAGTTCGATGTTCAACGAGATTCTGTAGGTATTACCACCACCAATTGATCTCTCCCTACAATGTTCTCCCGCTCATCGCTGAGGAGCGGCCAGAAGGCTCTCCGCTGCCTCCAATGCGGTCAAAAACGCGGTCTGGCAGGTACGACAATTCTTCAATACTCCACGATCAACAACTCACAGCTAGGTCCACAGCTCCGGCTTCAGGCTCATTCGCCTACCAGACTGGTAACGCTGCTGGCACAAAATTCGCCAGCAGAGATCTCACGGGTCCGACCACCACTCTCGCATTGGTCTCAAAGGCTGGAACCCGCTTCCAATTCCTGCCCGGCCTGGCCGAGGGTCTCGAGAAGTTTGCATATCGGGTACGACGATCGCGGTCTCTACACAATTGATATGGGAGCCAATTATCCTGGATGTGGATTGCGTTGCTATGGGGTGTCACTGAGGATGGGATGAGCATGGATAGGACGTCAGAACATGCCAGCGCATCCAGGATATGGCTTTGTGGTCATGGCTGATGAGATGATGGCATAAATGCTGATTGCTACGTCTAGAATACCGAGAAGCGCTCTGCTCTTCGCATTGTTCGAGAAACGGAACTCCTCGGCGCTGAGTTGTTCACTTCTCACTCCCGGGAGAATCTCGTCGTTGGTGCCAAATTCCTCCGCGATGACCTTCCATACTTCGCCGAACTGCTTGCCGAAGTTGCCAGCGAGACCAAGTACCAAGGTGAGCATGAAAGATACGAGCTCTTGCAGCTTGAGCTAATACCAAAGAGCCCATGTTTTCTCGGAGGACGTTGTTCCATTGCTCAAGATGTCCCAGAAGAAGCTTCTTGGAAGCACCAAATTGATGGCATTGAGCTCGGTACACGGCCTCGCTTTTCACCGTGGACTTGGAGAACCGCTCTACCCATCATCTTCGACGCCTCTTTCCAAGTACCTTGACGCCTCCACCATCGGAGCCTACGCCAGCGCCGCATACTCCAAGCCAAACTTTGCAGTTGTTGCTAACGGAGCCGACAACGCCGAATTGTCCAAATGGGTCGGGGAATTTTTCAAGAACGTGCCGTCCACCGACGCTGCTGGCGTGCCATCTCTGGAAAGCGCCCAATCCAAGTACGCTGGTGGTGAGGAACGTATTGCACACGCGGGAGGTAATACGGTGGTTCTCGGCTTTGCTGGATCAAGTTCCTTCACTGGTGCATTTTACAAGCCAGAAATTGCTGTCCTCGCTTCCCTTCTTGGTGGCGAATCAAGCATCAAATGGTCTTCCGGATTCTCTCTCCTTGCTAAGGCCACTGCGGAATTCCCAGGAGCGACGGTCTCAACGAAGAGCCAGACTTACTCCGATGCCGGACTTCTCTACGTCCAGATTGATGGATCCGCAAGGGACGTCGCCCGCGCCGCATTCAGCGCAGTTGAGACCATCAAGGCTGTCGCAAGTGGACAAATCGCCAAAGAGGATATCACTAAGGCTAAGGCGCAAGCTAAATTCCAGGCACTCGAACTTGGACAGAATGTTTACCACGGCATTGAGGCAACGGGAGCTGGCTTGATCCATGGAAACAAGGCTTACCAGATCGACGAAACTGCCAAATTAATTGAAGGTGTTAACGAGGAGGCACTCAAGAAGGTTGGTCTGGAAAGACTACATGTTTGGAAGTAGACACTAACTCGAGCGCAGGTTGCAAAGACATTACTCGAAAGCAAGGCATCTGTTTCATCCGTTGGAGATCTTTACGTTCTGCCTTACGCAGAGGAGCTCGGTTTGCACGTGTAGATAATCGCCTTGATTTAGGAGCTCGACGAGGAGTTGTACCATTACCTAGTAAAATAGAGACTTGCCCCATGTAGAAAGCGAAATGCAGCAGTTTGGTTTCCTATACTTTGATTAAAGTCCGTGACCAGCGAGCCGACGAAGATTGAAATACATTCCACGTGCAATTGTATGTTCTCAAAGTCTAATAGCAAGCCTTGAACTATCCACCAAGTAAACCTAAACAGTACGAGTCACGTGCATATTCGTTCCGAGATCCACCGCTTTGAGCTACAAGCAGAATCTCTACACAACCTCTGCACGCCAATCCACCTCCCAAAGCTCAGATAACATTCACAATGGCATTCGCTTGGAAAGCCGCTGGCATCACGTACGTTCTGGCACCATTTCACCATCTTCCGACTTCTTTCGAGAGCGCAATGGCACCGAACAATCAAACCCAGCCGATATCCATCCCACCCTGTCTACTTAGTACACTGAAGGCCACTTTCTTCATCTCGAAATACAAGAAGTGAGCCCCGGAGTATATCTGACACGCTTTACAGATACAACCGGTACCTCGCCGTTGCCGCGCGAGTCGTCCGTCGGTCCCTCAAGGAAGAGAAGCGCCTGGTCGCGGAGAGAAGAGGAGAGACTGATCTCAAGTTCGCAAAGTGGGAGGTGCGTATACAACAATTCAATGGAACCAAAGGCAGTGAAAAAACTCTCGCGCCGATAGATGGGATTGTGAGGAACAAAACAGCATACTAATTCATCACAGAACGGCAAACAGGGCGAAAACAAGAACCTCACTCAAGCCAATGCTGCTTCCATGGCCGCCGCCGCAACCTCGTCATAAATGGATACTCAGATTTGAAGGAGTGGAGATGGAGGGTTACACTCTGGCAGGGGAATGAAGGTGAAGAGATGCCTGCGGATGGGATCAACCACTAGCAATGTGTACAGACGTGTATTATGATAGTGTTCTTTTGAGGCCACCAAAATCTTCAGAAGGCTGAAGTTCGCTCATCCCAATTGTGTCCTAACTGTGTTGAATCCGTGAGGTGCTTTCTTCGTACACGAGCCTGAATTTGGTAGTCAAAGACATGATTGTATGGCTTTATGTACATATTTGGGCGCTATTTTGACAGACTTGATAAAGCCTGCGTGTCTATTCGCTCGGTTTTGCAAAAGTGATGCAGCTTGGCACCTTCCAATATCATACTTGCTCATCTGTTCCTCTGCATCAACCATGACCATACTTGGACACGCAGTGACCACAGTTTGACACCGAAAACCATACAGACGTCTACGCGACAGAATGGCCGAGCAAAACGAGTTGGCCCAAGGTAAATAAAGCACTTGCTCATCAAAGGAGCGCACCTAACTTCCGGTGCCACTCAGAGACAGCCCGCTTGCGTATTGCGTCGGAATTCGATCGGCTTGGGGAGATTCCGGGGTTGCAAAATGCTGATGGAATTGTTGGCAGGCTGGGCAGTGGACGTGTTATTTATGGTATTCTATACTCATGTTGAAGTCGTTGGTCCACAATTAACATTTGGACAGGTCCGAGGACGAATGCGAAGATGATGAGCGATGGTCCGGATAAGATCCCGTACAGACTCGAGGGGAATTTGAAGCTCTACGACATTACTGAACAGTTTCGATTGGCGGCAGATGCACTTCCTGTTGGCACAATCGTCAAAGCTGACGATTTTGAGCTTTATGACGCTGTTGGTGCTCTCGAGGTAACGCTCTCTCATTTCGCTGTCTCTGCCCTCACACTCACCTTAGTAGATTGGGGACCCAAAAATGGACAGCGGTTTCCTCGCTCCTGGAGAGAAATTGGTCGACGACTATGACATCTTCCGCGAGCTCCTGCCTGCAGAAGTCCTCGGCATCATGGATCAACTTCTCTGCTGTGAGATGGCATGGCATAAAGGCCACCCACTAGCTCAAACCATCTTCACCTCCCATTACATCGACACACTTCTCAATTTCGAGCCAAAATCCATTGTGTCGGCCCAATTCTCAGAGGATGGGGCTGAGACTAGAGGAGGCTCTTTGCTGCACCTTGTTCTTCGAGCATACTGTATGGGCTTGATCAAGTGTTGCGATTTCGTTATCGATGAGTATTCGAAAACTAATCATGGATGTGGCACAAAGGTCAATTTGTACGAGGACGAAGACTTCTCAGCCCACACCTATGGCCGGCAATTGTTTACGAGGATTCCGAAGTACCAATTCCTCGATCAATTACATGCTGCTGGTAAGTGGGTGGGTATCAAGATCGATGAGAGCAAATTGGCTGAAGAGGATTCTTCAACAAAGCTCTGGGTAGCTATCCAGAACCGACTGTATCTCAGAACAAACTTGCTTCTTGCCATGGACACAGACGAGGAAAACGCCACTCCACTCTACCATTGGGAGAATACTGCCGCATTACTGCCAGCCATCTACGACACACACAAGCTAGCACAGCCTGTCCCTGGATCTTTCAGTGAAAAGATTCAGCGTAGACTTGCAAGCACTGTCCCTCCGAAGCCTATAGTTGAGTTGAGCTTCGAAGATGCCTTTGCGAGGTTGACTCAGATGTGTAAGGACTGTGAAGAGGCTGTGAAGATTGTTGAATTTGGCATTGAGAACGTCCAGCGGTTGAAGGTACGAGATGAGCTATTCTGATATAACGGCATCATGCATACTGATTAGAAGAAAAGGCTTTCCTATGGGCATTCAGCGCACGCGAGCCGAAACCACTAGCGTATGCCCAAGCCTGCCTTTCGTCAACCATTTTCGGCTGCGATGAGGAAGGGTTCACAGATATCCTCTGGCGAGACCTCCAAGAGATCGTCTTGCCCGCGGATCCGATCTTGGCACGTGCGAATTGGGGCTATGATGCACCGATGAGCTCGTCTCTAACGACAGCCGATCCGCGATTTGAGATGGCAAATACGATTAGCCTCTTCGCAAAGTCGGCCGTAACCAAGGAAGGAGTAAGTGAACTCTCACGAAGTGGTCGATATATTCTGACCAAGCAATAGGGCTATGTTGATCTCTTCCGTGCTTTGTGTTCGAATCGTTGTCGTCTACGCCGGAGCTTGTGTAAAGTCGTTGCTGGCTTTGAGAAACTTCAAGTTTCAGGGACCGATAAGCTTGACGAGACGTTGAACAGGCTCAGCCCGGGAGCCTCGCACCCTCTCTCGACTTGGGTATACCACCAGAAAATGCAAGTCATGGAGGCGGTCATTCAGCTAGGATTCGAACTCGATATCTACCTCCCAGACGAGCTCGCCGGCATGTACTGGTAAGTCGCTTTCGTAAAGCAGTCTTCCAACTTGGGATCGATATCGATAAATTTCTGGCAAGTTCCACACCAGAATTGCCAGGAATTTATCAATATCGATCCCAAATTGAGTGACCGCTGTTGAAAGGCAACTCTGGACTTTCCCGTTAACGATGTCTAGGTATCTGTCCTTCCTGGCTGAAGCGCGCTTCAAGATCATCGATGTTATCATCAAACGGCTCACCAGGCGCCTTTCAAGTGCCGAGGACAAAGACGATCGCACTGAGATCTCGAAGAGCATCAATCTTCATAGATCCATGTTCCATTCATGCAAAGGCATAGCAGCACTCGCCTCCGCGCTGTCTGATCTCTACATTTATGCTTCTTACCACCAGCTTCTGCCTCAACCATCAAGCCAGTCGGCCTTTTACAAGCCAGAATTGAGGTTTGAATTGCGAATGAAGCCATTTCTTGGCATCACGGTGCCTCAGACCCCAAGCTTTCAGGACTTTGCTGTTGCGGTTGCGCCGTTTGGTCCTTATGAGGATCATGATGTGCCGAGTGACGTTTTCCAGACGCTGTTGCGGGGAATTAGCGGTCAGGTCAGCAAAGCCAGAGAGGAATTCGCAAATGTCAAGACAATTGGCCCGGGCAACGCGGCATGTGGAGGGCTGGAGGATGTGTTCAATAAGAACATTAGTGGCCTTTTGTGGTCCTGTGTGGCTACTAACGTTGCCGTTGCTATGTTGGATGGAAAGAAGAAGGTGACGATGGAGTTGCCTAAGACTGAGGCAAGGAAGCATGAGTGGTGGATTGTGCCTACGATCAAGAGGGAGGCCTGACAAGACATTTGATGGAACGGTGATGGCTTATGATGGCAAAGGTATGGCGGATATGGATACTTTGTATGCTATGCTACATTCTTGCTTGGCAACAGTGGTAATGAGAATAATTCAAACTGATTAGACCCTTTCAACTCGAGATTGATATCGATAATTTTCTGGCGAGACCCAGGGTTCAAATTGCCAGAGAATTATCGATATCGATCTCCATTTGATGAATGGCTATCTACTCCGTGAACTGGATGGTAGCGTGGAGTGATGGCGAAGCGAAGGGTGAAGGGCGTACTATGCTGTTTTGGTGGTGGAATTTTATGATGCTCAGTCGTCGGTATGCTATTATCTCCAGGGCCTCTTGTCCACGGCCCCTCTCGATGTTTGTATCGCCATGGCCTTGTCGTTTGGGGCTTGGTCGTGAACTCGATTTTAAATGCATTGAATGCATTTTAGAATTCGCGATCAAGCTCTTGGATTGAACTACCCAGGTTCTTTTAGTGCATGCTGTGCAAATCTATCGCTCAGCAAAGATGCCGATTTAGGACGTTCCGCCTTGAATATCTTAAAAAAGATGCTATCCATGCCCGAATTGAGCGAGGATCGTGGGAAATTCAATGGTGTTGATTTGGAGTTGGGGGTTGTTGCTCTGCGATAAGACTTTTACTTTTGAGTAGGAATGGAAGAGCCCTGAGTTGGGGGTTGAGGGAGCTTATGTACGTATGGCTGGAATAGCGTTATCGCTTTAAGAGAGTAGGGATTGTGGATTTTTGATGATTTGATATAATTAGGTTCCTCATCAAGTCGTAGTTTAGCGATAGAAGCATCATTGTCGGTCTCTTCTGTGCGAATGTACGCGTTGTAGGCCCAAACAACACGATGGAATTCATTAGAGATCGCTTGTTTTCGGGGGATGTGGTTTTGTATGAGCAAAGGCGCTGCGTGCTCTTCTACATCAATCCGGGTGTCATTCGATCATTAGGTTGTCGATGAAGGCCTTAGAGTCGTATCTGTCCACTATCCAAGCGGCAAGTGCAATCTGCCACTTTATGGCAAGGGCTGTGTCCAGCGATGTGCCATCCTCTGCGAGATCACAGATGCCGTTCTACTATCTCTTGGCCTTGGTTGTCGTAAGGCTGGCCAGTGATCAGTGCCACGTTGGAGCTGACGTGCTTTCCTTCGTCCGAGACACGGTTTTCCCACATAAACCGTTTCTCGAGATCAACGTTACGGTTGGCATCATCGGTTTTCACCAACTGCTCATCGCCGGGATGGTAGCCTGCCTTTTGGAAGCCTGCGTCTGTACATCTGATGAACACTGGGTGTAACAACACGATCGAACTCATTGGAGATAGAGAGGTGAGAAGACGTTATACTACCCAGAAGGCGTTCGAGCGTCCGAGGAGTTGGAAAAGCGAATATGCCACAAAGCTTTAGTTAGGAAGCAGTTGCAGGAGCTGAATCAGGTACGTGCGCCACTGCTTCTGCCCAGATTTCAGCTTCCTAACATTCGATTCTGCAGTTTCCTCAAAGCCCCCTCGTTGCCCAAACCTTGCAACTATTGCGGCACTTCCCCAACGAGAGCCGTAATATAAGGAGATGAGCCACGATAACTAGAGAAATCTCTAGCTGGATGAGTGGAATGGCAATGTCGCTGGCGCAATGTATAAACCAACAATCTTCAGGGGCATGGCTCTACGCGATAGGAGATCATGGACATCGTAAGTCAAGTCCTCTTTTGTCTTTTTACCCTATGGAAGCGAACATGAACTTTATGGAAGATCGAGACTTCCTTCGTAGCACTTATGGACAGTCTCTACCTGGCCTGGATCCTACCTATGCGCTGCCAGGTTGCGTTGATGGCTGCTGGTATTGTCAACGTCCAGCCCCACAGAACAGAGAGTGATGTGGTGGGAGCCTACTGGCGCGATTCGGCAACAGCTCCCCAGATCGTTGGGCACAAGACTTCGGTGAAGGTATCGGCAACATCATGGTAAATGCTCCCACGACCCATGCCCCTGCACAAGACAAGCCCAAGACCAAGAAGATAGGCAGACCATTACACTATGCCCACTGTATAAACGAAGAGGAAGCCTACACCATTTGCCTGATTATTGGTAAGATTCGGGGTGAGAGAGAGCAAGAGAAGACGGCGCTCAATAAATCTGACGAATGTTGATGATGCGGACAGGAGCTGAAGAGTGAGTAACTCACCATAATGGCTAGATTTTGGACTTTCACAACTGGAATTTTTTGGATCTTTTTTCCTCGATCACTTTGGTCTATTCAGGAACAGGCATCCCATTACTCTCATAAATAAAACATAAAATACCCTTCCTATCTCTATTCTGTGAGTCCATGACTTTGCGTATAGGCACGTCGGGCGCAATATACGGCGCCATGGAAACCGTGTAATCAAGAGTAGTGGTACCAGTACCGTTGGGGTAGATGTGCCCACCCATTGCGTAAAGGTTTTGAGGCGCTCTATTTTGCCACGCCACCAAACGTAGTCGAGCATGGCGTGGTGCATGAAGAAGAGAGGGTCGTTTATTGAGGACCAGACGTTTGCCATCTATGCAAGCTCGTTAGTCTGCTGATCTCAAGAAAGGGTTAGCGAACCGGATCGATTTCTTACCTCACCAATCACACTTGAATACCCACCACCATAGATGCCTCTAACTTTTCCGGTTGTAGGTACAGTCATAGCGAAACTCATGTTGAAGTAACCATTAATGGCTAGGACCGCCATAACGTCGTTCTTCCATTGCAAAGTATCATCCGCCAACGCTGTCTGAATATTCTTAACCAAACAGTGTGGATTCGGTGTCTGCAACTCAAATCCAGGACCGACGTTGTGCATCAATCTATTAAACGGACCGGAATCGATGCAAGTTCCTACTGGAGGAGCATTTGAGAGAGGCCATGTGATATTTTGCATTGAAGTGAAATTCATGGCGGTTGAGCCACCGGCGCCATTACCGCCGAATCCGTACTGGGTGTCAAAAACAGGGGGCATGTTGAAGTAGTTGTTGTGCTCTGAGGTGTCCAAGGCCCAATCCCAATAAGGCTGAGCGCCTTTGTAGCCGCATTCTTCAATAAGGACGTTCTTGTAGGACCAGACGGCATATCTATGCCATGGAAGGAAGACGCCATTGTAGTGTATTCCTGGACCGTCGAGGCCACGGTCTTTACACTCCTCGTCAGGACTAGTTGACAAGAAGAATGGGTTGACTTACTAGTTGCTGTTCGGACTTCAGCTGGAGGAGATGTCTGATTGACGTGGAGGGTGGGGTAATCGTCGTGACGGTTCTGGGTAGCCGGGAAGAAGTTCTGGCCCTGGGCCGATTTGTCGAAAAGACATTTTACAGCTCTGAGATATTCGCTCTTTTCGGGATTCGAAAGACGGTGCCTGATATAGTTGGTTAGTAAGAAACAAGAATATCCGACGCAAGGTGACTGACCAAAATTTCCTCAGTTTAGGATTACGACAAGTGGTTGGGGGATGCCAGTTTGTAGAGTTTACATCCTGTGCAACAGCTATAGCACTAAGAAAAATTGAGTGCGACAAGAAATGCATGATTACAGTCGAATGAAAGCTGACTGAATGATTAGATACTGCTTAATGAGATGGCAGACAAGTACAATAGAGAGTCTTAAATTCGTTTCTCGCCTGCACCCCTGCACTCAACGGCCAGTGTCCCGATTCCTAGCCAGCGAGGTATTGAAACAATTTCTCCCCGCACGCATCATGAGCAAAAGAAATGGTAGATTTCCGATGAAATTTGAGAATACTAGGCATGCCATCGTCAAGCAGCCAAGAACAGGTGATGCGTAAATCCGGAACAAGGAGTAGGATGGTGGAAGGCTATGTCCGAGCCTCATTCTCGCAATGGGGATGTACCTGGTCAAGATTTTTGTGCACCAGTACATCGTGGTGCCACAACTTGTCCACGGTCCGGTCCGCGTGTGTCAAGGCTGTCCTGCCCGGACGTTTCGGACGGAGACGAATTACTCGGGTACGCAGCGACGAAGAAGAAACATGTTCCAAAACTATCGAGACGTCAAAGCAATGCCTCGAAGTTTGTGCATGTTTCATTCTTCAACAACAGGACCAACAACTCGCAGAGGTCCTAGCAAAGAATGTTATACGGGCCATAGAGATGACACCAACCTAAAACCCAAACTCTGATCCAAAAAAGTGTTCAGCTGACTTCGACATTGCTGTGTCCGGAGGTAGGTTTATAAACTGTTCTGAAGCCTTGGCAAGCAATTCCCAGATGTTTCCACTTCGTCAACCACCACTCCGCTAACGGCCGAAAGTTCTACAAAAATTCGGGCATAGAACTCGGGCGGAGAGTGAAAGTTGCCTGCCGAAAGAAACTTCAATTGTCTTCACGTTGTATGTTGGGAGCAATGCAGGTCAAATCTCAAAGCAAAAGAATGCTCTAATTTGGGACATGACAATGGCGATTGTAGCTCTGCCCAGGTCAGGGAGGTCTATAATAGATAGCTTTGTTCGGAGATAGACAGAGGTTATGAGTAGGGCTGGCTGGAAGAAAAACCGCACAGGGTGTAAGATCGGTCCCAGGTTCTTTACATCTGCTGTCTCAGACTGGTGTGGCATACTGCAAGTACTGGGTACAACCATAAGGAGCTGCCCATTCAACAAGATTCTGTGATGGATCCGATGCTTTTCCGATGGCCAAGCAAGAAAGGCACCATGATCGAACCAGTTTGTGAGGTCTCAAAGCCGGGTTCCTCTAGTACATCTTGGTTGAACGTTAAGTAGAGCTGTCGTAAGCATTGGAGCTCATGCCTGGAACAACGTAATAATTTCAAAATTCTCAGGATCTGTGTTGAGAGCGCGAGGATGGAGATGATGATTTTTACCGGTCTTAATGCTTGTGTCGGGGGCGCGACAGCACCTTCCCGTAGATTGAGCGAGAGCGGTATGGCGTATCGAGCCAGTCCAGAAAGAATAGTCGGAGAGCATGGGCAACAGGGAGCATTTTTCAACTGCTGGCATGGGGTCAAGGAGTTTCGATTCGAAGTTCGATAGACATTGCTTGATGCAACTCGCGCAGAAACACTGCAGGAAGAGATCAAGGAGTCACATCGGAGGATATGTACAGGAGCGAGAAAACGAGTACGCCTGATGGGATGAGACTGTTTATTTGATGGAATTCGACGATGTTGAGGATGAAGTGATGAGGACAAGTTTAAGGTGAGCACACCTCAGCTTCGTCTTCGAACGCTAAGATCGATTGGGCCATATCACGTGTGATCTCGACATTTCTCCGAATTTCGCCCCTATCGTCTGTCTCTTCCGCCTCTTACTCCAACAGCTCAATCACCATCTTCGCTCGAATATTTAAGGCCTGTCAGATCCTTGGGTGCACCGCCCGTTCACCAATTCCAGTCCGCCAAGAAACAGTGATGGAGCTGTGTAGCATCCTGGACGAACAAAACAGCTCCTCCTGAGTACATGTTACGCACAGTCGTAGCAACCTTCCTAACCTTGACTCTATTAGTCGATTCTAGGGCCAAGCCCACCTGATCTTCCATCATCTTCTTATCAAATGGTTGGAGATGGACCTGATCGCAATATCTCTGCTCGCCTTGGATGTCGAGACCTCCTCCAACAAGTCCGAGTGAGATTCACGACCCCTCTATACACCACCAGTTCAAGGGATAACGCAGAACAAACGGAGGAAGGCGTACAGCATCAGTCTTGTTGTCGTGTGTCAGCACGTTGCGCCTCAACAGATGCCATAGACAACGAAGTCGGGCCACCTCAGCCATTAACAAGCTGGCGATGAACTTCTGATGGTTGCTTGACGGTTTGATTATCATCTCCGAGTCTCCCTGTAACGGATTCGTAATCTCAGAGACTGCCTCTATCGAATTCTCTCTTGCCCGTTCTGCCCACTGGGTGGGATCTAACAACGTCAGACTGGACCAACTTCAAATTACAGTAGTGAAGTTTCTAGAATTTCTTCGTCTTCTTCTTCTATTCAGCTTCGGTCTTGGCTGCAACCACGGGCAATTCTGGTATGAGCTCTTGATGACCTGGTGACTCATGCAGCACTCTCAAATCCTATTGACATCGCTAAATTTCTGACAAATTCGTGCTTCAAATTTTCCAGAAAAACATCGATATCGATCTCAACTTAAGAGTGTCAAATTGAATTAGGTTCTTGACATTAAATGATGAACCCACAGTGGGTGTTTCACCTTTTCGTGTACTACGGAGGTCATTTCCCAACATAACACATTATTGAATAGATCCCCAGTAGATAATTAGACATTTAAATGTAAGCTCAAAACACCATGCAGATGCACCCACACTCGCAAACTTATGGCAACATAAGCCCATCCGCCCAAGGCTTACGCTGCGTCTCCGTCTCCAAGTCCAAACTCTTCATCAACCTATCAACGCGGTCGCCATCTAATAAACCAACCTTGGCCGTCTCACTAGAACCCCTCGTCGCTCTCTTTGTCTTGTTCTTCCATGATCCACCCTTCAAGGATCCGGCAACACACCCTTCCTTACCCCATTTCACATCCGCAGCAGCCTTCCAGACAGCCGTAACATCAACAGTCATTTCGGGAGTAAAATAGAGACGACAATCCGCCTCTCGTAGCGGAATTGAAGAGGTGTATCCGTTGTGTCGTTCTTTCTGATACCGTCACGAGCATTAACGTTTGGTGTACCGACGGCTCTGGCGAATGGTAAATTCGAGTTGTACTTAGCCAACACCGTCCCATCATAAGTCATTTGTTGATCTGGGGTGGAGTAATTGTAAGTTTCCTCGATGATAGACTGGATGTAGTTCCATGCGTAGTTATTGGTGCCTTTGGTTCCACCGACGGCCTGAATAATATCATCGTTCGGACGGCCGCCTATGGCTATTGTTTGAATACCTGCCAGTCTCCTCATCAATTCTGAAAAGATGGTGCAAGTGGAAGCACAGTAGCCATCATAGATGATGACGATGTTGGAGGCTTTGAAGGGTTGTGGTCTTGCTGGGATTCCATAGCCGGTTACTTCGATTCCGCCGCTATTCCATGTGGTCAAGGGGTCTGAGAGCCACCATCTGAAGAGCTTGGTAAAAGTGTCGCCTTGGTGGGTTTCAGGACCATATTTGTCAGGCCAAGAAGTGAAATGCGCGTTCGTGGTAGGATCGAGATCGCTTCTGTAATTTATCGGCAAGGATTCCAGATCAAGGGTGGTTTGGTCTTGGAGATCTAGGCTGCGTGGATAATAGCCAGAGATATTCGACGCAAACCGACCGATCAAATCGAAAGCTTCGTGAGCGCGGAAACGGTCACCAGCGGCATAGGGATCAATTGATGGGAAGAGTTGCTTGAAGAGATCGTAGCCTTGTAGGATGATACCGCCTCCTTTCGCAGAGACATCGATGACCAGCTTCTTCTTTCCGCCTGCCACGGCTTTAGCGAGAAAGTTCTGGCCGACCTGTTGGAATTCGAGAAAGCCTGAGAAAGAGGGAACGCTGAGGACAGCTACGTCTGCATACTCAGCCTGATCGAGGTAGTAGCCACCAATAGCATTCTTGGATTCTCGAAATATCGGGGGTGGATAACCTGGAGCAGGGATACCTGTCTGGGCAGCGTTAGAAGCTGTGGGAGTGGGTACTGGCGGCGTGCGTAGATCGAAAGTCGGGGTGGCATTTGCATAGTTGAAGTACGTCCTTGCTAAGTCCTCTCCAGTCGCAATACCGTTCAATGGTTCGAGCACGCGTGCGTAATTGGTGTAAGAAGTCGTGGAACCATTCGCAAAGGTCAATTCCGTCGTGGCACCGGGATAAACCCATCGTCCACGTCCACCCCCCGAGAAACTTCCCGTGCCAGTGCCTGCAGAACCTAGCGAGACAGTGGCAAGGTTATAGAACGCATTGTTCCATAGAGCATCGCGGTCCTGCAAGTTACCGATCTGGATCCAATTTTGCATGAAGGTAATTGCATCTTGGCCGTTGATCTTGGTGAGAGGAGATGGTTCAAACGCTTCATTCTGAGAGGCTGTAAGGATGTCTGCGTACACAAACATTGCAGGCAACTTTTCGCCGTCTTCGGAGACGGAAACGAGGGGAACTGGTCTACCCCACTGGAAGACTCGTCCAACCGTGTCTGGGACGTACGATAGATGCCCGTCATGTGTCGATTGGAGGAGTGTATACAGGGCAAACCCAAAATCATATTCCGACTTGAAGAAACCGCTCTTTAGCTCTGCTTCGATTTTGTCGAGGCCGCCGGGAACGTCTGCGGGACCTTGGATCTTCGCGGTGTATTCGACGGGTGGATCCTTTAGGTAGGCTGTCGTAGATTGCCAATCTAAATATGGTCTGATGGTTCTAACGAGCTCCAAAGCGGTGGGAGTGTCGAGAGGCACGCTTTGAATGCAGTCATACGCCAATTTAGCTGAGAGAATGTGGATTAGTTATGTCTGCCTCGCAACACTTTTTGAGATCCCTCAAGTCAGAACCGTGTTTCAATAAATTCTGGCAATGTGTTTTTCGGGGCAACCAGAAGTCTTTCGATATAATCAAAGATTGCGCACTGGACTGGGTTTTCGAAACGATACCTACCTGACACTGTAGGAGTAGACGATGGAGGAGCGTTAGCTACCTGAGAAGCCACTGCTGCGCACGCAGAAGGGGTGGTTTCATTATGTCGAGGGAAAAGTGGCGACGAAGTGACCACTGAAACTAAGGTTGCTGCAAGAAGTGGCCGCGAATTGAAGAACATCTTGTTCAACGTAGCGAGAATGTAAAGTCCAGACTGAGGAGTGAGGCCTCTATACCAGCCGACAAGACTTCTGCTAATCTGGCGAATTCGCAAGGTATATGCACTACCTACAGACTAACATGAGCATCTGAATAACTAATGCACAGTCTGTTCCTCATTTCATGTCCATTGAGAATCAACGTGATACAACGTGATATTTTCAGACGGAGATTGAAATCACTGGATTTCTGGCAAAACGGGTCTCAGAATTGCTAGAAATTCATAGATCTCGGGTTTAAGGAATCCATACGAATGTAAAGACAATCCCAGAAGCGGTGTAGCATTACGGACATGAACGGTCGAAAAATAGTGAAACAGTATATCTCACCTAGAAATTAAAGCCCAATGCAAAACGCTGTCGAGGAAACAAAAATCAATGGGAGGCGATCCTGATCGCGCACCGATCTCCGCAGGAACAGGAATCATCGCCAGTTATATTCGCCATCAAGCTCGCCATTTCTTTGAGATCGTCCATCGCATCTGCACTAAGACAGGTGGGCATGCCTGTGATACTACATCCCGAAATCTGGAATCTGCTCGGGAGGTTGTGAGTTTCTGAGGCTGTTATTTCGGTCATACATAACCGAATTAGGAAGGTCGAGATAACAATTTAGACCAATCAGAGGTCGGATTCCCAATGAAAAGCTGGCACTTCCCTATTGTAGCACACTCCAGTCACTGGTATCTGTTGTGGACCTGCTCAGTCTGGGGACGGTCGTGGTAGCCTCGCACCAAGCGGGGATGCAGCGATGCATCATTGGAGGTATAGATTGTTCCTGGTGGCGCGGTGTGAGATCTCTAAGGTCAACGCGTTGTCAGTCGTGTCGTTTGCTCAGGATTGTTCATGAACAAAGGATCTCTCTGATCTCTTCGACGCTACTCGCCCTACCTATATTACCTCCACGGCATCTCCGCAAAGCTCATTTATACCATAGAAGTATTCTGGGTTGCCACGCTGGTGAATCATGTTTGCAGATCTTTCCAGGACACCATGTCACCTTGCTCCTTCGCCCGCCCCTGGCCGGCTGTCTATAACTGTGTAATCTCCTTGTTGAACAAACGAACGAGCAGGACTTCTGAGTGTCCATTGTTGTAGATCCGATGCTAAAAAGAGTAATTTCCGCTGGTGAATTGGTGAAACTAGAGAGTGGAAGAGAGATGCCACGGAGAGAAAAGTTGGACAGCGCGTCGCTCGGTTAAATTGGCTGTAGATCAGAGACCGACGCGGAAGTTTCAATACGAAATTTACGGTAATTTACGGTTGACGCTAAGGCCGGCGGCCATCTCTCTCCCGTCAACTCCTAAGACATCGTTGCATCGTTGCCGTCCCTACAGAATCTCATCCTGTGAGCCTTTAACCAATGTGCTTTGTGCATCAACATGCACATTCTTCAAGTTTTTTTTTAATGACTAAGTAGACGCAATCTTCTTTGGAGTAATTACCGAGGCAGCTATTCTATCGGGTGGGAAGCTCGAGCCTCTCCATAGTCCTCCCTCGCTGGTCCCTCGCTGAGGTGTAACTCTGTGCTGGCAGGTCAGATTGAATGACTATAGTTGGCTGATATCGGTATGGTTCAACAGCTTACTCCGCACGCACACGCAGACCAGCCAACTCGTACTGACAGCGAGCTATTCCGATACGAGCTGGTGCATTTTGGAAAATAACGAGGCTCTGCGACAAGGCTTAATATAAGCCTCGCGGACAATTCTAGGGACTTGTCTCTTCTCCCAAAGCATGGTGCAGAGCCGATTTGGAGAACACATCACATATCCTTGGCCGCCATGAGTTTTCTAATGAGAATTAAGGCTGGTCTAAACGTGCCAGCTACCATCTACGATGGTATCCGGGTCAAAGAGCGTACTATGTATATATTTGGCCACACTGTTGCGACCCTGATCACCATATGGATTGTGCGGAGGTGTGTTACGAATCTACGTTCTTTTGCCTAGAGGCTTGTCTGGGCAGTAATTACACAAAGATGTTTATTACTACCCCATTGCATCGTCCTGCAACAGGAAACTAGAACACTTTTGCTATCCTTCCTCTCTGAACCTCTTTGTTCGTGTCATCAAAGTCATGTTACTTGCTCCATTCGACAAGCTCTCCGCTGCTCAGATCGCTATTTTCGGCGCCTTCCTCTTCCCAACAATCTACATTGCCTTCAAACACGGCAAGAAAGGATTCATGGTCTGGCAAATTCTTGCAGGACTAGAGATCTGCGCGGTTATCCTCGGAGCCCTTCACATAGCTCAAAAGGGAGATCGGGCATTATATGGTGCGGGTATAAGTGTCGTAGCGCCCGGCATACTATCGCAACTAGTATTGGTCCCAGCCGGTATCGTCCACGAAGTGTAAGTCCCCATCCTGACCACAAACTCTGCAATCTAGGCGGCCAAAATCGGCATACTAATTCCCAACCCAGCTGTCTCTTCATCCCGACAATCAACTTTCGGAGAAATCAAATAAATCTCTACGCCACGCACTTCTTATCCCTCCTCTGCCTAATCCTCGGCACGGTCTTCAGCAAACCCTCCCACACTGCCGCCGGATATGGCGGTCCCAAAAATCGTGCCGCAGCAGAGGCAGGCTGGATCCTCTTCTTCATCATACTAATCCTCATCTCCGTAGAAGCAATCTACCTCCTCTTCTACCGTGTCCGAGGCGCCGTCAATCCCGGCACAGCTCACCATCTCAACATCCTCCTCACCAGTATTCTCCTCGCCATGCCATTTTCCCTTGTCAGAATTGGACAGGAGATTATTTGTCTCTTCGATCCGAACGTAGGGCAGAGTTTGGAGACAGGGCCCTTTTTCTATATTTTCTTCGTGGCGTTTTTGATGCCGTTGTGTGCTACTGGTATTTTTCTTGTGGCTGGGTTTTTGACGAGAGATATAAATGTCTTGGCAGTAGAGGTAGGATGGGAGGCGAACTTTGAGACGGGATGAGGTACCTTGTTGAGAACTATAAGGGAGGTCGTGCAAAGGGTGTGATGAGTTGTGAGTACAAGGTGTGGTTTATGATGGCTCTGCTTGATGATAAATGATGTTATGAGGCCTGTCTGGAGTTTCGGCTATGACTTGGCTGACGACGATACGATGATATGCTTTAGCTAACACTAGAATAGACAGATTAAGTGTACTCAGCCTTTTAGGCTCTTTTGTAATACCTCTACTTCACAGTGATAGCTTGTCACTCAGAAAGCGGGAGAATGGCGGCAGGTATGGGATAATGAGCCGATTTCATGTACAATAATCTCGACGATGAGAAGTTATCATTAACAGCTGGCGAGGTTGTTCATTTAACTGTGAATGTAGTTCGTACCTTGATGCAGAAATGGTATACGTATTGGCCCATCAGAACTGTCTCGATATCGGCATGCAAGAACAGTCTGTACGTCGTTTAGTCCCGAATGTACAATCGTAAGTGTATTTTTTGCAAGCTTCTGTTGATGAGAGTAATTTGATGAGAGTAAGCGAGCCGATACTGCCATCGAGATTATCATCGGGGAACGAGACAATCTGACTAGCTTCTGCAAATTGCCGTGGAGGTGACATGGTTTTACGGCGAAGACGGGAAGCTTCGGAAACTTTCAAGTATTGACTGGTCTGCTGGGCTCCTGATTAATGCATTTCACCCTTCCCTATACAGCAAATACATATGTGTTTCGAGTATCCCCAAAAGGTAGTATGCATCATCCTCGCGTTTCGTGGTAGTGCGCATAGCGGCCCACGATATTCTTTGTGCAATACTGAACTGGTGAGCCCGGAATTTCTCAACCGCGGCGATGTCGATCAAGGTAATTTCTGCTATCACCGTGCCAAGCTCATGTTTATTTCCAAGTGCAGTAAGGTGCCAGAAGCTCCTGGAGAGCCCATTCTCTTGTGGGCCGCAAGCTCCTAGCAGATGTGCTCGAACCATTGCCGACCCAGCATTGTGCCTGGCCGGCATCGTCCAGATATCCGTAGCATATTCGAGCCCTGGAATATCAGTTGACCATGGAGTTGATGGCCTTCGGGGGCTCGGCACTGTTGCTCTTATCGATACTGCATGTATCCACCCAACCGTACTTGTAACCTTTCATCCTGGCTAAAGCGCACAAGTTCTTGATCTTGGTGTAGCCTGCCTACCTTTTCATGGCCTCGAATATCGTCTCTTGGAAAGTGTCCTCCTCTTTGCCTCATTTGTGCGACAGATGTAATCCCGTCATTCAATTCGTGTTATTCCTGGCTTGTGCGGTAGAGAAGAAAGGTTTGTGCTCGCGATTGGCTGGTGAAGGATGGCTGGACGCTCTGTCGAGGAAATTGTCGTACTGAGAGAATCTCGTGGTGACGTTGATGGTGTTCCATCCGGCTCTGCCATCTCCACCTACGGCGTCCACTGGGTAGTCTCTTAGTCTCAGGCAGGACTAGGTATACTGTTATAGCTCCCTCTCGCCCCTTGGCTTCTCTACCAACCTACCACAACAGCAGGAGAAGTTGACTCAATGGGATCTTTCGACGGAGTGAGCTGCAAACGAAAAATCAAACTGTTCTTTTGCGTTTGCTTCTGATCGACTTCCTATACCTTCTACTACTCCAATTTTGTCCGGAAGTTTTTAACGACGGTCTCATTTACCCAGGCTAAATCTAACTAGGGGTCAAATCTCGCTCTGTCCACCCGCATCCGCACCCTCACCCAGAACAAAAATATCTCAACCAATGATGTTGAAGGACAAAAGGAATAAAACATGTTGATGAGAGGGGGATTCGAACCCTACAACTGGTTAGATATTCGACATTGATTGAGGACATGTTATTTACCCCGCATCTTTCGATACTAGAAAACATCTAAGCTAAGCTTAGAATTATACTTGAGTCTAGCGCCCTGATAAATGGTTAGTGATTATTGGACGACTGGGAACGACGATGAACTTACTTAGACCGCTCGGCCATCTCACCAGTTAACTGATGACTAATCCTGATTTTGTACATGCCTTCTTGAGCCCACAGGTGTGGCACTCCGTGCCTCCGGTGTCGAACCAAACTTCTGTTCTTCACCTTTTACAAAACAATCTAAATTTCAAGTGTAGATTGCGTACCAAGAAGCTTTTTTAATCAATTTTTTTTCCCGCATCAAGGTCCCACTATGTAAACTACATCCAAGCTAAATTTCCCCCAAACTTTGCACACGCACACTACATCGTCACAACACTGCTCAAGAAAAGGCAGCAAACCTTCTTCTAAATAGCCTGGACATTCTTATCCTCCGGCCCCGTTATAATAACCTTAGCATCAGCAAGAATCTTGCTTGCAACAGCCTGAACCAATTTCACCGCCGCAACCCCCTGTTCCTTCAAATATTCAAGCACAGCCCCCGTCTGTCCAGCCCCTTGGTAACATCCCCCTTTGCAATCAAATCATTCACGGTCTTCTCCGTCTCCGCCATCGAATGCCCAGATAGTTCGACCACAGCTGAGGAACCAACGAGATCGAGAGGGCGTCGTGAATCATTTCAATCTTCGAGAGGAAGCTCTACTTCTTGGCGAGGGTGTGGCCCAGGAAGATGAAGTGGGCGAATTTGAATTGCATTAAGAGAAAAAATGGGCTGTTTCCGGTCTGTGCTATTCTGTTAGGACGGTCTATGGAGGTGGATGCTGAAGAAAGGGTATTCCTGTTTGTGTTGGCTGACGGCGGAGATAACGGATGAGCTTCCCCACACTTCACCTACCACCTACCTAACCACGTATACACAACCAGGCCTTCCGCAAGAAAGTTGGCCGGAGACACATCGTGGCAAACAGCGAGGATAATACTTTCCCCGCGCTAATGGATAGTATTTAAGATACGAAGCGATGATGGCAGACTCTGCTTCCTGAAACAAAGCCTGGAAGGGATATTTCGAATACGAAGTCTACCAAGATCATGTTTTCAAGCTCTCCGCTTCCGAAAAGATGTGGCGTCCTCTTAAATCACAATTAAAAAGTTCTTCTCGGCATGACGAAACCAAAGCGGATCATGTACACATCCCATCCCGATTCTTCTAAAGACTCGATGTTGGCCTGTTTCCTTGGCCACCAAACAATAGTAGAAAGAGGCGCGGTTATTTTTCCACCTCACGAAAAGTGGAACGAGATGAAATTGAGATGGCCGGATGGTGATGATGTCGAGTTTCAGCTCCCTGCTAATAACGTCGCCATTGATGATACATTACTGACTGCAGGAACCTTGACAATGATTTCTTGGGACGGGTCCAGTTGATGAGTCAACCTAACCGATGCCCTGCTGCGACATTGTCCTTAGATTGGCTTAGATTGGAAGCATTCAAGGGCAACACCACTGCATAACAAAGCTTTGCCCGGCTATCGACCGAAAGGTCGATACTCCTGAACCCTGAGAATTTCGAGATCGCAGGGCTTTGGGTGGTGCCGGTCAACATACCACTTGAAAATAGAATTGTCAATAGTTAAATTAGCAAAGTCGATCGGCCCATCCATTGACGCCCGGGACCAAGACGCTGCGCGGGGTTGACGAGGCTTCACCAGCGAGTGTTACTGGGCAGCTTGCCAGAGTAAATCAGACAACGCCAATCGTGTATTGTTGAACAAGTGTCCTTCGTGAAACTGGAGGTTGAGTATAGATGCCAATTCCGATGTGAGAGATTGCGATGCGGGTAATTTGCGTTTGGATCGCTCAGTCCGCATCGGGAATATGCAGTGACCCGTCCTGCCCATAGACTATGCAACTGGTCGCCGCGAACATAGTGAGACTTGTCCGGGGAGTTAGGATGTCGACGAAAGCCTCGAAAGTCGTCGATGAAACTACAAAATAAACATCTTGTGTAGATGGTCAAGTCTGCAGCGCCAGTCAAGTCGCTATTATCCTCGCCCACGAACATCTTGTCACATTCATAGTACATTTGATCTTCAGCGTAATGGATGATGCGTCGAGCAAAGAGGCGCTTCTGTAACACCCAACCTTTATTGTTGAGTGGACTGTGAAACAGACTGTCCTCGAGGACTTGATCGTTTTGGATGGCGAAGTGGTATCTTGGATACCGAGGTACATTTTACCTTGCTCTGGTCGTTTTGGGTCCCGCGGTAGCATAGCCAAACATTGAGTTATGGTCCGTTGAAACAAACCCACAGTACCATTCTGTGCTGCTGTCGCAGCAAGCCTGCTCGTATACTGATGCCATTCTATAAGACTTTCAAGCAAAATCTTCCTCGTCTTGGATATTACATAAGAATCCACCCATAGGTAGCAAATACCAATAGAGTTGGCGGTCTGGACAGCGTCCCTGATCGTCGTAGACAGCTGTGCAGGATCGATGTTTCTTCGGTGTTCCTCGAGGGTCGCTTTTGTGGTGCAGCTTTGCAAATTCCCGCCCCAACAGTGACTCAAGGCCATGTATTTACTCGTTTGCCACCAATGATAAGCAGCCGCAAGCTTTTAGGTTATTCTCTGATATCAAGAACTCGTGTGGGAAGGACAGGTTTAAACGCAATCGACATTCCCGAAATCGAAGATCTGCACCGTGGACGATTGTCCTCGCAATCACTCGACCAATTCATGATCCTGCTGATCGCGGCTGGAGAAACTGGGCGCTGAGCAAGATACTGGCTGGCGTATGTTTCTGGTCGCATTGCTTAGCTTGCTATGATTCCTCTGCCCACAAAACCATGCCTCTTGGTACCTTCATCAGCGTAACAACACAATCTTGCTGCAGGAGCCTTTCCCGATCCATGACATAGCCAAATGCTATGTATCTCGCGGCCAGGATCCTGTAACCTGAACACATACAGAACATGAGTGTCGGCGAGATGGCTTTCACGGCCTGTGTGTACATCAATCGGCAAAGCGCGCATGAATCTACAGACTTCTCCCTCTGCTTCACATTCAGAAGCAGCCATGGGCTCTCCTTTGGACTCTTGGCTTGCTCATACGGACTCAACCTAAGATGGTCCTCGTATTGTCGGATGCTTGCGCAATTCTTGATCCGCTCTAGTGTCAGCGCTCCGCATCCTGCGCAACGTCCTGAAACGGTCGAGCAATTTGGATTTGTAAGGTCGTCCATTTGACGGTTGGTCATAATACTCCACAATACGAGGAAACATTGGAGTACCTGAAGGTATGATGTCTTGTGGAAAGGCAACGTGGTTGAACAAGTTGAATGCATGAAATGACGAGGCGCAGATATGGAGGCAGTGCATGCATGCTCGGCCATGATGGCCACCAATCAACTCGTAGGCTTCCAGTGAGCTCCAAGAGGTTAGAGCAAGTCGTCCAGAACTTCAACGAGGACCAACGAAGAGTGATCAGAGAGAGCGGAACCACACTAAAGATGCCGATGCAGCCAGGAAGTAAGATGGGCGAAAGTGGACGTTGTCGAATCGGAGGAACTTGGGAGCTTTGGGTAAATGAGTCGTTACCTTGACGAGCAAGTCTTCGAAGAGGTCGAACACATCCTGAAAACTCGAACATTTGATTGAGACAGGAAAGATTTTGCCCCGCTGCTTTGTGCTTTGAAGAGTTAAGGAGGACTTGATGTCAATTTTCTGGGCCTTCCAATAATGGTCGCGTTACCCGTCAGACAATCGGCTTGGAAATGCCTCGCTCGCTAGAATTCTCGGAAGGTTTTGATATCTCTTAACGCCGTCCAATGCCTATAATCCAATTCTTCTCAAATTTCCAGGCCCAGGATGGCACCAGCACTCTTACACAAGTTTCGCGCTAGCGTCTTCAACTTCTGCGCCCTCTGACATCTTTCACGCACTTTGGATCTCCATGTTGGCTTCGCTCGCTCCTCACTCTTTACCTGCTTTACACCTCCATCAACTCGATTTTCCTCAAACCCTCCTCCGCCAATTCCGTCCTCAGTTTCGCACTGTCGCACTCTGCCTCCAATCGCTCCCACTCTTTTAACTTCGCCGCCCTGACTCGTTCCTTCTCAGTCAATGATACGCCTCAGCCTCTCAGCATCCTCTTCAAGTCTCTTGACCTTCGCCGCATTGGGAGGAGCCTTGACCGGAATCTTACGTCCACCTGCCACAGCTTGCGGCAAGTCGTTCAAGAACCGTTGAGTCTTGGGGTAGGTAGCGGAACCATTTCCATTTTCGTTGGTCTGACGGGTTTGTTGGGAGACAGGACCGCCTCGGAAACCGGCTGGACCAGTTGGTGGACTGCCTGCGCTGGCGCGGGGGCCGGATGGCGCATTTGGAACGCCAGCATTGAAAGAAGCAGCGCGAGGAGTGTTGAAAGCTTCTGAAGCACGACGGTTAGTATATTCTTGTTGAGGGAATGAGCTCTCATCAGGAGTTCGAGCAAAACCACCACGACCACCTCCAAAGCCACCTCTTCCTCCTTCGAAACCTCCACGTCCACCAAATCCACCCCTGAAACCACCCCGGAAACCACCTCGAGGTCCAGCAGGAGCCACTGGCGGGGCACGGCTATGCGCAGAAATAGGTGTGACAGAAGCAGCAGGTCCAGTAGGTGGCGACATGGCAGCAGAAGCATAATTGCCAGGGGAGGTAAAGTTGCGCCCACCAGCAGGTCCAGTTGGGGGGGCACGGAGGGTTGAATTCCGAGGGCCTGTTGGCACACCGCCGCTGTTAGCTGGGTAGCCACGTTCTCGTTCTTGTTCTCGGGGCTCTCGTGGTGGAGAAGCGTATGGTGATCGAGTGTCATTATTATAGCCTCTATCAGGAGGAGGTGCCCGAGGTGACACGCGAGGTGAGCGCTCATCCAATGGAACCTGCCTCAATCTGCTTGCATGTATAGGAGGTGACGAGCGACGAGATGTTGCGCCCGACGCTGGGCCAGATTGGCGAAGAGGTGAGAGCGATCGACGGTTGAATGTAGGGCGGGGGTCACGGCTGTCGCGACGAGGTGAAGGCGAGCGCTGACGGAAGTTGTCCCGGCTGTCTCGTATGTCGCGTCGTGGAGGAGATCGCGATCGTTGGCGGTAATTGTCTCGTTCTCGGTCTCGAGGTGCGGGAGAGTATCCACCACGTCTAGGAGGGCTAAAGAATGTTAGCCTTTAAATTCTGCCATAAATTATTCCTTCGCGTGCCTGAAATTTCTAGACCGTATCACTGGTGAAGCCAATCGTTCACGCTTTGGCGGAGGCGAGCGTTCGCGACGATCCATTGGTGACACATCACGGCTGCGCTTCGCCGGAAACGGCGACCTGTCTCGTCGAGGGGTGTATCTCGAGTCCCTAAGAGGAGTTCTCGCTCGGTGTGGTGGAGATCGTGCTCGACGAGGAGAGGGAGCCCTATATCTATCAATGTTTCGGGGTGGTGAGAAGTTCCTCCGTGGAGGTGATCTCTGCCGCTCCCTGCTCCTGTCTCTGTATTCGCCTCGATAACGGTCGTCGCCTCGGGGACTGCGTGAACGTCGTCTCCAGGTATCTGCTTGAGGAGGTGGAGAGCGGTCCCTGCGACCTGGAACATACGAGTCAACAACGTTATCTCGAGGAATGTCTCGTGGAACGCGGTCACGGAAGAGTTCTCTTGGAGGGCCACGCGGGCGATCGTTTGAACGCTCGCCAGGACGGTAGGTGTCGCCTTCGAAACGGGAGGAGTCGCGATCGTTGAATCTGGGCATTTTTTAGCATCAAGAAAAGTGTAGAGAGGTTCGCAAAACTGTGCATTCGGGTATATGGGTGCAAACTCGAGTGACCAGTATTAGGGGTTGCTGACCTCCGATCTCTGTCTCTGTCTCGGTCGCGATCCATGGCGAAAGACCAATGTGAGAATACACTGGAGGTTGACAGTGCCAGGAGACTCTGTGAGTCAAATGACTTGTATTGCGCTGATGTGGTTGATGTAGGTCGTTCGAGAGCGGAATTTAAAGGCTCATGGAAGCGATCGCATCAAGATTCTCGGCGCGTTGGTCACGTGCAATACTCCTCTGAAAGGCAATCGTTTCTTAATCTCGGGTTGCAAAAGTCGCATTATATCCAACACAGTGGCCTCGGATTTGTTCCTGCCGTCCTTCAAAATTTCTTGCTAGTTGTCTCGGACATTCGACTTGGGACGTGGTGGATCGATAGCGGAGGAAAACTTCGTGCCCAATCAAGGCGCAGCATCTGGTCCGGTCGAGGTAGTTATACTTTTGTTCCATTCAATCCATTGGGCACCATTCGCAGGGCAAATAGCCTCGTGGTGCATAAGAGCTCATGGCTCGCTAATTCTCGATCCATCAACACCCAATCACTTTCGGATCGTGAACTTGATAACCCCAATATATCCAGACGCCTTGTTCCAGCGTTATACCTGTATACCTGTCCATGCATTTAACCTCCTAGAACCGTATCTTGACAATGGCAAAAGCATTAACGCTTGCTCCTCCTCTCTTCGTCTTTCTTGAGCCTCTTCCGACTCTCTTCAGCAATCATGCTAGACAAATCTTCCTGATCAACCCTGCCCCATGGATTCGCCGTCTCCTGCCTGCCCGCTTCATACTGCTTAGCGATCTCTTCCTTGCTCAGCTTGTCATCTCTTGCCAGGGCGTCTACGTCAACAGACACCTCCACATCACCAACCTTCCTCTTCCGCCTATTATCCTCTGATCCTAGCATGGGTATATGTTTGGCTGCAGCTTGTGAAGCTTTGAGATCGTAAGTCCTGTCACTTCCGAAGAATCCAGAAATCTTGCTGGCCTGTTCCGGAATGACCTGCCACGCTGTGCGCGGACCTGTTGATTCTTCGGTTTCTGTGCCACGTCGTTGTTTCTGCAACGCAAAGTTTCCAGCAACACTTTCCATGCCGCCAAATTCGGAGGGAAGAGTGGATTGCATACCACCTGGTGTCGTCATGCCACCAGGGGTTTCCATGCCTGTCATGTCTTCGTCCTCCTCCTCTTCCTCTTCGTCCGACTCTTCTTCTTCCTCCTCGTCTTCGGCTGGAGGATGAAGCTCGCCCCAAAGTTCCTTCTCAACCGGCTCGCCTTGTGGGATGTTCTGCTGTTGAGTAGCAATACCGTAGATGTCACCACCATAAAGCGGACGCTGCTTCTCGTCGGTAGGTGGCTTGCCGTAACCACCCGGGTGGTAGCCCCAAGATGCGCCAGGGGGAAGCGGTGCATTCAGTCCGGGAATCTTATTATTAGCTAGCAGCGATATAAAGGGACAGGAAATACTTACCTTAAGCGCAGGATACGAGGGAGGCGGTCCAAATCGCTGCATATTGATCAACCAGGGCGGCGGGAGGACTCCTCCGGCTGTCATCCCAAGCGCATCTTTCAGCTCATCACTCAGCTCACCAGGTCTCAAATGGCGAAGGTTCGTCTCGTATCTGAGGGTAACGTTAGCTCTATTCAGAGCAGCTCTCTCAGTAACATACTCTTTTCCTTCATAGTAGACCTCCCCAAATCTGGTTAACTCGGGTTTAGTCTGTCGCACAAAGAAGGCCTCGTACAGCTTCTGATAATCGATATCCAGCTTGCCCATTCTACTATAGTTAGCCAGTACTCTCTCATTCGGGAGTTGCAAGGTGGATATATCTACTTCGGCTGCACTCTTTCTCTCGACTTTTGTTTCAGAGTCTTCTCTGCTTCTTTTTCCAATGCTGCGTCGCGCATCTCTGCAATACCCGTCTCTTTTATAAAAGTTGGAAGGGTGTAACTATTCTTTTCTATACCACGCTTGGATGATAGATATTCGCGCTTAAGCGCCCAGTGGGTAGGAACAGGAACCACGTTTCGCCCAGACTTGATTGCAACTAGTAAGCGTGGATCAGATGCATCGGCGTCTGTCCACTCGACGAGATCAGGCTTTTTGACAATGGCTTTCAATTCGGCAATCGACAACTTGTTGAGCTGCTTTCGCGCCTTCTTGGA
This sequence comes from Venturia oleaginea, assembly GCA_013176395.1. Lineage (NCBI taxonomy): Eukaryota > Fungi > Ascomycota > Dothideomycetes > Venturiales > Venturiaceae > Venturia > Venturia oleaginea. The sequence goes on along the minus strand of JABMLP010000021.1, from coordinate 972,363 downwards.
GATCTTGGTCTTTTGTAGATCCTCCTCTTCCTCATCTACGATGAGATCCTCGTCATATAAGACCTCGGGCTTGTTATCTGGCTCGTTCGCTGTTTCTTCACTCTCCTTGACTCCGAAGTTGCCGAGAATCTCCCTATATTGTTGGAAAAGAGGGTCGTCGTCGATAATGGCATCGAAATAATTCGTAATCTCAGACACCGGTGGTATTTCGAGGGGGGAATCTGGAACAAGGGTGGCATCGGACATGAGCGTGGCATCCGATGCTGGGGTTGCCGTGGCCTGTGAAGAATGTGAGCAAAGGTTCACAGTAGAGTCATGAATTTTACCTACGCTGCTCAGCTTTTCGACCTTCTTCTTCGCGCGACGCTGCGCATTCTTGGACACCTTTACCCCCGCCATGGTGACCTGTAATTGACAAGTGAGACTAATGTCCTACAAGTAGGAGAAATGTCCTTTGCGTGTGATTGAGCAACGACGTTCCGGGTGCGGATATGCCTGTCTTCTCCAAGTTCGTGGGGTGTTCCTTCGTCCTGGGATTGTTTCCTCTGGATCCGCGGGCTGTTGTAATCGTTGGCGGTGTTTTGCGGTGCTCGATTCGCGTGTTCTTGCTCTCTCTATCGACTCGACTTCGCTGGCCGGATCCTGGGTACGATGTGTTTTCGAGTAGTTACGTACCTTGAATGCGTCGCGCCGACGAGAACGAAGTGTTTTGGTGTTTTGGTCGCTGTTGATGATGCCTCGAAGTTCTCGAGATCCAAAAGAACTTGATAAGCACGTGACCAGGGATTCACCACTTATAGTATATCCTACTATAGTAGTTGGGACTTTCCACTGCCAGACTCTTCCTTTTTACAATCATCAAGAGTGTTATTTTGTCTCAGAGCTCTTCCAAATGTCTTGATATCTCTGGTCGATGAATGTTTTTCCAATGTTTTCAAGTTGTCCTTTCAATAATTCTCCCATCCCATGGAACTTCAATCGGCCTGTCGAGAGTGCGGAGTGCCATCATCTTCATTGGTGAAATTGCCCGTCCTATCGTATCTTTGAACTACAACCGTTTCACATTTGAGAGGGCGGTCATGACAGACTCAATCCACTTTTGAATACGACTCGTTCCACGCATGAAAGAGACAGGGCCACTGCAAAGTTTCACAACGTCTCGCGGCACAACCTGATCACAATCCGTTTCTCGTGCCAATTATCAATCGCAATAGTTCTAGACTAGGTAGGTACCGAGCTTTCCATCTTGTAAGAAATGGATTTTTGAGCTTCCGGTCGTCGACTGATCGCTCTTTTAGGATCCTCTCTCTTCTCAATTCTTGCTCTGCTTCTTTCACTCTTTCATTTGGGACAATGGTTCGAGACTGGAGCAGAATCATTCGCATTTTTTGGCACCACAGTGGCTTTATCAATTCGGTGCCCTTGTGGTACAGCTAAATTAAAATCAATATCCGCAACTCTAGATCGTTATTGACGAATATCTAGTAATCTCAAAGAAGAGTATCGCTAGGAATTTGTGGATATCGATCTGAAGTTGGGGGACTCTAAAATCAATGGTACCTTCGATTTCGAGACAGGGAAGGGCACTGAATTGATGAAACCAGTAACGGGCTAGCAGACAGTCCGAGGAACAACTAAACATGGCGTAGAGGACCAGGAACGAGACACAACAAAATTCTACCAAAACATGAATGGCAGACTCAAGCCTTCTCGATTAGTCCTACATATGAAAGAGTAACAAGCCCCGAGGTTACCGCACGGCTGTCTACGGATCTTGCATCCTCAGAAATTCAGTCGAGGGAGACACAATGCCTCTTGAAGTTGCTTTATGCGCGCACTGTGGAGCCTATGCGACTGGTCTTCCCAAGGAAAGACACACTCCGGCTCTCTGTGCCACAATTATGTTCCCGGATACGTTCAAAGTCCCTTCCCAGAATCACTTGGGTCATCTCAATTGGCTAGATCAGAGAACAGCACCGAGAGAGCTTAGCCTCGTAATGATGGTCTGTCACCACGTCTAACATTCTGCTAAACCCCATAGATATTTAAGCAGCTCCTCTACGACTCATTTTTCTTCACTTCAACAAGTTAATCTTTTCGATCGGTCAGACGCAACTCCATACTTCAGAAACAAGATGCAAGTCCCATCCCTCTTCCTCATGGCCACCGCTGTCGTCGGTGCTGTGGCAGCCCCAGCAGAAAATGCAGTCCAGCAGACACAAGCAGTCCAAGCCAATGGTGCCGCCAAAGACTTCTTCTGCACCCCATGGCGTAATTATTGTGGATCAACTCTTCAGCGTAATGTACTTTAATTTTCAAGATGACCTAAGCTGACCAAAAAACCAGCTTATGGATACGCGGTATCTTCAAACTCGATTCAGCAATGCACACCCAATGGGAAAACGGTCAACTTGGTGGCAACTTGCACTGGTCGATGTGTAACCTGGGAAGAATATTCCTATTGCGCTGCTGCTCTTTAGAAAGAGATGGTCCGTATTGGACGAGCGAAGGTTGGATGGATGCCAAATGGTGGTGGACTGCCGTGGACGACGTTTTCTCTACATTACGATGTCTCAATCCAACTATGAAGTGGCCACTTCAAACACTCGTTGAATAGCATCAAATCAAGACAGCTCTTTCATCGCGTCAAGAAATTTCGGCTGTCCATCATCTCTCCAACGATGCAACCTCTGGGCTTCATAGCTGCCCAAAGTAAAAGATTCTCGGGTCAAAGAATATACTTGAACAATAGTCGAGTGCGATTTCGACTCGGGATTGCCCATTGCAACGATCCAGCATTTCTCAGCTGTAAGAAAAAGTTGTAGAACAATTAACTGAAGACGGTGAAATAGCCCTTCAGTCCGAGATCGATACTTTTACATATCTGGCAATGCCTTTGCAAAATGTTGCCAGAAAATTATCGAGATCGATCGTGAACAGACACATCTCAAAAACAAGAGCAGTACTCGACATCTAGAGGTAGAAACCCAAAGAAATTGGGAGCTCATTGCGCAGGCCCAAGTCAGTTACTCTTTTCACAAACTACTCTTACAACAAGTAATACGTCTTTCAAATCTCTAGCATCAAGGCTTGTCACATAAGCTGCAATCGTAGTACTACCTCCAGCCCGATCCAAGTCTCCAAACACAACCACAACCAGCTCGATAATAAAGTCGTGATGAGCATAATGTAAGATACCACATCAACGGGTAAGCCTTATATTATTTATACCCTAACAACCAATCCCCTCGACCAAATTCTACAAGAAAAATAAACCTACTCTTTCTTAGATCAAACAAGCCCACCCAAATCTTCCATTCCCATCTCAGAATCACCCTTCGCCCATCCAAATTAAATGAAACCTCATCTTTAAAGAAGATTATATATCGCCCTCCTCTCCTCCTCCTCCATACTACCCTCAACGCAATTACAGCCGCTCCCCTAAAACCCAACCCCCTTTACCCTCCTCCCCAGCACAAGCCAAAAAATAATCTACTGGCTAAAATCTACGATAAATGATATATAAACTCTCCCCCTTACCTCCAGCCTCGATCCCCAGAATCCCCTCTATCGTTCTCCCTTGTAGCTAAAGACTAATATACCCTTCTCCCTCCTACTAAATCTTAAATCCCAATATTTAATAATAATAATCAGATTTTAAGTGGTACGTAATGGCTGCTGTGCCGTGTGCCCACAATCTCTATCTACAATCGCAAAACCCAACTCTCTGGGATGAAAAAGCCTCTCGGATCTATCCTGGGCGGAATCCATACGGTGCGTAAGGGGGCCATTAACGATCCGGTCCCTTCGCTACCTTGACGTCTCTCGATTTGGCCGTACGCCTACTCTTACTATGCCCGCTACTTTACTACCCGAGTCATCTATCCTACTCCCGCCAGTACAGCTCCTCTACGGCTCCTGAGCCGTGTCCTCTGCCTAAAATCTGCTGCCGTTTCACATGAGAACCGTCATGTACGGATATTTCCTATCCCCCGTATATACCATGCCTTAACCTGCCGTGGCCCGTCGTCCCCCCAACTCACATCACCAGAATACCCTCCTACCCTTCACCAATCCCAATATCTACAAATAGATAATCTCTCTGTTTGTAGAGAAAGACCGGTCCTCTATAATAAACAAATATTCTACCTAATATAATTAAGGATCCTCTACACATTGTACTAGTAAGAGTCCATCTATACTAAGAACCTACAGTATTCAATCTCAAGAAAGGGCAAGGAGTACGACATCATCATTTCGAAACGAAAAACGCAAAGACAGATGTAGATTACGAGTCGCCAGCCTCAGGGTCAAGAAATCAGCCACCAACTAAAATGACTCGATAAACAGTGTCCTCTTCACACTCTTCAACAATCGTCTTTTACCAAGTCATGGAGATGGTAGGCCACACAAGTTCTTCAACACGAAACATTTTCAAGACCGAGAAAAACAAGGCTCTCTGCATCTCACCACGACACACGGCCAAGAAATATCTATCTGGTCATACCCATCATATACACAAACACCCACCCCACTAATTCCCTCAAAAACTCCAAAACAAGCCAAATCCCACATCACGACAGCAGAAACAAAGCCGTCCCAAAAGCCAACCAGAGGCCTAAACTGGAAACTCTCACTCTGCCTCCAGCACTCAAACTAGGCCAATCCACCCCCAAGAAATTACAAGTAACAAAATCATTCGGATTGACCTTGGCCGGGTTATAAGTCCCATAACTATCCCTAAGCACACCACCCGCATACCCCTGCGCCTTCGGACATTGAAACCCCAAAGCCGTCGGACAAGCCTGAACAAGATCAAAACACAGCTCCTGACACGGCAACAATTCCTTGTACGGCCCCGGCTTGATGACCTGATCAATCATCGGATTCCGACTGGAGTTATAGACCATGAGAGACGGCGCATTGAGAACCTGCTGATGGTCGCTATTGGGATCCGTAATGGAAAACGAGGGCGTCGTTCCATTCGGGAACGCGTGACCGATGTTGCGGGGTTTGAGGGCGGAATTTTTCGTATTGCTGAAGTCTTCGCAACGAGGGATGGTGACGGCGCAGAGCCATAATTTGTAATTAGCTCTGCAGGCATCACAGTTTGTTGCTAGACTGTATTGTGAACTTTCGGCAGTGTGGCACTGAATCTGATCAATAGAATTTGAGAAATTCGTGTAAAGAGATCGCGCGTAGTCATCGTACGTGCCTCTCAACTGTTCGATCGCGAGTGACTTGTTATTGGGATTGGTCGGAACCGCGTAGGCCACTGCGTCACAGAAGGTAAGGTCGTAAATGATTTTGCAGTTTTCTTCTGCGAGGATTATAAGCAACAGTCTGTGATTGGCGTTGCATATAACATACCTCTTTTCGTGGTAAAAGGAATCGCCTTCCATAATTGTCCACCTCCAGCCACCACGCTTGAATTTGTCATGTTGACACCATCATAGGCCAGGATGGCTGTGTAGTCTTGTCCTGAGTTCAGACCTGTTGCGTAGAATTGTTGTTTGGGATTCCCTCCAACGCCACGCGTCGTCATACTGTAATTGATGCTGATAGGGTTGATAGCCTGGTTTTGTAGCCCACAGTAAGACCATTCGATCCCGGTGATATTCGGACTCGAGGCGTTGTAAATTCTCATAGTGAAGGGCGGTATTGTCATTTCCATTATCTCTTTGCGCGTTGCAATCGTTGCATTGCTCGGCACCCGATCTGCGTTCGTCAAATTGAGCGTGCTAAGCAACGCTGACTTTGAGTCTGTGTCCACTACCCAGCTGAACTCGACATTTTCATAGTAGAAGTAGGAAGCATCGATCGAGGCGGCGATTTTGTAGTTCCATTGTCCGGAGAAGTCGTCTGTAAGATTGCTCGCGACAACGCTGAAATAGAGGTCTCCTGTTGCATTGACTTTTGCCGATACATAGCCTTGCTCAAACGAGAATGAGGTGGCATTGCTTGAAATTGGGACTGAGGATATGTCGCTTTCGTTCGCAGACACGTACAACGTCAATTGTGGTGGTGATCCTTGTCCGCCAGAATTTCCAACTGGCTGTAAGCAAGTGTTGGCCGAGATATACACACTCTTGACGGTTCTGTTCCCAGTTTGTCTCTTCAGAAGATCGTGATATTCTTCGTCCAAATCCTCGCTCGGAAATGTACCATCTCTTTTCTGTATTAAAGTCCCATCTGATCTTGTCATGTTCCATGGTAGTCCAGTTCGAGTAACGCCTGCAGGCCCATAAACTTCTGCACTGGCAAATTTGAAAGTAGCCACCTCTCCAGGCGCAATGTTTTCGCCGAAAGGTATGTTGTTCTTCAGAGGTGAAGTGCCCGGAGCCCTCTTAACAAGATCCCTTACAACATCCCCATCCTCTTCCTCTTCCATCCCGAAAAAGCCATCCTCCTCAAGCATACCAGCATCATCACCCCAGCCGGTAAGATCCTCCTTGAAATCCCTCTCTTGCCCAAAGTCTATCCGATGATGGTTGTGGTCTTCATTTAATATCGATTCTAGCTCAGCGGCATACGCGAAATGAGCGGGTGAAATTGAGTAGTATATTATGACGAGAATGATCGAGGTAACCAAGCAGGCTGCGAGGCGCGATTGAAGGGGCGTGAGTTTAGGAAATTGCATTGTGGAGAATAGGTTGGAGGTATTGTCGATGGACTACGGGTGCGGCGCAGGATGCGCGCACAATCGGGAGGCCTGCCAACCGGAAGAGGAAAGGTGTTGGTTCTGTACTGGGAGGAGGGTATAGAGAACGATCTCAAGCTTCGAGGGAGGGTGGATTGAAATAGGTGGTCGTGTTGTGGTTGAAGGAATACTACGCAGGGGGACCTGGAGATGTTTACCCCCCCCCCCCCCCCCACACGTGTTCCCCTTCCTTGTCAGCCCTAAACCATACATATGGGACCACATCATCATAGGAGTACTTGTATCTATCAGGTTGGTAATTCACAAAGAATGAAGAACTAGGGGCAGGAATTCAAGTAGTCGAATGGTACACAAAGATATGTATCACAGATTCTCGGAGTGTCAAGTTGACGAGTTCAGCCGCGTCTGCAGCATCAAGAATTACTTTGATCATGTCCAATGTACATATATAATCATCCATTCGTAAATGCAGATGTTTTGCCTCCAACGCCGTTGCCCCATGCATATGTTAGAATCGCTTCAAAGGTCTATCTAAAAGTCAAATGCTGAAATGTCAAAGAAAAGTGCTAGCTTATAGGGCAAAAGCGAGACCAGCGGCTGCCGCAGCAAGCACTTTGCCCACCGGCATGGTGGTTGGTGTTGCCCAGGCTGATGAGCCAATAGCAGTGACTGTGGGCTGACCTCCATTTCGTGCCCCTCCCGTTGCAACGGCGAGGGTTGATACAGCGTTGGCGACTTGAGATGCACCAGGTACTCCACCGCTGCCCGTCGAGATCTCCTGAATGTTGGTCGAAGTGGAGTTGAAGTTGGTCGAAGCAAGCGAGATTTGATTGTTGTTCAAATCATAAACAACATAGGCACTTCGCAGGAACGTGTCGCCAAGCACAGAAGTCGAGTCTGCCGCGTCGCTAATGCCAAGAATGCAGACAGGCTGGCCTCTTCGATAGCCGTCAATGATGACAAGCTCGTTCATAGGCACGCTGATGTTGATGCCAGAGAAGTTGAAGTCCACCGTGGAGGAGCTGCTTTGCAAATTGCAGCTGACGACCGCAGCGCCACTTTGAGAGTCGTATGTCGCACCTAAAACCCTGAAAAGAGCTTGCGCGTACGTGGAGGGCAGGTAGCTCAGACTGGAGCCAGAATCGAGCAAGACTGGAATTGGATTATTGGTGAATATATTCTGGTTTGCGACACTAAGCGAGCTTAGGCCGATGACAAATTCTCTGTAGCCGCCAGACTCCCTAATTATGGGGACCGTTGACAGAGTCCCGTGGTATTTCTCGCTATCCACGCCGCCAAATAAGATAGAGCCGGTGTTTGCATCCAGATCGTTCAACCAAAGACTGTAGGCAGCCGTTGCAATCCTGCCTTGTGAGACAAGAAGTTGTGGTACGTTGGGATATGTCCTTCCGGTAGTACTGATGGTGGCCTCGTTCGCTTCGTAGCCCACACCCAAGATGCCCTGTGAGGAAGTGGAATTGTAGCCAATACCAAACTGAACACCAGTGACAGTCGTTCCACCAAGGTCCAGGGTGTCTCTTCCATAATCGCCAATGGCGTATGATCCGTCTGCATACCTGATGGCAAACTGACTATTCACAAAGGTATAAGACGATGACGAATTGGCGCTGTAAGTGCCAGATTGTGCACAATCCGCGGCATATTGCTGGCAAAGATCCGAGTTTGCAGAATTTGCCCAAAGATCGCTGCTTCCTGTGTCGATGTCAAGTCGCAACGATTGGCCGGGCGTGCCTAGGGTGACGTTTGCGAAGTAAAGAGTGGCTTCATTGTCCAAAGTAACTTGAACAGTACCAGCGCGTTTTCGTAGTCGATCTCTTTGAGATGCGGGTAATAATGATCGTCTTCGTGTGGTGTCCAATGCGATGACTCGTGCTGGGCCCTAGGAACATTGTCAGTCTTGAATTGTCACGAGGTTGACAAGATGACTTACATCGGTGCGCTTGTAGAGATGGATTGCTTCTGTGAAAGACAGCAGACTGGCGGCGAGAGCCAGTGACGTTTGAAAATGCATACCGAATATCGACAAGGCTAAGAGTTTAGAGTGGCCGAGGATCAGATAGTATGGTAGACGGAAGTGTAAATTGTGGCTGCAGGGTGAGGGTATGGCCCAAGGCAGATAGAGGGCTAGGTATGGGAGAGAGGCGTTATTGTAGGTATCGGGGGTTTGATCAAGCAAACAAAAAACGACGACGCGTGGCAGTGTAGTGCGATGACGATAGTCTGGATAGCTCGGATTTGCCGCAACTGAAGTATGGACGAGAAGCGCCACCCAGGTTTATGCTGCGAGCGACGCTTACGGAGTAGAAGGCCTTACTCGGAAAATGGGACGAAGAGGGGCAATGGAGAGGCTAGAGAGCTAGAGAGGGCGGAACAAACAGCGACAGTGATATACCGAACAAGGACTCTGCTGTCGAGTAAGCTGACTTGGCTGTGTGCCATCAGGTATCAGTATCAGATGCGGCTGTTGTCTACACTGGCGAGCCTCAGTCATCAAACGCCGGGAAAACATGAGACAGATGCGAGGGGAGGCGAGAGATGTTTGGTGTTTCGAAGCATCCAGCGCTTCGACAGGAGACAGCCAACAGCCAACAGCCAACAGCCAGTGGATGTGTCGGTGGATTGTGGACCTGGAAGGCTTGAATCTTGCGTCTCGGATCCCCTGGATCTTGGGTCTTGATCCCGCCCGGTCATGTTGGATGGTTGCGCGTTTGGAACCAACGCGCGAGTTGTTCGGAGGAGTGAGAACTTGTCGCGCACAGAATGACGCGTCGTACCGGCTGAGAGTGGAGACAATGAGTCGGTTTTCTTGGAAGAAGCAAGGGCCACGGAGTCTCCCGAGGTCGAATCCATCACATAGTAACACGAGCATACTCAAGAATCCCGCAGACTGCCTAGTTAGCTTGGTACGAGCCGAGTCTGGATTTCAAGCTCCGCATGGTCAGGGGCGAGTGTGAAGCTTCCAGTACCTGAAGCATCTCACCTCAAAAAGGTCCGACCTCCTGTCAAATTTGATCTTGTCTTGGCCTTGCAAACCTGATCTGCGGGATGGATTAGTCGTCCACCAGGGTTCCTAGCAATGGAACCATGGATGGCTTTCAACGACGTCCTCTCTCATTGAGGAGTGAACATTGGTAAAAGTACATCACCAGATTCCAGATGCGGCATCTCGTTATTCATTTGATGACTTCTTCCATCCCATTTGCTATCACGAGATTCGCCATCTTCTCGTCCCGTGCAACACCGCTCGAATGATTGCCAAGACCATACTCTTTTACGGGTTACCGTTGACTGTTCGAGCTTATACTGATGCTGGATTGCCTCGTTCCCTTCACCGTTGCCATCTTCCTTGCTTTCTACGGCCGAGTGGATGAAACTCGGCCATCCTACAATGCGCCATAGAAAGAGTGCATATTGACACCATCCACTTCTCCTTACTAGACCAAAGGATATGGTATTGCGTCGAACTCGTGTACGCTGTTATAATTCAAGGTGCACCTCAGTAATTGCTTCCTTCCAATGAGCATGTGTCTTTCGGAGTTATACGACACGTCTCACGCATCATCAAGACTCGTCCTCGCTGCAACCACCATCCACGCTCGTCTCTGCCATAGCTACTCGAGCAGAGACCACCCTTGATACAAGGAAGCAATCGATGCCATCCAGAGCCCTGTTAACCATACCGCGACTGCTATGGGTGGCATGTCAAGCGTGAATCTGTCATATCACGCCCGCGTAACTGGCAAGGCTGAACTCTCGATCAACAACACCATATTCCTCGGATGTAGACTAAGCCGTAATGAGTATGGTGGACAGTCCGGGCCGCTGCCTTGCCGGATGCACATCGGCCTGCAGATATTTCAACCAGTGGCTTGTGATCCTGATCAACCTTTTAGGAACATTTCATACATCCTTCGACAAGAGAAGCGGTCCTTCAAATAGGCGAAGTAGGCCTTCAAACGCTATTATGATAGTATCACTGACATGATAAACGTTGTTTACATCGTTGTGCTCGCTTCTTTTACCATCTCCAACTCATCGCTCGTGGTTGATAGCGCAAGTCGCAAAGAAATGTTCCGGCAATGCGATGAACCCATAGGACCGTCAAGAACCCAAACCTACATGATTCCCATGCGCGAAAATGCTAACCCCCAAAAGCTTATCTCGTATTGTCACGCTTTAGGCAAGGCTCGGCTACAATCCATCCAATCAGATCATCGAGGATCCCATCACCAACCTTAGGGTTGCATTGCATCGCGTCCGCACGCCCCCGACATCATATCGCGACTTTGTGGTTGGAGTATGTGACATGGTGATTAAGAATGGCATTGCGTCTTTCCGCCCTGCTTTTTGTTTTGTTCTTTCGTTACTTATTTCGTAGGACTATTAATTCCTAACCAAGGTTGGGAGTTCAGCTTCGACTTCCACACTTCCTCTCAATCGGGCTTGTTTGTATGTCAATTGCTTACTCTGCAATACACACACACAAATACATCTTTCATTTTCCAGGAGCAGTTGCAGCATTCAAGGCCCTCTCACACATTTTCAAAACAACCATGGGCCACTCCCTCCCCTCCCTCCCTTTTTTCTCTTCAAAACCAAAACTCGACACTCCAGGCCCAGTCAAAAAGCTATTCACCCGACAAACCGACAACTTCCGCTTCCATCTCAAACCCTCTCTCACCGTCATCTCCCCCAGCGGCCCATCCGGCCAACTCGGAAACCTAAACAACCTCCCCCAAACAGAAGACCCAATCCCATCTCTTTTCCCAACCCTAACCTGGGAATTCCCCCACAACACAGAGAAACCCGATTCCCACTTGGAGAAACCCCAAAAGATAAAAGAATACCTCATCATCATCGAAGACCTCGACACAGGCAAATTCTCCTCCCCGTCAGTCCTAGGAATCTTCTACCGCCTCCCCGCCTCCTGCACCAGCATCACGGCCTCGGACTTGGTGAAAACCAAGACGGCAAGATTTGAAAGGTTGAGGGTTGCGGAACGGGGATTGAGTGGGGGGTTCAAGTATGCCGATATGGGGGGTGGGGTGTGGAAAAGACCGAAGAATGGATATCGGATTCATTTTCAGGTTGTTGCGCTGCGTGGGACGGTGGATAAGGGGAGTTTGAGCGAATTTCCTAGTATTTCTAGTTTCTATGGGTTTTGTGAGGGGTTGGTGGAAGGGTGGGGGGAGTGGGTTGGGGTTTGGGATAGGGAGATGGAGAGGGGGAGGGGGAGGTCGAGAGAGAGGGAATAGAAACTATTGGTCCCGGTAAGTAATAGATGAGGATTGGAATTATACCCTATGGTGATGATCTCTTTTCCTTTTTATAAGTTAACGTATTCCACCACCGAGCCGGCCACTTTTCCTTGGCACGACCAACTCATATCACGCCTCTTCAATTTTATCGCTATCAACAATAGAATCTGATTCAGAAGATATCTCAATATCCTTTTTACACCTTCGCGCATTGTGCCCAGGCTTTGAAATTGGCCAGAGGTATAGGCCTGAAGAGAGAGATCAATTATGCCTTCTTCTTGAACGGCTTATCGCGTTGCGTTGTTGAGACATTGCGTGTTGAAGAGGATAAGGGCTGTGCCAAGGAAAAGTGGCCGGCTCGGTGGTAGAATACGTCACCTCTTTCTGAGGATTTCTGGCCGTTTATTTCTCTCCGCTTGGAGACAATCCCAAGTTATGATTATTGAGAATACTCATCTCTCAATCCATTAACCTGAACTTCTTCCTTCTCGTTCCCTTCTGCGATGAACTGGACTACAAAGAATTGGGGCATTCCTGGCATCTCTCATAGCCTTGGCCACAATATGGAAAGATGTGGAGATCGACGTGATAGCGAGTAAGGCAGCAGCGGAGGCTCCCAAAGCAAAATTGTAGCATACGTAAAACTCGGTGTGTCAGTTGTTGAATATCTTTGAGAGAATAACTCTTGAACGTTTTTTTGTGCTCAGCGCAGCACAACAGTGAACACGCCCATCACGTGAACCCTATACATACTATTCCGTCTCGACCGGAGCAATCAACCTCCTCAATACAATAAAAGTGAAAGAAAACACTGCAGAGTTCCTCAAATACTTACCACTCCAGGAATACACTGAGTGCAAGCATAAACAATCAGAAACTCCGCTGTTCAGCTAACTTCAAGTCCAGAGATTGGGTGGCTCTATATGTAGCGATTGAAGAGCAACGATAGCAAGGAGTTTTTCCGAGCTAATAGCACACTACCCAGCTTCTCGGTTACTTCGCGATCCATAGACATCAGAGTCGCGAGCCTAGACGAATGGAGGAGCACAACCTTTTCCATCCAAGTCAGCTAACTCCAAATTCGGTAATTGCATACAAAAGATCTCCAAATTCAGGCAAAGAAAGCTCGCGTCAACATCGCAAGAAGCCTTGCGCAGTCGATCCCAGCCCTCCATCTCGATCACCTTAACAACTTTGAATGTCACCAGCTCTGTTTAAAAGGGTGCCTTGTTACGTCCTGGCGCGTTCGAGGCTCAAGGAATAGGCAAGTTTCGGAAGTGACAGTACCAGCCTCTAACAATGCATAGTGCTCCATCGCGATGTCTGCCACCACAGCCAGAAGCACACAACCTCTCGCTCCTCCCACAACCGACCAACAAGGACCGCCCACAAAAATACCTGCGGTACGGATCGTAGTGTGCGTTTCTCTCCCACACAGTAGCTTCATCCACCTGCCTCCTCAACTCCTCGTTCAGCCTAACTGAGGTGGTAGTTTTCGAGGTGAGGTCTGCAACTTTGCGATCTTTAGTTGGATAGCTGGTGCATGCCGCGTCCACATAGCGATGATAATCAACATACCCCATGGCACGGCCGATGAAAGGAGAATCGTAGCGACCGGCGGCAACGTCAGTGGCTGTACGCTCACTCAGCATGTTTTCGTGTTCTCTCATATTCTTCGCAGCCTCATTGAGTTTAACTTGCTTCTGGGTAAAAATTGTCTGCAGAATTGGCTCCTGCATCGATCGAGACGGCATGCTCTATTGGTCTCAGTGTTTGCCATGCAGTTCCATCGGGTGGTCGAGACGTTGGCGATTTTGTTTGCGACAAGACAAGGCCCTGCTGACGCGGGCCGGCGGTGTATAACCCAAGCAATCCGGGCTCTGGGCGGGCAGCGAAGGACAGGTTGTTTGACGAAACATTGTCGTTACGATGGGGAGGAAACAGATCAAAGGGCGTCTTCGCACACAGAAATTGAACAGTTGGGTGCTGACCACCAGGGACAGATGGTTAGGCCGAGCCACGGTAATGAGGTGGGCAGGTGGTGGGTCAATATTGAACAGTCCACTTCGGCTTCTCCTATCCAAGAGCGGGGCGCTGCAGCAAGAATTCCAGTTGTGGTGAGAGGAGATGGCTGTAGACTAGTGATAGTCAATGTTGTCGTAGGGAGGTAGGATATAGATGAAGGGCGACTTCCACAACTGGATAAAACCAGGCACTGCCAGGTTAGAAAGGAGCGCGCTAGATGTGGTTTTCATTTCACGCGCATGCGCAACGTCTACGGAGTAACGGAGGTAGCATGGCACGGAAGAATCGCGAGGCAGAGCTGCTGGCTGCTGGAGGTGGTGGTGGTGGTGGTGCTGCACTGCTGCTGGTGCTGCTGCTGCTGCTCTAGTCTGGACTCTGTTGGCTGTCCTGTATCCCTAAGCCTGAGGACTCCGACGCCGACGCTGCAGATGTGGATGAATGCATCCTTCTTCGTACCGGTACTCCTGCTCCTGCGTCACGAATCTTCCCGGCAGGCTTCCATCGAGCTCTTCTCCTCAAATATACCACAAAGTTGGAACCAGGTGTCGTAATAAAGCCACGCTTAGGCGCATTAACGGGGCAAAAAGCCAACCAAGGGTATCAAATCCTGTTGCCGGCCAATAGCCAACGCTAGCCTTGGATAACCCAGCCTCTCCAGAGATCTGAAGGTGGGAAGAAAACAGGGCCAGGGCATTGCCAGCGATCATCCTCGTCTGCCAACAAAACCCTCACTCCGAATTCCAAACCTCAATCGCATCTCAGATCTCGACTGACAAGACAACTTTCGTTTTGCGACGAGATTATTCAGCCAGGCACCGCCTGCCTCTACGCCAGGAACGCCCGAGAGGCGGCTCTGCTAGCTCCCGAGCTGCTCGTCAATTGGCGGACCGACAGATCAACTCGACAAACGTCTAGGACAGTCTCGGGCCCAAATAACTGAGCTCCCATAATGTCTGCCTACGGCGACTGGTTCGACATCTGCAAGAACTCTGGCAACAAGTTCGCCACATTTCCAGGTACGTTTTACTTGTGCGCGCTTCTGTTGCTGAAGATTCACTGACAATTGATCGACAGTATGCAATGTATGTTCACAACCCTCCGCCCTCCTCGAAGCTACCTTCCGAACTCCCTTGCACACGAACAATAGGCTAACTAGGACTTACAGCTCTTCAATGGATCTCCTGCAGGTCGAGCAAACCCCGGAACAACGATCAACAACGGGAATTCGTTCGGTGATGGGTGCCAACTCACAGGAATATCGCTCGGCGACGGAAAATATCTTGCCAACCTGGGTATGTTGGGGAGCTGGCAAAGATGGAAGTAGGCACTGATAAGGATAGGATCGATATTAATATGCGGTCTCGCAATCGGAGTGGCTATTCTACTGATATTGCGGTCGAATATCAAGAAGGCTGCCGTTGGGCGGAGGTGAGACAACTTGGACAGTGTTTCGCGGCAAATCACTGACGGTTCTTTCACAGGGAAATGCAATTATTCCTCCTCGGCTACATCATCGTCGAGATCTGTGAGATCTTCACCATCGGCGGATTTCCCTTAGACGCTGCCGTCAGGAGAGGTTTCTCGGCAGCACATATCGCGGCTGTGGTTGTGACCTCCTGGATCCTCCTTCTCAATGCCTTGGTCGGATTTCAATTTATGGAGGACGGCACAGCTCTGTCGTTGGGTCTCATGATTGCATCTGGAGCAGCACTCTTTATCGGAACCGGCTACATTGCTCTCGACACTGGCTTCAGCTGGACAGGATACTTCGATTCGACACTCGAGGAGCCAAATCAGGCATATGCTCTCTACACTCTCTACCAAATTGTTCCATTGCTATTTTTGGTCGTCTTCTTTCTACTGGAAGCATTCTTGGTGCTAAGAATTCTCGGCGAGAGAAGGCCAATGCGTAAGTTAATTTGTTTTTCATATGCCATGATACGCACTAACATGTTATCATAGTGTACCTTCTAAGCGCAGCAATTCTCTTCGCCATCGGTCAAATCTTTAACTACACCATCAGCCAATACATTTGCAATGGCACGAATGGAAAGATCAACGGCGGCTTATTCGAGACTCTCTTCACTCTGCTCGCCGTAATCATGGTCTGGATATTCTGGTCGAGCATAACGGAGGACGATTGGCCAGTACCACCAGCTGGCGAGCCAGGCTACAGATGATCCTCGATGGAAAGGCAGAACGACGGGACACGATAAAAAACTATACATAATCACAACGCAAGAAAGCTTCCTGCTTCACTTCCTGCGTATGCACGACTTTACGCCGCACCTAATCAGCAGTGACGAGGCATGAGATGGAAGGCCATTAGGAGAGGATAATTTAGATGACGAGTTGAACGATTTTTCTTCAATCAGAGCGGGAGCATAGCGCATTTTGGGGACATGCACGATGAGGACGAACAAATTTGGAGCCTTGGATTCTCTCCATGGTGGTGTGTGGTTTTCGACATTGGGAAAAGTATGTGGATGATCGCCACGGAAGAAAGATCCTTTTGTGCCTACACTTTAACTCGGTAGCTTTGATATACCCCAATAGTACAGGCGCTTGATTTGTCTTATGGCGTTTTTTTGGGGGGATCGTGATTGTGTTTGGTGATATGGTCCACGGACCTCATATTGGGATGGAATAACTGTTCTGGAAGATTGCGGCTGGCTCGAGGTGCATACGTGGCTCCGTATTTGAGGTCTCGATGGTTGATTCCCTTGTCTATAGTTAACTATAATGTATGCTATAGAAACCTGGCCGGATATCTGATATCACGTGTGGACCTGACGTGGATCGTGAAATCGATCTGCAGATTCGTGTGGTAGCTTTCAACGACGCGACAATTGAGGTATACGACGCGCGAATCTCAATCTGACTCTTTCTCTCATCTCCCATTGAAGCTGAGGGAATTCGAGAAGGATTGCGGGCATAAATCGCCGTGGTTTACCGCTTGATCCTCCCGCATCACATTCTTGGGGTCCATTCAATAAGCTACCGCTCTTTACCAAACCTGCCCCTTCCTCCTCACTTCTCAGCTTCTCCTGCCTCCTACTATCGTTACTCCTTTTCTCCTCGCCTAATCATCCAAAATGTCGGACTCAGACAACGACTTCATAGACGACGACGAACTGCCAACCAAAGGTGCTCGAGGCAAAAAGCGTACACGGGCAGCATGGGAGGCCTCCATACATGAACGAGAGAACCCTCTCATAGGTGAAGAGACTGGTGTGGGACTCATTGAAGAGTTGGCTTGGAAGGCTGAGGCGAAGAAGAGGGAAAGGTTAGTCTATCATGTCCAACTCAGGATCGATATCGCTAAATTCCTGGCAGATATGGATCCTGACTGGCTTTTTGAAGCGCATACTATGCGCAAACTTTGTAATGGAGGTGGATATGACGCTTGTGGTTGGACCTTTGGAGCCGCTCCAGCTTCACTAGCAGAAGCTGAGGCGGTACATCGGTTCAAGTAACACTCGCCCCATTTCCCTACTTCTAACTCCAGATTGATGTCGATAATTTTCGGGCGATCTTTCGAAGCGGAACCGCCAGAACTTTAGCGATACCGATCTTGGGCTAAAGAACTGCCATTTGCAAGCGGGATTCTGGTGGAATATTTGGCTAAAAGGCTTGCAGGATACGACAGGATACACAACCATTTCAACGCGGTATCATACGGCATGTTGTTCTCGTAATAGACCTCAGCGAAGCCATGGCGGAAAAGGACATGCGCCCCAATCGATTTGTGGTCACGATCAATTATGCGAAAGAATACGTCAGCGAGTTCTTCGAACAGAATCCCATCTCACAGATGTGTGTTCTAGGCATGCACGATGGACTTGCAATATGTCTGAGCGAACTCTCAGGAAATCCGAACGATCACATTAATGCTATACAAGATTTGAGGACAGGCAGGAGTCCCAAGGAACCCAAGGGCAGTCCTTCGTTGGAGAACGCGTTGAAAATGGCAAAAGCAACGCTGTTTCACACACCCAAACACGGCACGAGAGAGGTCATCATCATAATGGCGGCACTTCTGACCGTGGATCCTGGTGATATACACGTTACGATCAAGGCATGCGTCAAAGAGAGATTACGGGTCAACATTATCGGCATGTCAGCTCGGCTTAAAATTTGTGTTGAAATCTGTAACAAGACGAACTCTGGAGACGAGTCGGTGTACGGCGTGGCATTAGATCAGCAGCATTTCAAGGAGCTTCTCATGGCGACGACAACACCGCCAGTGATCCGCCGAGCTGAGGAAATCGAAGCTAACAAAGCCAGTCTACTCATGATGGGCTTCCCGTCACGGGTTGAAGAGGATGCACCGAGTCTATGCGCCTGTCACGGCGAAATGAGTCGAGGTGGGTATACATGTTCACGATGTGAAGCAAAAGTCTGTACACTACCACAGCAATGCCCAAGTTGCAAGATCACACTAATCCTCTCAACCCATCTTGCGCGATCATACCATCATCTGTTCCCGTTGCGGAACTGGATAGCTGTTGATTGGAAACGGTTACGTAGCCAAAAAGTCAAGAGCACACAGTGCCGGGGTTGTCAGTCTAAGTTTCCGCCACTGCCCCATGAAGAGAAGAATGGGGCGGAGGGAGTGGCAGAAATAAATCCACATAAGAAGATGAAGAGGGAAGAGGGACCTTCGGAGAGTGCGAGGTATGAGTGTCAAGCTTGCGGGAGTCATTTCTGCATTGAATGCGATCTGTTTTGTCATGAGGTCGTGCACAATTGTCCTGGTTGCACGAGTGGTGTTAAAGCTGTGGTCGATGGCATTGGAGGAGACCGGATGGACGTCGATTCTTGAATGAACAGGTAATCTTTTGGCGGAGAAAACACTCAATGACAAAAGATTCCTACGCAGGAAGTATAGTCGAGCATCGGTAGGCACTGGGGTTTCCGCCCTTTGACGACTTCATACCAAAATGGTACTGTTAATTAGAGATTGGTAATGATAAATTTCTGCAGACACGTTTTCAACAGTTGCCAGAAATGCATCAATCTCGATCCAGTGTGAAAGGACTCTAAAACAAGGGGCATCTCACGATTTCGCGAATGGGCAGAGCAATAATGATGGTCTGAAATCGGCCAGCATAAAGTTCAAGTCAACAGAATTTCGTTTGTAGCGAAAACGTCGGTCGCGCTTTGTCTCCGGTCGCCTTGACTCTTGGCGCTTCGTTACCAGCTCCATCGTTCTATAAATTCATCACATCTCACAACAGCAGCAGCACCAAAATCAAGGATCCTACGAGCATTAGCTATGGCCGACTCTTCTTTTTCACCTTTCCCAGGATGGCGACGAGCATCAAACAAGTCGAATCCAAGCAGAGTTTCGCCGATCTGCCACCCAAACTTCGAGACATGATTTACGCACAATGCCTATTCATTCTACGCCCTACAGTCCGCCTTTCCTGCGATGAGCGCTTTGGGCGACGAGCGATCATCAGCCCAACACTGTACAGCAAATCTGCATCCACAAAAACACCTCTCGCCCGAAGGTCCATCTGCAATTTTCTTCAGACTTGTCGACAGATCCATTCCGAAGCAGGTCCTTTATTTACCGCCAAAACGGTCTTCCTCGTTCGTATCATCGACGCCGATCTGTATACCGTGCCGAAGGTAAAACGTGCCATCTCCCCCCGTTATGCCCCCTTCATTCGGCGCATCTGTTTGCAAAGGAGCGATGCCGCGATGGTTAATGTCAAAGAAATGGGCGCCTGGCTCGGTTCTATCACTGAGAATTTCTGCGAGGCTTTTACAGGATTGGAAAGAACGGTTGTTACGTTACCGACGATGCATGTGGAATCTGGGATTCGGTTTTCAACTTTGGGCCGATGAGTATTGTCGACTTCTAGGAGACGATACTGCGGATCGAAAGAGGAGGAGGTTTTTGGATAGGACTTCGGGGGAGATTAGACCGGGTGGAGGCAAGTTTTCTGATTGTTTGCGTTTGCTACTTGGTGATCCGTTTGATGAGCGCCGCTGGACTTCGTGGGGGTTTGTTGATCGCGGTCGGCCGAGTGGAAAAGAATTAAAGGCTGTTCTAGCAGTGATGAGAAGGGAGTTTAGTGGGGCTCTTGAGCGAGTTAAGAAAGCTAGTGTTTGATCGTGGAGTGGGTCTTGAAAAATTGTCATCTTCCCTTTGGGGAGCACGAGAATTTGGTAACAGGCGATGTTATACTTTACTCACTGCCGACAAGCATTATTAAGTCAATCAGAAACTTCTCCACGGAGTCGAAATCGCCCAAATCCATCGGAATAAAGCTACAGACACTCGCACCGTACTCGCAAGGGTTACTATACCCCAATAGAGATGCCGCAACCAGCGCAGGAGTCTGGCAGCCTTCGGTTCAGCACCGGAGGTACACCACCTCAGCCAAACGGGACTCAACAAACCCAAAAAGACCCCCCCAAAGGCCCTAAAAAGCCCGAGAGCGCAAAGAACATCTTGCTAGAGCTTCTTCTCGAGCTCGATAGCCCGGCACCGCCCCCAAATCGGTCCATTTTTATCCAAGTCCAACTCGCCGTCAAAGCCCTAGGCCAACCCCTGGACTCCCAGAACGCTACCGCAAGCAAACAGCTCGATCGAATCGAACGACTAGTGGAATCGCTCACCCAGCGGTCCCCTACCGGACCTACCCCGGGCCCAGGAAACAAGCTATGGTCGAAAGTCCATATGGAAGCCCCCAAATCAGTCCGAGTGCAGCTTCAGGATACAGCCGGCCTCACGGCGGAGGACCGTCTGGACCCCCAAAGGATCCTTGAAGAGTGTCGGAAGGATATGCCACAAGCAATTGCAGTAAAAGTACTAAAGAGCGGGGCAGTAGATGTCCACTTTCGAACTACAGCAGATAAGGAGAGGAGCGCTACTCAAGGCCCTGGCACGACTACAGTGGTACTCAAAAAGAACTACCTTATTGAGGTGTTTGGAGTAAAGAAAAACATTAGAATCGGAGACGGAAAGAGCGAGGACAATACGGCAGCGGTTAGGTACCTGAACGAGGGTAACCAGAGGCTCTGCCCAAGCACAAAAATAGTATCAGCGGCATGGAAATCCTCAAAACGGAAAGGGGACGAGAGTGGTCCGGCCACGGCAAACCAACGGGGATCCCTCCTTATTGGGGTAGCTACAGTTGGGGACAGAGACACGATCATTAGGAAAGGCACAGTCATCCAGGGGGAGATCTATCAGTGCAGACTGTTCGACCACAACACCACGACAAAGCAGTGCTTGAAATGCCAGAAATGCCAGAAATGGGGCCACATAGTGATGAAATATGATGGTGCAGGCCAAGTATTCATTGGACACTTGAGAAACAGCTTGCAGAGGGATCGAAAAGATTGAATGGCTCACTGTCCTAAGTGATGGCATAAAGCCTGACTATATATAAATAACTGTAGAAACTTCTAGAAGTGAATGTATGAGGTTATCGCAGATCCTCAGTGTGGAGTATGTGAACTTCATATGATGCCAAGACATTCCCATCTCAAGATGTTTCAACACAAGATGCGCTTGACAGGATCAAAAAGCAAGACGTACAAAGCCGGTGACCAAAGATTTTCTATAGCTGTCAAACTTCCAAGCAAGCGGCAAAACTCCACCAGCACGCGAACTTTCGACCGACCAAGCCTGACCTTCACATCCTGGACTTCGCTCCTATTCACCTTCACCCCTAGCGAACCTCCGCCGCCAATGACTCATATCAGTTCCTCATTTGCAACAAAAGCTTTGAGCACAGCTCTGGAGGAATTTTTTGTTGACACAATCTTTCTCGTTCAAGTGCTTGGCCCAAGCATCGGTTGTTCCAACTTTTGGTGTTTTGCAGCCGGTATCTGAACTTCCTTGGCAGGAAAGAGGTTTGCCCTGGCAAGTGGTTGTGTAGTCGCGTACGCTGTATTCGCATTTCGGGTCTTTGACCTGCGCTGCGCCCATTGTTGCGAGGGCGAAGAGAGTGACGATTGGGAGGCGCATTTTGATGATAGATGATTGATGTGTATTGGAAGTGGTAAAGCATTTGTTGTAAGAAAGAACTTGGAATTTTAGTCTGAGAGCAATGGAGTGGGAACAGAAGAACCATCCCTGTTTGTACGGAAGATGTTATAGTGGGTAGTATCTTCACCGGACGAAATACGGGTTGAATGAAACCAGGTTTTATATTTCATCAAATCGTACTACCGGGACGGCGCGGGGTCTTTCATTCATGTCCCTCTGTCTTGCTGCTAGCAATATTCTCCTTTGTGCATCGACGTGCTCATTCTTCCAGTTCTTTAATTAATTAACTGCGTGACGCCCGCATTCTAATCTATACCAAGGTGACAAAAAAGGCTTATCCTATCTTCGTATCAGAAGAGCCTCCAAAATATATTACCTTGGCTCTCTAAGAATCCCCAAAAACGGGTTAACGTCCACATTGATACTGAAGGGGTAGGAATTAGCTAATCTACGTGTTTCAGCTAGGCTTTAGTACAGAGTAGAGCTCTCAGAATTACTCAGTCGATTAGTCAAAAAGCTTGAAGAATGTAGAGGTTGATGCACAAAGTACGCTACCGTATAGGCCGTTCAAAACCATGCCGGTTATGAGGGGTTCATTGTAGAGACCGTGCGTATAATCACCTACGCCACTCTAGGTTCTAAGAGGGCTGGAAGATTCCGTTTCGAGACTCGTTCAATCGGAAGGCTTTACCCTAAGCTCTTTTCTCACGTCGTCTGATGGATAATAAATGTGTAGATACTAATCTCTCGTAAGGATGTTTGTAGTTTGTACCGTAAATCATGGATTAGTCAAGGGGGTTCCACTAACATTATTGTCCACCAGACCACAGTGTCTTAGACTTCTTCTATTATATAACCCCTGCCTGCAATTGGGGCGACTTGTGAGCCGAATACGTTCGTACGGTACCTCAACATCTTCAATTTGGGATCGATATCAATTAGTTTCTGTCAAAAGTTTAGCAAGAGCAATTTGTTAAGTCTAAGATAAGTTGGTTAAATTATTAAATATACGATAAATTCCTACTTTCAATAAGTAGAAACTCTCATGTACTGTACGTGCGTTGCGTACCAGCCAAAACTGAGCGAATTTACACCGTAATATAGAGTCCTCAAACGGACGGGGCGATCCCGAGCGGGACGGGGGCGGAGGACGGACCCAATGACCCGTCCCGTAAACTCGGGGGTGGGGTTGGGGTAGTCTCATTTCAATAGAGTTTAACGTCTTATAAAGACGCAAAACTTCCCAATCTCACTAAAACACGCATAGAATACCTAACAATTGAGTCTCCCCGTCTTCCTTTCCAATTTCAAGCCTTCAAATTGGCCTCTATTTTCTCCGCGTCCTAATCGACTTCGTTCCTTGGGGTGAGCAGATTGCCGCAAATCCACAAGCGCTAAGACCTTTTTCGCTTTCGATACATTTGGAATCGTAATTGCTTGTTTCGAGGTTGTATGTTCTTGCTAGGCCCGTTGAGGCGAGGGTGAAGAGGGCGAGTATGGAGAGGAAATGCAATTTAAGGTTGTTTTAGCTTTGATTGGTCTTTTGATTAAATACTGGAAATTATGGAATGATAGTACAAGATTGTGCCGGGTTTGTTCTTCTCTTCTGGTCGAAGAAGGGGTGCGAGACAGAGTGGCACGTTGTGTTTAGGTCAAAATCTCATTGTAGAACAGTACCAAACGTTAATCTGTCAGTAAGTAGTTTGATTTCTATCTTCCCATAAGCGTAGCATGCCTCTGTAGTAAATAGGCTCCTCTCACCTAAGAACAACGGCCATGTTGTGGAAGCTTGTTAAGATCGAGGTAAGCGGAAAAGCAAGGCTGTAAAACGTGACAAGTGTGACGGCATGACATGGTGGCCATCTTTGTCACATGACAACGTTTCGCAGCCACACTGTGGCGAGAGGAACATCAACTCGCGCGCCCCGTAGATACTTACTCTCTATCTGATATTCTCTCATCACACTGAGTAAATGGAATCTTAGTTCATTCTGTCTGGTTCAATGCTCGCCGTGACATTATATCAGATCAACCCTCACGCTTAGAACAGCGACAAATAGTTCCAGATTGTTTACGACAATAAGCAGTCAAAACCGACCCCGACCTGACCAGACACCGACCAGTCTCGCGACCTTCTTTGAGCCGACCATTGCTCAACACACGATACCAACCTGAACAGAGACACCGACCAGTCTCGCGACCTTCTTTGAGCCGACCATTGCTCAACACACGATACCAACCTGACCAGAGACACCGACCAGTCTCACGACCTTCTTTGAGCCGACCATTGCTCAACACACGGTACCAACCTGACCAGAGACACCGACCAGTCTCACAACCTTTTTTCTTTGAACCGACCATTGCTCACTGATTCGAAGCCGACCATTGCTTCCGAAACGAGGCACCGATCCGTTTCACGACCGAAACGACACAGTTACTCCCAAAAAAGTACGATTTGAGATGGCGCCGTTCCGCTACAGTGGCGACACGCCTATGGCCCAGCTCCGAGAGGCTATTGAAGCTGCAGAGACTCCAGAGGACTTCACCGAGTTGAACCTCCAGGCTCCAGAATACAATGCCGATAAGGCTACCCGCATCGCTCACAGCAGGAAGGAAGACACCGACGACCTGATACTTGTAGTACCCTGGGCGGACGCGACTACGGGTTGGCTAGCAAGCGAAGCAACGATTGCGGCTGCTATTAATGACGACCAGTTGAAGCCACAGATGGTTAAAGAAATTCTTCGATGGATACATAGCAGCAATATCAAACAACAGCAGCTAGAGATCTGCCTAGACCTGACGGATAGGTTAGCAGCGAAAGGAGGAGAACTCCTAAAGGCAAGAGATGCTACGATCGAAAGCAAGTCTCATGAGCTGCGCCTACAGACGGCTATGCTTAACAGTGCGGAGAAAGCACTAGCAAAAGAAAAGGAAGCTTGTGCGGCGATATTCGACAAGTATGAAGCTCTTAATATCAAATACAATGCGACCCGACAGAGTTTGCGACAGAACCTCATCGGGTGACGACTTGTCCGGATTTGGTTCTCGATCGGAAGGCGGCTTTTCGAAGATCAAACTTCCACACCCTGACCTATTGACCGACAAATACACTCCCACGGATTACAAGCATTGGCGCAATGCAATGGAAAACAAGCTGAAGGCAGAGGGCTACGACGACGAGATGTCTGTTGCCTACTTTATGAACCTTGTAAAGGGACCTAATGCAAAAGACGCCCTACTACTCATCAATGCGGCCGACCGTACAATGGACAAGGTATGGAAGGTTACCACTGAGCGATTTGCAGACCCGTTTGAGAAGCAGAACGCAAAGAAGGCGTACAAGTCGCTGACTATGAAGCCCTACACCGACTTCCTGAACTTCAAGAATCAATTTGAGACCCTTGCGATGCAGTGCAAGGTAGACAAGGACGATTGGAAGGAGGATATCCACGAGAAGCTGTATACCCGCCTCAAGGAAGGTACAGCAGGAGAAGCCGGCGACCCAGATCTAACCTACGAGAAGCTGTGCTTTAAGGCATCCGACCTTTCCCGAACCTACATCCAGACACAAGAAGAGCGCAAGGCTCCCGACGCTGCAACTACGGCCAAGAAGAACAGCAATTCGAACGGCAACCGACAGAACTCCTCGAACAACACCGGTGCAGGTACGAACACGCCTCAAGGGCAGTCCAGCGGTGGTGGAAACAATGGATTAGGTGGAGGTCGACGGGAGCGAGACCCCGAAAAAGCACGCGCAGTATTCAATCGCTACAAGGACGTAGGATTAAACATTGATCAGGCGGTCCAGTCGGCTCAGGAGCGCAAGTGTTTCCAGTGTAAGAAGGAGGGACATTACATGAAGGACTGCCCAGAGGCCTCCATCTCCGTAATGGATGGCGCTAGCCGGATTGAGTCAGAACACCCAAAAGCATAGACCTGGTAAAAGTCACCATGCCTAGGTCCTAGCAATCGAGATCTTTCTTTCCGATATCAGGTGCAAAACTTCAATGTCTCATCTCTTAAGTTGTTCGGCGGCAACGCTTTCACTTTCGATGTTATCCTCTACTTCAACGGCATGGGTGTCCGATCCCGAGCTCTTCTTGACACCGGAGCAAACGGTTATGCCTTCATTAACCGACGATGCGCACAGAAGCTGCAACACCTACTCCCAAACGTGGATCGACGAGCCCTCGAGACACAAGCTACGGCGACCGGTTACAAAGGAAATCAGGAGGAGGCAATATCGCATGCAACGCTGTTGCACATGGAAATCGACGGAAGGCAGGAGTACAACGTTCCTTTCCTGGAAGTGACATTAGAACACCACGATGTAATTCTGGGAAGGACGTGGATGGCTCACAACAAGGTCGTACCGGATCCCGAGATGCAGCGCATTATCTGGAAGGATGGCCGAAAGAGAGAGACACCGATACAGAAGGTAGTGATGGTGGAGGAGGATAGGAAAGTGACGGTTAATTCGGAGGCTATCCAGAACAATATCGACAAGAGAGAAAAGAGGATAAGACAGGATGATCTTCGGAGAGCCGGCAACCAGGCTAAACGGTTTCGGGATAACGTAAAGCTGCTCAAACGGCCGAAATCGACCCGACCTCAATCTAACGAACTCGAGCCATCGATAGTAAGAAATGCGGAGTCAACGCCACTGGTACGCGAGAATGATACGATCGACACTTCAGAAGAAGACGTCTCTGTAGACTCGGAAAGCAACACTGATAGTAGTTGTTCAGACCTCTCCAATTTCGGTAACTACCAAGAAGAAGACCTGCCGGTCAGATATTGCCAGACACTGAAATGGGAGCAAGCAAGAGGCTACCGCATCATGGATAAGCAATTAAAGGCAGCTGGTACAGATATCAACGCCTTGGATTCCGGACACGATAGCTCAAAGATCGCGGGTAAGAGGCTTAACCTCTGTATGATCAACTCTTCAGGTTTCCGCTTGAACTTAAAAGACAAAGAAGTCACCGCTGGATCCATATCCTTGTATGAAATCGAAAAGAGGATGAGTGAGCTCAGGAAGGAACGAGGAATCGATTCCACTGAGGACCATCATGACCGGCTGAAAATCGCCCTAGCAGCACTGCAAGGTGAACTCCCAGAGGACGAATCCCCGGAGATGAGGACAATGATCGAGAAGAAGCTACCTAATAAGCATATACTATACAAGGACTGCTTCTCAGAAGCAGACTCAAATCGACTGGCAGAACACCGAGAAGGCGTTGACCACGTTATTGTGTTGGATGAAGGAAAGGCTGCGCCCGGTTTCTGTCCACTCTACAATATGTCCTTGGATGAGCTACAGTTTATCAAAGAATGGCTCTTGAAGAACTTGGAATCAGGCTTTATTGAGACCAGCTCGTCACCATTTGCATCACCTGTGCTCATTGTCAAGAAGCCCACGCCCGAGGGGGAGAAGCAGAAGTTCCGCTTCTGTATTGATTACCGCAGACTCAATACGCTCACAAAGAAAGACCGATATCCTATTCCGCTCATCACAGAGACAATGGCTAGATTGTCAAAGGCCAAGATCTTTACAAAGCTAGATATCCGACAAGCTTTCCATCGAATTCGGATGGACCCGGACTCTGAAGACCTCACTACGTTTCGAACTCGCTACGGAAGCTTCAAATGCAAAGTCATGATGGAAGGATTGGTCAATGGACCTGCTACATGGCAGAGATACATGAACACCATCCTGATGGACTACCTCGACGACTTCTGTACCGCTTACCGTGATGACATTTTGATCTATTCAGAGGACCCCTTGGAGCATACGGCTCACGTACACAAAGTCCTTGAACGACTACGCGCTGCAGGACTCCAGGCAGATATCAAGAGAAGCGAATTCGATGTCACTGAGACAAAGTACCTTGGATTTATCATCAGTACCTCCGGTATACGCGTCGACCCAGACAAGGTAGCCATCGTCAAACACTGGAAGCAACCACGAACCGTGAGGCAGACTCAGTCTTTCATCGGCTTCTGTAATTTCTACAGACGCTTCATCCGAAATTTTGGAAGGCTGGCAAAACCACTTATCAGGCTAACCAGAAAGAATACCCCTTTCGACTTTGATGAAGATTGCATGGAGTCCTTTGAGAAGCTCAAGCATGCATTGGCAACAGCTCCGTGCCTAGCCCTCTATGACCCGTTCGCCGAAACCCGAATGGAGACCGACGCATCCGATGGAGTAGTAGCAGGCACTCTCTCCCAACTTGGAAAGGATGGCGAATGCCACCCTGTAGCTTTCTACAGCAAAACAATGGACACTCATGAACTGAATTACGAGATCCATGACAAGGAAATGCTAACGTTGATCCGAGGCCTGGAGGAGTGGAGTGCACTTCTTCGAGGAGCCCAATTACAATTTACCGCGATTACCGACCATCGTGCCCTGGAGTACTTTACGACAAAGAGGCTACTAAACCAACGGCAAGCACGTTGGGCTGATTTGATCTCTGGATACAACTTCAAGATCGTCTACCGGCCAGGCAAAGAAAATATCATTGCCGACGCTCTCTCTCGCATGGCCGATGAACTGAAATCACAAAAGGCCAAAGCAAATGCGGCTAGGACTATGCAAATGGTAAAAGATGACCAGATTGGAGTGGAACTCTGCCCTCTGGACCTCGATAGCAACCAGGTGTTGCTGGTGGATCGGTTACTCAAAGCGAACCGGGAATCTAATTCACTTGACGAATGGAGAGTTCTCACTCAGAAGGATTATACCTATTTGAGGTTGCAGGACGGGCTGTTGCTCTACCAAGGAAGATTATTCGTGCCTGAAGACGACAACCTCCGTACTCAACTGCTAAATGAAATTCATGCCTCGCTGCCAGCAGCGCACCCCGGACGAAACAAGACCCGTAAGATCGTCACCCGCAAATTCTACTGGCCTCGTATGAATGGAGACATCGATCGATACGTCGCCGCCTGTCAG
Organism: Venturia oleaginea; assembly: GCA_013176395.1. Classification (NCBI taxonomy): domain Eukaryota; kingdom Fungi; phylum Ascomycota; class Dothideomycetes; order Venturiales; family Venturiaceae; genus Venturia; species Venturia oleaginea. Next base: position 943,423 of record JABMLP010000021.1, on the reverse strand, counting down.
TCATGCAGGAGATCGTCAGTCCCTCGAGATAAGACCCCTGGACTATTGAAGCCTCTCCCCATTCCTGATCGCCCATGGCAGCATGTATCAATGGATTTCATATCGTTTAACAAGGACAAGCATGGTTACGACAACGTGTTCGTAGTAGTTGACCGCCTTGAAAAGAGACCTTTCTCGATTCCCTGCCAGAAGACCGTAAAGGCTAAAGACGCCGCTCGGATGTACTATGAACACATCTATCGTATCTACGGCTTACTCGACACCATTGTGTCCGACCAGGACCCTCGATTTATCTCAGCCTTTTGGGATGAATTAAGCCTTATTCTCGGAATCAAACTCAGACGAAGTACCGCAGAACACGCGCAGACTGATGGCCAGACCGAAATTGTCAACCAAGCACTACAGCAGAAGCTTCGGCACTTCGTGAATCACTACCAGGACAATTGGTCTGAATTGCTACCAGCAATGGATTTCGCAGCAGCATCGTCACCACACGAGTCAACAGGACTGTCACCCTCAGAGATCGAAATGGGATTCGTACCGCGGATGCACTACGACTGGGATTCACACACAGAAGGCAACACTGCAACAGAGAGGATGAATCGCCAAGAAGCACAGCAGTATGCGACACGAATGTATAACGCATGGAAGTTCGCAAAGGAACAACTATTCAAGGCCCAAGCCCGACAATCGACGCAGGCGAACAAGAAACGACGAGAGGAGGACTTCGGCTTCAATGAGGAGACTGGCATTGGAGATTCAGTATACATTATAAAGAAGGCTTGGATTACTGATCGACCCTGCGACAAGCTTGACAATCCTGTAGTAGGCCCATTCCCCATCATTGGAAGGAAGGGACACTCTTGGATTGTCAAGCTACCCGAGAGCTACAAGGTTGGCAACGTGTTCCACTCAGACCGGCTTCGAAAGGCATCCCTCGAAGGGCTACCAGGGCAGCAGAACGCCAACGATGAGAAGGACAGCTATGAGATCCATGGCAACGTGGAATGGGAAGTTGAACAAATACTCGGTAGCCGTATTCACCGTCGCAAACTCCAATACATGGTATCATGGAAAGGCTGGGACCCAGATAACACTTGGTACGACGCGGAGAGTTTCAAGAACTCGCCAAAGCTGCTCCGTCTCTACCACGATGACAACCCAGATACGGACGGACCATCATTGAGACTCGATGAATGGCAGGATGCATTTGACCGCGAGATTGAAGACCTGCCTCATGAGGATGACAACGCTGCAGTTACCAAAGGAAGGATAACGAAAATGCGGAGAAGGATGAACAAGCGCTAGCCGTGTTGGGATGATGCATTTAACGGTTTTTGTATTGGGCTTGATGGCGTTCGGATGACAAATTCAGCACGCCAAGATGATACCTTATAGCCCTACTCGGTATACATTTGGCTCATTGAAGGGGGGGGTGATGTGACGGCATGGCATGGTGGCCATCTTTGTCACATGACAACGTTTCGCAGCCACACTGTGGCGAGAGGAACATCAACTCGCGCGCCCCGTAGTCACTTACTCTCTATCTGATATTCTCTCATCACACTGAGTAAATGGAATCTTAGTTCATTCTGTCTGGTTCAATGCTCGCCGTGACAACAAGGCTGCCTTGCCTTGATCCCTAATTCAGCCCTTTGAGAGACGCTCCGTACAAAATCTTCACAGCCAAGACTCTACATCGAAAGAGCTCAAGAGCTGAAGGGAGCAAGAAGACATTATTCTTCATAGACTTGCTAATAATGCGGGAAGCGAATTGGGGGGAAGACGAAGCACGGCCTGTACCCCGTGCTCGGCCTTTTTCCCAGCTCTAAGCAGCATTTATTAATGCTGTAGTAGGTTGATCAATTCGATAACCATCGACACACAGCAAAATTGAGGAAATTTTGTTCATTCAGTTTAGGAAACATATCGCCAAAATTCTGGCGAATTCAAAAAGTGTCAGACAAGCGCAAACGGTCTAAGCAGACCTACGAGGAACTTTAAACTCCCGGGGAGATTTTTGGTTGGATGTGCGGTGCCAATCTCTTAGTCGACCAAAGTATATTTAGCCATTTTTCCTTGAAAGTGTTACCTAGTTATTCATGCCGCAATTTGCAGCACCTATAATCTGGACATCCATCCACGCGCAACAGAGGCTACTTTGATCATGGCGGTCCAGCGTTCGATATCTACTACATCTCCAAATGATGGGATGTACGATGACCTCAGCCTCGAAGAAATTGCGAGCTCTCTCGTAGAATTCTTCTCAAGCATCGTCACTGACTATCAAGCCTTTTCTCAATTGGCGCGCTGCCGAAAAGCGTCTTCCTGGCCTAAGCATTCTTAATCTGCTTCGCGAGCTGCGAGATATGATTTACCATTTTTGCTTTCGTTCTATTTGGCCATACGAGATAGACCGTGGACCTCGTATGCGGACTGGACCGCGATACCGTTGCGGAACACCAACGCCCAGCAATACCTCCTCGCAGTGAAGTAAATAGACTAGACAGACACAGATACGACAGCCATATCCGGTCTGTCCACCTAAAACATGCAGATATCCAAGGATATCTGTCTGTTATCTGTCTGCCAAGGCCGTGTCTGCCAAGGTCATTGCAGAAGGTGGTGATAGAAGGGGTTTTGGTGTTGTATACGATAAATTACAAGTCTCAATCGTCCTCAATAACAACCTCCCCATTTACGATAGTAATGCCTTCGCAACCATCCTCTTCACCGCTGGATTCTTCAGTGCATCCGTTTTGAATAGAGGCTTTATCCTCATTAAACTGTACCTTGATATCCTGCATCACCAATGTAATACCAGCCTCATTGCGCTGAATCTCATCATCGATATCGCGCTGACCTTGAGCCTCAGGGCTGAGGTCAACAGTCTCTTCAACAACAGCTTTATCGAGGGTAATGTCATCAATAGAATGAGGCCTTCCAAACCAGTTTTTGAGACATTCATTGGCCTCAATGAGGTCCATATTGAGCCGATTGCGAGAGTCAGATATAAGGTGTTTGGCGCTCGAAAATGTACGCTCACATTCGTCAGACATCAGAGGCATTGCCAACATATCATACGCAAACCTCGCGAGATCTGGCTCAACAAGATAGTGGTTGTTCCAGTAACTGAGGGCGTCGGTAGGCGTTAAATTAGAACCACAGTAATGTTCAAAGCGATCAGTAACCCGGGGAGCCGTTGAGGTTTCGAAATCGTCATCCAGGTGCCAGTAGTTGTTATCATAAGACACAAATGAACCCCATTGAGTGTCATCTTCATTACTAGGCCTGTACGCTCTCGTCGTAATGCAAATAGAGGGTCGATTGGGGGATCACCGCCTGTAGAATAGCGGCCTTTGTATTCTTCTTCCCATAGTTTGGTGACGGGTTTCTTGACCTTGATATCATAAACTTCATTGAGATCCGGCCAATTAGGCTCAAACCATAGGGATTTTCGCGCAGGATCCAGCAGAATGGCAGCAAAGTAAGCTGGAGATTCGGAAGTCTTTCCCCAATATTCAGAGATCTTGGTGTGAGAATCCGTACACCATTTGGCCAATATCCCGTAATGGGGATGACCAGATCTGCTAGAAGCATCCTCGAATTTGCCTTGAAAGTACGAGATCCTCCTCCTCAATTTATCCATTGTAGTGTACCATTTTCGAAGAAATCGGCTCCCTCTGTTGCCTTCAGTAGTTAACGTGGCTTCATGAAAGACTTGAAGACAAGATTGTAGTGTTTCGAGGAGGTTCCAATCGGTAGAGAGCAGTTTATCGTCGTTGACGCCCTTTGAACGAGGCTGCGTAGGAATATGGGTGTTACAGAACAGCTCAATACGGCTGCGACAATTGAGGAAGCGATTGATAGACTCAAAGTACGAGTTCCATCGTGTTGCGTTGGATTGTATAGCTGAAAGAATATATTAGCTAGGGAATAGTTCTAGGTTGCGGCGAGGAGATCTGATGAGATTGCAATCGCAGCCTTCTAATTGGCTGAAACGCTCGAAAAGTGGGGAATATCGCGACAATCCTGAACTTATACATGGTGGGTATTCCACTTGATCTCGCTCGCAACTGTACTCAAACACCGCCCAAACTCCTGCCGGCTTTGAGGCGTCATCCGAATATACTTCACTATGTTATGGACCTTGCCAATCACTCCTTTCTTGCGCCAGGCAGCTGCAATTGAAGAGAAGTCGCCGTTGAGGTTGTAGGGATCCAAATCGCGTAAGTCCTTCTCCGCAGCGTCACCTAATATGAGGACTTGGGCTGATAAATTGATGATGTGACCGATACAGCGCAGTCTCCTACGCCCTCTCTGCTCCTTAGTCATTTCTGGGTAGAGCCTACGCAGTATAATGTCGATACAGACATCGTTTGAAGCCGCATTATCGGTCACAAAGAAGCCAACTCTCCTCCATATCTTGTAGTCCTTATGAACCGGAGTAACAAAGCCGCCATATTCTCGCCTGAGTGCTCGCCAATGAGCTCACGGAGGGCTAAAAGCTTGATCTGGCGCCGCCCTTGGTGGTCAATGTAGTGAGCGTTGACTGCAATGATTGCATAGGAGTTTGGAGAGGTCCATAAGTCAAAGGTTAAGTGAATATTCGATCTCTATGAGCTTTAGTATAGTAACTAAATCGCGAGTAGAAGATCGACTTACCTTGCCCTCCTCATATCTCGCTGGAGCCATTTTTTACGCTTCGCATATTCAGCCATTATCCAACTCCGTACCGTGTACCTCCTAGCCAAATATGCAACATATGGCGCGTTCAGATGCTTCAAAAAGGCTAAGAAGTAGAGGTTATCTACCATCGAGATGGCGATATGACAATACACAATCCAGCGGATGAGGAGCAACTTGAAGAGCTCAAAATTATCGCGCCAAATAAGTTTGCGCATCCCGTTTACAACTTTGGTGTTGGCCGCCTGGTCCGCCAACTGCTGCAACGCGTTGCATTTTAGGATCTCATTACCATTGACATTAACGCCGTGTTTGGTGCGCCAATGAGTGAGGGCGTGAGTATGACCGTGGGTAATATCGAGGGTAAATGGAGACTTTGTTTTTTCGCCGTTCTCACCATTGCAGTAGCAGCAATAGTAGAGGTAAGTTTCTTCTTCCTTTCACGCCTCAAGACAATGTCATCCCGCCGGCGGTAGTTGATACCCTCGATTTTGTAGGTTCTGCGCATATAGACATTATCTAAAGGTTGTGATACTGGATTCTGGTTATCGGCAGAAGGCTCACCTTCACTTGAGGTAAAGGTAACTGTGTGGTTGCCAACTTTCCGGGTTTTTGTGACTCTCCGTTTGCGTTTATTACCGGTAACTAGGCCAGAATCGATAGCCTCATCGTCGCCGAGGATAGTTGATGAATTATCGAATATAGAAGGTTGAGTACTGACACGGCCAGAAGCGGTAGAACGCTGAGTTTGAGATTGAGACGCTTGAGAGCTACCTCGCCCTCGTCCTCCCGGCGCAGGCATTGTTGTAACGCAATTGAAAAGATGTTCAAATTCGAGCGATCTGGAGGGTTCGATAACTCATAATATTAAAGTCCACGCCGGCGAGGTTTTTGGCTGCCCCTGAGCTGGATTTTTCAGTATATTCTAAGTAACCAATCGCTTGCAAAGCCGAAGATATTAGCGTAGATTCCTCGCTAAATCCACGCCAATGTCTATTATCCTCGCTAAAATCCACGCCAAAATCCACTACCTCCGCACCCACCACCAAAAACAGCGCTATACAGACATGCCAAGCCAATATCTGGACCTTGATTGGTGGACATCTGCTCCATCTAGACCCCCCTGTTGTCCCAAGTCCGTCTGTCTGTCTGTTTGTCTGTCTAGTCTATCTACATCACTGCCTCTTCGCTCATGTCAACCTGTCGACGAGTTCATGAAGAAACGGGTATTTTGCTCTACAAACGCATAAGGTTCAGACACTACCCCAGAAATCTTCATACAGAAACGCCGATCCTACCAGATCTAGCACCACAGTATGCTTCATATGTGCAGCACATTCGACTCCGTTTCCAAGCAGAGCAAATGCCTCTGGAACAGCATCGCATCAAATAGATGAAAGACTTCATATGGTGCATCTGCAACGAATCATCAACAAGACTTATCCATCTTGATTCTCTACATTTTCCTGTCGTCATGACCAGGGCAACTAACAGACTGGGTCGAGAGCCGATGTGGAAGGAGTGGAAGAGTCTTTGGGAGATCATCAAAGACAACAACTTTGAACACAGAATTAAGCTCTTCGATCAGATGCTTGATGATTTTGTCTGCTAACTAAGATAGCTCGTCAAAGAACGATAAGCCTTGAAAAAAAAACGTCAACGCCAAGTCTTCCGCTTCCCGGATCTGCCTCGCGAGTTGAGGGACATAGTATACTCATACTATTTTCAGTCCAGCACCAAGCGTTCTTATCAAGAGCGCAGACAGAAGCTGCACACCGAAAGAGGAGGACCAATACTGCTGCAAACCAATACTCAAGTCTAGGCAGAAGGTGTCGAGGTTGTTTACAAAGAGATTAAGCTTGAGTTGTCCACGTACTTTTGGGCCAGTCAAGAACATAAACGTCTCATGCCGTCTGGACATGCCGTTTACGTTCGTAAAGTCCATATTAGCTAGGCTAAGGACTCCATCATGCTTCTCCCTTTCCAGCCATGGTTCAGTAGCGTCTGCCAGCAAGTTCTGCTCGACTTTGCCAACCTCGGGGGCATGACACTTCATATACCACACGTGCTCTATCTTAATGACTGCTTCCAAGTATAGGCAAGGCTGAAGCATTTCGAGGAGCTTTTCGCTATCGATGCGAGGTTTGAAAACCATCTTCGAGTTCCTCAACTTCAATACAAGGTTGGCAAAGTATGGACCGGAGAGACACCGCAGAAAGTCGAGCAGGACAATTTGGAGGCTTACCAGAGGTTCAACGAGATCAGACTGGCACGCAAAGCATGAATTGGCAGGTGGGTCGATCGCCATCAAAAAAGGTCTCATTCTGACGACTGAAACACAAGTAAGCCTTCCCCTTTCTTTATCGGATCAAGTGTCTTGATGCTAACAACAGGATAGACACTTACCATCAGAGACTGATTCCCCCAAAAGGCCAATCCCTATTTGATCCGAGCATTAACAATCCCATCAACGAGTACACTTGTCAGAACACCCAATACACAAGGAGTTTCCAGTCGATTCGAAGTAAGTCTCTTTACCCGCCATCTTTCTCGAATACCAAGAATAATTCAGAACAAAAGGTTACAGGCATACATACCACAACATCGATATTCCTAATGATCAATGACATTCGACTCGAATCTGAGGTGAGTTCATCATACTGATAGTGAAGGCATGCGCAACTAACGAGATTTCAGCCGACAACATAAGCAGACCTAACACAACAACATCACGACCAAGGGAACATGGAAGGCAGACGAGACTTGGATCAGGTGTGCAATGCTTCGTGCACACCAGAATTAGCATCAATATACTTAATCACTATCATCCATCAACTCAGCCAACTCCGCTTCTTCCTCTGCCGTCATAAGTGACTTCTTTTCGGCTTTCTTTTCCTCAACCTCTTCCACAGCTTCCGATCGCGTAGCCTCCCTTGCCCGCTCCAGATCCTGCGGTTTCAGACTCCACACCCTAACCGTTCCATCAATACTAACACTTACCGCTTTCGCACTTGGCAGCACAATCAAATCAGTAACCTCTTCATAATGTCCAGAATAAACATGATGTAGCTCTCCCGTCCCCGAATCCCAAACTCTTACTTCCTCATCTCGACATGCCGTTATGATCCACCCTCCTTGCTCATCAATGGCAATGTCGCGCACGAAATCTGGGTGCGTGAGCGTGGTATCTGCCTCCCAATTTCTGTTTCTGGCGAGAACTTTGGCGGATTTGTCGGCGCTGGCGGTGTAGAGGTCGAGGTTGGAGTCGAACAGGAGGGTGTAGATACTCGTTTCGTGGACGACTAAGGGATCGATGTCTAAGGATGTTGCTTCTGCGTCTGTGGGGCCGATTGTGGGGATTTCGAAAGAGGAGGTGGAGCTGATGTGCCACCGTCTTATCTCGCGATTGCTGTCGCCGCTGAAGATCGTAGCGAATTGGTTGTTTTCTGCGGAGGACTCAATGGTTTCGAGGGCCAGTGTTTGAACACCGCGGGAATGGCCTTTGAGGATCGTGAGACGGATGTCCGTGGATGGATCCCAGACTATCAATGTTGCGTCCGCAGAGGCAGAGACAAGTAGTTCTTTCCCATCCAAATTTATGATTAAAACTGCCTTAACAAAATCTGTGTGTCCAGACAAGCGCTTTATTGCCGTGCTGGTGACAGAACTCCCTCCAATGTCCCAGCAGTATATGTGCTTATCCCAGCATCCTGCGTATAGCTTTCGTCCCCCAGGGTTTCCTCCGATAGAAAGGCATGTTAGAGGTGCTAATTGAGAGGTATTAGGTCGATATGTATGCGATATCGTTCCCGTCTGATCAATAATCAGCGTCAACTCTTCCCTTCCAGGCTATTCGATGGCAAGGACATCCTACCTACTTCCAAAACTACTCTCTTCACTGTCCCAGCTGCTTCAGCGGCATATATGGCACCGTCGTCGTCGGGATCTGCGCAAAGGGCGAGGATTTTGGAGGGGAGTTTTATGGGATTACCGGACTTGTTTTTGGATTTCTTGGACTTGCGGGCGGTTTCTGAGAGAGCGGCACTGGAAGAGTTAGAACTGATATATCTCCGGTACGAGAAACTCACGTAGTCTGGAAGAAATGGCCGGCATCCGTAGAACGCGACATTGTTGTCGACGCTCACCTTCTTTTCTTGGTCGACGCATGACTAGTGACTATAGTATAGGGAGATGAGACCCTGAATTAGCGCGTTTTGAATCGACCAATCATGCTACGGGCACGTGAGTACTATCTCTACAATTCGTCGCGACCTCATTCACTTCATCCTCGCAACAACAAGAATTCATCCCGTATCCAAAATTTAAGGATGGCTTCATCAGCACATTCTATATGCCCAGTCTGCAATCGAAAGCGAAAGTAATTAGCGCGCCACCATTGATTTCCGCAAGAGTTTTCCAGCCTCGTAACCGCCGTGGGACTAACAGTGAGAACAGATGGGGAAGCGGTATCGTTGAGGTCCAAGTCGGCGAGGGTGATAATATTAAGACCTCAAATATCTCTTTCGAGTGCATGATAAGCACCCAACTCCCGATTTCTCTCTCGAGTACCATGTCTGCAGCAATTACCATTGTCACGCCCAACACGATACCAAATGCTATCGCGAGAAATTCGGCTTTGCTTCGTTGCTCTCGGGACCATTTTAATTGGCCAGTTCCAGTCCAGCTTTCAAGGCAGAAATCGCTCCTTCGCTTGCTCCAAATCCGTTCGCATCTCTCCTTGCTGAAGTCGAATCTGCTCCCGCCAAGACATCGAACCCATCTAGCGTTCCTACCGTCACAACGGCATCCACAGCTTCTGAGCCATCCGAAATCGTGTTCGGATCTACTGTCAAATCGACTTCTGTCAAGATGTCGAACATATTTGGCGTTCCTATCACGGCCACAGATTCCACAGCCTCGCAACCTCCCAAAGGTCTTTTTGGTCAGGGTTCCTCTACTTCTCCTCTAGCGTCCACAAATTCGCAACCACTCAGCGGTCGGTCAGTGTTTGCCCCTGTTTCAACAACCTCGAAGTCTTTTACCGGCCTGTTTGGGTTCGGTTCTTCTACAGTCGCCCTAGCGTCCACAGCTTCGCAGCCTTCTGGAGGACTTTTCGGAATTAGTACTTCTCCTCTCGTCCTGGCGTCCACAGCCTCTCAGCTTTCAGGTGGCCTGTTCGGGACCGTTTGGTCTTCCAGTACGAGCATTTTCCCCACAACAACAGCTTCGCAGCCAAACGGTGGCCTATCTGGATTCAATCCTTTGTCTTCTAGTACGAGCGCTTTCTCCAGTCCATCCACAATTAGCTTTGGTAGGTTTGGAGCTTCCAGAACTGATACGAACGACGTGCGAGGACGGATTCCCTGCATACATCACGCCATAGGTGATTGTTGGCACGGAGACTCATCCCCCTACCTACACAATGCCACGGCTGCGGTTAAGAAGTAACAAAATACATTGTTGAAGTGTTGTGAAAATCTGTCTCTTTAAGAATACATAGTTGCCGGTTGTGTTATCTGGACCTGGAAATGGAGTATGAAGGATAACTACCTCAATGAAATCATGGTTTATACTGGTATATGGCGGAACTGATCAGCATGGCGTGTATGTCATGTAATATGGAAGAATAGCAGGCACATCGGGCTTTCATCTCAAGACTCTCAACGAAGCCTAGCATCTGCGAATCCAGATTAATGTCGATAATTCTTTGGCAATTCTCAGATCTCAAAACCACCAGAATTTCATCAACTTCGATCTCAGATGGAGACAACGAGTCAGGATTGAGCTTGCCAAATTTCTGGCAATCTTCCTCCTATCCAGGCACTTATGACACGACTTTGGTCTAACTTGGCTCTTGCGATCGTTTTCCAAAAATTCCGTAGTGAAATCAAGGCCCTCGAATTAGTTTGTGTTAGCCAGCTGTGCCAAGATTCGTCCGGGTCTTTGCCTCGTAAACCGTGTGTTGAAGCCTAGGAAAGGTTCGCAACTCAACTCGATGCCTTGCCGACAGGCAAAAGAGTGTTTAGAGGTAACACATCGTTAGCCAAACAGCCAAATTCAAGTGAGGGTAACCACGCCCGGACAGTCAAACTTGTTGAAAGCTAAACTCAACTGACTTATAAAGAAGGAAACTCATCTCACCCACATGAATTCTCAACAGAAGGTGTCTGGTCCACGCGACGACGCGGTAGCAAATACCTCACATATATCAGAACTTCCGCCATCAACCCCATCTGCTGAAGTCAGCGCGTTGGCTAATGGCGCTTCCACGAGCGACAAAAATACGCATATATATCCACCTCCACCTACCCAGTTGTACCAGTCTCAGAAATTTGTGCCAGTAGGAATGACGCCGCCGAGCATCAATCAGTACACGAATCCTCTCTTCATCGAGCGGCCGCCCGAAACCAATGGCCTTCTTTCGACGAGCCATCTATACGCTCACCAGGCGCCACACAATTCTTTCCAGGAACAGCAGTCACACACACCCGGCCTTCCAGCGGAAGATGAGGAACTTGTGAGTAAAGCCCTACAAGAAGTCAAACGACTACTACACCAGCGCCAACTTGACCAGGCTGTAGACCAGAGCCCTCAAGCTGCCCATTGGCAAAACCAATTCGACCAGAACCATGATGCTGGCCTTGTTGTCTCCTATGAAAGCCCTGCCTTCCACAGTCTGTATCCTTCCCAGGCCGCGACTCAATCGCTCCAATATGCCTTCGCCCAGGACGACATGATGCAGCAGTCACACCTGGTGGCGAGACGTCAGTCGGGTACTTCTCCCACTCAGCAGAACCAGGGCTTTTATCAGAATGGGCAACATGGTCACCCTGTCCATTACCATCATCATCACAGCCCCAAGTCAACTCCGACAGCCTCCGGTCGAGAGACAGGCAGAAGAACTCCCGCCCCGGAAGCGCTCGCGGCGCGACACTCCGTCTTCAAGCGAGTTTCAATCTCTCCCTGTCGAGGAGCAGAACGAGAAGAAGCCGTCCCAGAAGTGCCAGCAACGGGACTCACCGAGTCAGCCCAGAAGTCAGATAAAGCAGAGTGAGGAAGAGCCGTCGCAGAAGCGCCCACGAGGAGAGTCGCAGAGTCAGCGGAATGGCCAGTCCCAAGAGCAGCCGAGACGAGTCTCCAATGCTATGCCTCCACAATTGCCACAGCAAGATACTACGATCCCCGCGTCCATACCAGCTGGATTGGTCTCCGATGGCGAACCAGCTTCTCCGGTAAGCCAACCAATTCCCCTTCTACCCCACTCTTTTCAAAGTCAAACCCCAATTCCACGTCAATATAAATGCCTCCTTAGAATGTCAACATCAAATGGATCTCCCAATCACGCAATCCGAAGCAGATTACTAACCCTCTCCCAGCCAGTAACCGTCAGCGCAAAGACCTTCCTCGACCGCGCAAAAACCCTCCTCAAAACCAATACCCCCACGAAATACGCCGACTGGCTCGAGCACAACATAGCCTACGACATCGCCTCCACCCTCATGGTCTCAGGAACCTACCTCGATTCAAAGAGTAGTGTACACGAAAGTGCCGCGTGGTTGGAATGGGCATTCAGTATGCAGGGGACATGGAAGAGGAGGGCTGTTGCTAGTATACCCCAGGCAGTGCCAGAAGGTCTACTGAAGAAATTTGAAGAGACATATGGGAATGGGAGTGTAGTGCCGGTCTTTGACGGGAATATGAGGTTAATACATAGCGGGGATGGGGATGGGGAGAAGGAGAAGGAGCAGAGTGTCTAATGACGATTACTTTACACGTCTTCATCGAGGGGATGGATAGTATCGGGTTTAAGCGAATGGTTGATCTGAGATAGGTTAGATCTAGGGAGGAGTTGGGATGTTGACATACTTACCAATCAAACTGAATAATTTCACATACCCAATATCTTTAATTGCGATATGATGATATATCGTGAAAAGACTTTCTACATTATAATCGCATTGTAAGTAGCTACGAGTTCCTGGCTTATAAGCTTTCCTAGATAATTATACTTGGGTACAGTTGAATACGTTAGATCTCACAGTCCTATGTAGGAACGGGGAATATATCAAAGTAGTTGTAGATGTACATCCCATCTACTACGAAATAATTAACTGACCTAGTAAACATACAGATCTAAAACAAGTACGTAAATATCTAATATCTACATTTCAGATGTCAGCATATTCACATCCTAGATCATGAGCAGAGCCATACTCACACCTATCGAATGACTATCCAGCACAATCTATATTACAAAATTACACAACTACCTTCCTCATCCCAATCACCCTGCAGTCCCCGACCAAGAACTATCTAACTAGTAGAACTGAAGAGTCTCGGCTAAGTAGTCGGCATGGCGCAATACCTACAACCCACCTCATTGCCCCGCACATGCGTACACCTACTAAGCCCGGGTCTATAGCCCACCCCACCAGTCCCAACCGCAGCAATTGGATCCAAATGCATGCTCCATTCCTCGGCGCACCAATCCTTCCCCAACAGCGGTGTCCGAAGCGCAGAAAAATCATGATCTAGAGTCGTCTGTGAAGTAATATCCAGCAACGACGCATCCAGACCGTATTTCTCGAGCCAGTCCTTGAGCAGCCGCCAATATTGCGACTCTTTCTTCACCATATCTCTAAAGGCCACTGGCTATGTTCCGTTCCCCTGCAACGCCACTGTGGCTTCTTGCAGGATCTTTGCGTGTCCGCGGTCGTTGCCCATGTTGAGTTGGGATGGGAACATTGCATGTTCGAAGGGCTCGTTCTAGATTGGTTGGACCTCAACGCCCAGCCTCATTCCTGTACAGTCATCAGACTTGGTGCCACAGGGCTTGTTAGGGTTGTTGGGGTTGGTGGGATTGGTGCTACCAACTCCGGGAACACCCACTCGTCCCTTTCTAACCGCTTCGTAAACGCAATTAATTCGTCGTAATGTGGACAGCCGAAGTTGGCGTAGAAGGGATGAAGTATTGCATCGAATTCAGGAGGGTATGGCACCGCAGCGTCTTCGCGGACGACTCCTGCAGAGGCTGTGCCCCAGTGTTGAGGTGTTTGGAAGTAGACGGGTCCATAGTCTGTAGTATATGTGAAGCCATTGTCACACAACATACCCTGTGATGCATCATATACATCCCCGGCTCTTGTCGAACTCGGTGATTGCTTGCATATCACACTTGGCTCTATTCCATGACGTGGCCCTTGGACGGAGAAGGGATTATCGAAACAGGATGCTCCATGGTCGAGAGCCACGATCTTGAGGGTGTGGACGGTGCATTCGGTGCATTCACTCTTTCCGAGGTTGAGGGATCGAAGCAGTAATTCAAAGTCGTGGTCACTGAGGTTTGCGGCATGCTGTTTTTCGCCGGGTTGGTTGGAACAGATCAAGCGCAAATATTTCAACTTAGGCCGTTGGTAAAGTGCTGACTGCAGATGCTCAACATCCTTCGTTATATTAGTACGTCGTCAAAAGAAGTATGTGGACTTTCACCTACCAGTTCATCAAATGTCTGTCCGACGGAGATTTCAAGGCGCTCTATTTTCAACCAGTTCCAGTCAATGCTTGACAGTTGATCGTCATGTACGAATGGTGGTGGATTCAACTGCCCATAACTATCCCGACGATAACCCCGTGGCCAAACGAATTTCAAGTCCACAATAGTGGAGCCGGAGTGATTGATGAAGTCTATCATATTGAAGAAAGTCGCACCGCATATTGCTACGCTCTTCAATGATGGAGCATGAAACATTTGTAGAGACTGGTTGTCGCGACTGTATGCGCTCCCGTCTAGTCTGTAGTAGTCAGCCTCTTGATAGAGAACTAAACTCTCGAGAACGGGCACGACGTTGTCCAAAGTACCGAGCATATTGGGATCGCAGGTGTGAGGGATCCGTAGATTGCCTCATGCTCTTGCTTCATTCAATCGCTGCATGTTCGAGACCAAAAGCGAGACGAACTTGAGCCCCTCCACGAGACCAACTTTGCCTCCTCTCTTGAGAAAGACCTCGTCTGGTGGGCTGTCGCGCTGATGAGTGTCGGTATTCGACTTGATGCGTGGCAATGTGGTGATGATGTCTGTGATAGCGCCCGAATAGACATGGCCCCCACTGCCAATAGTTTCTTCAAACCGTGGTCTGAAGCATGGCGGAAATGGCTCGGTGTTCTTTGCGATGTTAGGTGAGTGGGAAAGGAACAGCTCCGAATCGATGGTTCCTGTAAGGTCGCACAGAAACGCTTGTATGTCAGGTTGAAGATAGTTGGACCACAATCTGATTGTGCGTAGCGCTTCTCAGAATGTCAAGAACTTAACCAGCAGTGCTGGGTTTGTTAGAGCCGCGGCAAAGATTGCTGGGGCGATTGTAATGGTTCTTGATGAATTTCGGGAGCTGAGACTTGGGCTTCAAGATCCTGTGTGTTGCGCGAATGAGGGATTGACCGGTTCTCCTGGTGTAATGAGAGGTCCTAGATTGTGCAAAATTCAATGAACTAATTGCTAGGATTACCTCTCGGTGTATAAGAGGTGCAAGCATTTCGTGGAATTTCCAGCAGGCGGCGGGGATGGCTCTCAGTGATGGCGGCTCAATGAATTCAACCTGGACAGAAGTAAGTCATAGTAATTATCGGCGGTGAGAGTGCTAGGACTAACCCATTCAAACACTTCGAGAAGCAGCTCGTTGGGCATGTTTCTGTAGGCCATTGCGAAAGGTCTTCCGCTGCTGCTTGTTTAGATCGACAACGGTGTAATTGATGAACTCGCTGAGTAGACTGGTAGGTGTCTTAGCAAGCTGTAGTAATGTCGATATGCGTTGGTGAAAATGATGTGGGCAATGAAGTTGTTGTGGAGAGGAGGACGACATGGGCATGACTACGCCGGCCGCTGATACCTAACCTTTCCAGACTCGGCCCATCACCGGACTTCGAGCACACAAACAATCATCACCCTCTCTTTAGCCTCGGCAAGTTATCCAATCTAGACCTCGTTACAAATTACCTACCGACCGCAATTCCGACGTAGAGACACACCAGCATTGAGTGAGATCCTGACTTGGGGCGCAAGCATGTCGACCTACTTGCTTAGGCACAGCCTCAAGCGGTATATTTTCAGCTCCATCTATCATCGCAACAGCCTTGCATTCGAGCAGGCCGTTGGACAGCTTTCAATGCGCAAACACCGTCAGCAACAACCCCAGCGGAAAGAAACTGACCACCATCGAGGCATGTACAGCTCATAGTACACTGGAGACAGGGACTCCTTGCTCCATTACGGAAGCTTCGAAGATTGAGATCACTCTGACAAGGCCCTCAAGCTGGCTGAGAGATTCATTAATGTCGATCGGAACATATATACACTCTAGAAGAGAGCAGACCATGCTTCATCCATGAAGTGAATGGAGCCTGCCTTTGGACATGAGAAAACTCCTCTGGAATCAACTCCAGGGTCGTCAGGAGCTTCAACTAAGGCTTGGGAGGCGATTGCTATTTGCAATAGTCCAGGGATTCCACAAAGCGCCTTTCCGGTTACGTTCCCCTCATCTCATCATTTCATTTCATTTCATTCCACACAGCTCTTAACAAAATACGTCTTTCTCAATGCCGATGAGATGCAATCTTCCCAGAGGATATCCACTGTGGAAAGTGTCTGAAGGTGGGATTTTTGAATACATCCAAAATTGGCGATTTTGTAACGCAAAAGTTGAGTATACTCAAATCTCCCAGCTTTTGTGATGGATAATATTGGCTATTTCTTTCGCCACTCACGAATTCGCGGTAATGATGCCATTCTTGCGGTGAATGGATTTCAAATGGATGAGAAGACGGTCATCGTTGGGCACCATTCACTAGATCCGATGTTTGAGATGTCGTCTCAGTTGCGGCGATCTAGAACACATCAGATGAGTGATACAGCATTCCCATTTCAAGAATAGGACCGAGGCCCGTCTCAGCAGGGAAAGCAAAACAGAACCGTCGATGCCTTGGCCTAACCCCCGGTGAGCGAATATGCTGTGTCCGGAATCTAACTGCATACAGAACCCTGCATAGCTGAGAACAGATCTTGATCTTTGTGCGAGTAAGCAGGTATTCCCACTCCGCTTTCAATAATCTGTTAGCTATTGTTAGCATACAACGACTCGTACTTTCGGGTACCTTTGTACCTTGCACTGTTGAGCTGAGCCACTGCGCCATGCAGAACTTAGCGACTTGTGACCAAGACACCAAGACCACGACTTCGGTTGTGGCTGTTGCTGTTGCTGAGGCCGAAAAGCCAAGATCGCCTACCCCTGGACAGTTGAAGATTTGTCCCATCGAATGAAGATAGCCTTGGCTGGTTGTATGTGCGAGCTCTCCGGTGAGGTTTTACATTTTCATCATCAGACCTTGTCCAGAAAGGGTGCTTAGCTGCAGGTCCAAGAAAAGGAAAACTGCTTGCCTTCTTCGTCGCCCGTCGAAAGAATCATCGTAAGGTGCTTGCAGCCTGAGTATATATCGACGTGTAGCATATACGTGAGCGAAGGTGTAGCTATTCGGGGCGTGGTGGTTGTAGTTGCAGTCGTCGTCGTATGGCGGCGTCCTTGCTTCCGGGTCACGGTCCGCCATCAACGGCAGACGCCTGTAACAGAATAGAATGCATGCCAGTGGCTGTGCATATGCAGCATCTGTCAAGCTGGTTGTTAGTGCGTGAGTTGTGGTTGTGGTGCACGGTTGAAAGAGCAGGGGCCGGGTACGTAGATCGTGGTCTGGGCTACGACGAATGGGGAAAGCTGAGAAAGGAACAGCATGCGCATGCAGAATCGTCAACAAATGCACATTGAGATCCTGAAATCGATATTGGGAGACCGGGCTTTTCATGCACAACGTCCACATGAGTATGAAGTCCCGCATCATTCATCCAGCCCGTGTGTGTACAGAAGAAAGCCACGATCAAGGACGGTAGAGCTTGACACTGTGCGCTTTTACAGCTCGTACATGAGGAGGAAGTAAGATTTTTCCGAGTCAATATGGTGCGCAGATAGTTAAGATACCAGTACTACTATTACAAAGTAATGTCGTTACTAACTCGCCGACATTACATGCCAAATCGCTCATCGTCGAAGCATATAAAATAAAGAGGGTATGTGTGTGGCTCTATCTGACCAACAATTACTATTGCTCCATTACTAATTTCAAACGCAGCCATCCCATCATTACAAACTTAATCGTCACAGTTTTTTTCTCCTGTCCAGTAAGACCCGCAAATTACGAGTTGATGACAATAGGCCCAGCCAACTCAGTGCTCGCTGCACACCCCTGGAGCACCTTGACATCCAGCATCCTTCGCACCTCCTCAGGAATGATGGATGCCGCAGTACTGGCCGCTCTCACACGAATTGGTGGAGATGGAACGGATCCGTTGACAGTTCCCAGCCTCCTTCGTATTTGCAAAGAGTCCCACATTGGTGGTGCCATCGTATTATTGAACCACAGATTTTCGGGCCGCTGTGCAAGTGGTGCGATGTCATAGTTGAGGATGATTTGCGCAAGGAGAATTTTGAGCTGTGTAGAGGCGAAGAACCGGCCGGGGCTGAGTTTGTGTTAATACTGGGACTTGGATACTTCGAAGAACAAAGGCTTACCAAGCATGTCGACCATGAGAGAATGCCATGAAGTCATCTGTGGTCGTGACCATTGGGAGAGGCCTGGCACCCTTGGCCAAAGAATCTTCAAGTGGTCTTGAGAACCGGAATGGATCGAAGCTGAATGCGTTTTGGTAGACAGACTCGTCGTGCTGAACAGCATATGAGGTGATGCCGACATTCGTCCCTTTTGGCAAAAAATCACCAGATGGTAGTGTCACTCCTTCGGGAGCAACGACCTTCTTCATCACACCTCGACTGATGAAGCCCCAGAGTCTCATACTTTCCCGGAAAGTACTATCTAGTCGAATCATCTTAGCAAGGCTTCCTTTTTCCCATTCCTTGCCCGGATTATCGGCCGTCACTCTCTCGATTTCTTCTTGGAGACTCTGCTGAATCTCAGCAGAATTTGGCGAGCAGGCGATGTCAAAAAGTGCATTCGTGATGGTAATGACGGAAGACTGAATTGAAGCAAAACTCAGTACAGAGAGTCGCTTTGTGATCATTTCTGGTGTTCTTTCTTCGAGATCATCGTGGCTGAAGGCATCATGCAAGGCCCATTGTATGTAGTCGTTGTGTTTCGAGTAATCCGGGTTCCTGTAGTCTAGGCCAGGTTTGAACGTCGCCATGCGCTTTTTTATTATGGGCGTCGTATGTCTAGCGATTTTGCGGTATTGGTGCGTGTCGTATGCTGTGATGATAGGCGCAAAGAGGTGCTGCAAAAATGGAGGGAGCATGTTCAAGGCACTTGCGCTGAGGACAACGTTTCGAGCGAATGTGCTACTGCATCGCAAATAATCCGGGTTGCGACACAGTGGGAATCCGACTAGTACTCGATTCGAGATACGGCTGACGATGTCTAGCATCGTCTTGTAACCAGACATCTCAGTCCAATCGTGGGTGCTGATGCCCCAGCTGATGCTGAGTGCATATAAAGACTCCTCTGCTATGGCTTCGACCAAATTGTCGATGTCTTTAGTCAATTCGCGTCGAATGACATGGCCATGCACTGTATCTCGAGGGACGTTTGGATGTAGCATCGTCCTCTTGGCGTGTAAGAACTCGTTATTGACTTGTCTTTGATTGAGTACATGATCTGGCTGATCTAAGAGCCACTTCAGTTGCGATGGTGGGAGAATGATTTCCGGACCAGTAGCCAGATTCGGCAGCACGAAGACCTGTTCATGCTTGGAATGCTGTCCTTGTCAGCTGTATACCTACATAGGGGGAGGCTTTTGGACACCGACCTTGTAGTAACCATCTTGGATCAGATCTCGGAGGCCAAACCAACTTTGACGAACAGCTTCCGCCCGTGACATCGCATTCGACGACGCACCCGCCCATGGTAGATGTTTGGGCAGGCCGTGCAAGGAGAAGAATCTGTCCCAGATGTAGGAAATGAAAAAGAAAGTTAAAAAAGTACAAATCAACCGAAGGACTTCAACGTTCGACAACATATTCGTTCCTAGCCGCCGCAGAAAGTAAGAAAGACGTGAGAAGATATCAACATCCGCTACACTTAGTGGTAAAGGAAGCACGCCAGAATTGTCCCTATAAGATTTCACAGCAAGGAAATTTTTGAAACAGCAAATCCATTGCAGACGTATGGTGCATTGAGACCAGGATAATACGGAGAAGGCTGAAAGATGAGAGACTCTCAATTGGGAGTGATGCAGGATGCAGGGAAGGCAGATGTATATTTCTTTGAATGCGGGGTCTGCCGTTCGTCAGATGGGTGTGGAGCCTTATCGTCCGCAGGGCCTAGGAAGAAAAGTAGTAAAGATTGGCCAAAGAGTCTGTAGCGCGTAAGCCAAACATAGGCAATACTTGAGCCTCCGGCAGGTATTGGCGACAGGCAAGAGAGTGAGAACCATTGAACCAGGCCATATCGTTTGTCGTAACGCTACTCTGTTACGGGTAAGGGCGTGGGATCAGACCCAAGATGCCAAAGGGAGAGAATACACAGAAATGGCCTACTGTCCGAATGTAGGATGGAACTCCACCGGAGTCGGTTACACGCACCATTTTCTTTGAATTGGAAAGCATTGACTGTCTGATTTCGCTACGATGGACAAGGAGGCATGAAATTCGAGCCTAAAGGTTGAAGTCCTGGAGTGGTGGCGCAGATAGGCGTTGGCTCACGGACGGAGCTCTGCCTTGAAACTACCGTGAGTTGCGGATGGTGAGTCCGCCTTGATTTCCAGAGAGACGGCCCATGGTGGAGACCGGGGAGAGGGAGTGGTCATGGTGTGGGACTTCAAATCAAGACTCAAGATGTGGTTGATGTTGGGGAAATGCTCGATGGTGGCGTTCAATGGAAGTGGCTTTCGCTAAGCTCTACTAAAATAAATCCAACCTCATCATCACTTGGCCTGCCTCAGGTTTCACAGCACAACGACGAGGCGTTGTATATGTCAGAAAGAGGGAAGAATATCGACATCCGCCAATGCTCCTCCAACCATGGCGTGGAACCGCCGAATCTCGACCCAGGCCTAAACTGCCCCTTATTCCGACTACTCCGTAGCCAAGCCACAATTTACTGTGGCCCATCACGAACCATCATGGGTATTGAGCTAGGAGACGGTGCTTTTCCCGCTGCTTGTACCATGTATTTCACACCTTCTGCGCCTGATCTTTTCGAGATCCCTTCCTCACGGTTCCTGGGTTCTTGCGTCAGTTCCATCACCACACATCGTCCGTCACTATCCATCTTGTGCGAGCTGCTCTTTTCTTTATTTACAGCCGATCGCTACTATATTTGTTCATAAAACCACGACTCTTTGTTTTCGAAGCGTTTTACAGCTCAAAATCTCATCGATACCATCATGTTCAGAATCATCCTCTTCCTTATAGCCCTGGCGAACATGGCCCTTGTATCCCCTGCAGCGCTCGAACAGCGAAGAGCCGACTGGCCAATCGATTGCAGCCACAATGGTGGTCAGCCTTACTGTTGTCAAGGCACTTTCGCCGGAAATCTCCCAATCATTACAGCTCTTGCTGGATTGACGAGCTACCCATTGGACGCAAATGATGTGAATTGCATTGGAGGTAAGTGCCGGACAGTTCTTAGTACATGGACCTTACTTACCTTTTCACAGTCTCTGCTGCAAGTTCTGCCTGCGTTGGAGTCAATACTTGCTGCCAGGTGAAGGGTTTGGTTCGTAAATTTGCTGCACAACATGCCTGCATGAGCTAATGAAATCATAGAGTCCTCTCATAGCTTTGTATTGTCAGAAGCCACTTGGATGTTGAACGATAAAATACACAAAACATTCAAGTTTTGGTAATGAGCGTTGCAGCGGTGGCGTCAGAAAGGCTAGTCCAGGGAATATGGTTGTTGGGAACCAATGAGGCGATGATCAGTAATATCATATTAATACTCAAATATTTTCTTGTGTTTATCCGCTCATCATGACAACAATCGCAGGTCTCCGACTTGTAGTGCAAAGATCAGCCACAGAACGCCAATCTAGAACCAAGCTGTCGGATCGCACAGAGCCCGGTTGAAGGAGTACAAGATCCAATGCTGCACGATTCGTCGCCGGCCAAAAATAACCTTGTGATACATTCACGTAATAGCTCGACCACAAAGTATAAAGAGCAAGGAAAATGAAGACGCCTTTTGCGCACTTCAAAAGGTGAAAAGTCCGACTGGATTTGCATGCTCCTCTCGTATACAACACGAGAGGGCTCTGAATGTGCATCGCTTTCCATCAAGAACACGTGCTAGATTGATTCGAAAGTCAACTAGATGAAAGCGTACCCTCAAAACATTGTGCTGAAATTGAGTTCAGCGCACAGTTAAACAAATAGCAGCGCAGATTCGGACAAAGCCCGGATGTAACGACTCTTAAAGAGTTACATCTGTACAACCTAAACTTCGTCTGTGGAGCTCAGATGAACAAAATTGACGTGAACGTGCGGATCTGTAGCCGATGTGGCCCGTTGTATACAGCTCACCGTGGGCGACAAAACTATTATTGAACTTGGACCATTCAAAAATATTATCTTGTGACTATGTCCAGCAGCTCTCTACAGGTTCATTTCACGGAAGCAATCCAGTGGCAAATAAATCAAGCACTTCACTATCCAATACATTATGCCATCCCCCCAATCCTCGAGGCTCTTTTCCAGCCTGTAATCAGCCCATCAATTACCCTTCCTAAATCTGGCCAGGGAAAGCAAAACCCCCAAAGTAAAGAGATTTCACAAAACCGAGACAGAGAGAATTCCCCGAGACAAAGAATTCGAACGGAAACCCACTCTTGATATCTCCACTCACGAATGCAGATACCAAATCCATGCGATCCAAAGCACCAATCCATCCCCCAGAAAGTATCAAATACGTCTCATACGCAAATATCGATCCCGTGCATGCACATATCCAGCATCGCAATAGCTGAAGATCTGCACCGAGGAAGATTTTGTGTAACCAACATGGGTGAGGTGCAAGCATAATCGAAGCTGCCCACGTTTTTTCCCCCTTTATTGCATGCAGAATATGCAGAGTTTATCCCTTGCAATCGATTTGCATCTGTAGTACATAACTCGATCCAATAATATTATCGAGGAGAACAGTACATTTCATGGGTTCGGAACCTGCTACCACTTTGTAGTCGTCCCCGTTTCTATGTTCGCTTTCAATCCTTGATGCGGTAATGAGGAAATAAGGAGGTTTTCATACCATCTTAGTTTAGGCTGGGCATCAAATGTCGTGTCGCCCTCTTTTTCTTTGAAGTCAACGATTTGTGTTCATGACATGCTCTCCCTGGCTCATCCCAAGCACAGTCCATCGTCGCTCTCATTCTAGCATTCAGCACAATGATAGGTGTCTTGCAAGCATTTCGATTAAGTGGCTGTAAATATATCAATCTCAACATCGAATCAAGCGATCCCATTCTGAGACATTGATTTGATCTTGGGAAAAAGAGTGGGGGGTAAATTGCCAGCCTTGTTGTGACTTTGTTGCTGTTACCGAGACAGTTCATGTTATGGGAGACACTTGATTCCTCCCCTTTCCCTCTCCTCTTCGTCTTCGTGGACGCTAACACTCTTTGAGCGTACTTGGGTTTCTCGTAGATCTACGTCGACGTTGCTGAGGCCCGCAGTATTCATCACAGAAGCAACCATATACGTTTGATTCGTTAAGTCGACGGTCCGAGGTTACGACCACAGATTATGTACACATGCTTCGAATGCTTTGGTCACTACCGGAGCAGCGCCAATGCCATTTTGCGCGGGAGTAAGTACGCAAGTCTTTTGCGGGGATAGTACGGTCGTTGAACAGCACGATTCATAAACGAAGAATATGCATATTCGAGGCAGCATGCCGGTCTTTCAATCGCCATCGGTAAGACAGCAAGCACGAAGAGGATCTCTATATGGAGTGTGCTGGAGTAGTATTCCGTAGTCAGCATCTGAACTCAACGGCTGGCACAACAAAAAAGGGCCTTCCACGGGCAAGTTTGGTATAAACCTATTGGGCTCAGCAAGCGATCTCGGTCATCCTTCCCTGATGTTGTTATTATGTTCAGGTCCACGTGGATCAGTGAGGGGGAAAAGATTCCTGTCGAGATATAGAGAATCAATTAAAGTTGTTCCTAACCTACTGTTCACCCCATCGCTCCACTTCTCCTGTTACCTTCCTCCACCCCGTCCATTTCTTCGCGGCGGGACCATTACAAATGCAGGCGGCTCCCCGACAGGCATAGCAGGCTCAGCAAATCCATCACCACCAACTTCATCAATCTCATGATCCCCCTCATCTCCCAGGTCCCCCTGAGGCGGCGCACCAATCCAGTCTTCACCTCTGACCTGCCTAAGATAATTATGATGTCCCAGAACCACAATTTCTCTTCTAGCAGCGTGTCCATCATTCATCCGTCTTGCATTGTAATCGCCACCTGCGGGACGAGCGTATTGGACACCCCCGCCTAGTCGCGGAAGACGCTGTTGCCGCGGCCGACCAGCTACTCGTTCAGCTAGACCAGGGACCCGCCAGCCAGGCTGAGCATTCGCAGGGAGTCCGTCTTCGATGCCGGCGGCGGCAAGAAGGTCAACTATGAACTGTTCAGCTGCCTCCTCCGGAATATTGTTCATGACCTCCTGGATCTGTTCTTCATCCATATGAAGCAATGCGTGCGCATCTGGAACAGCCATATTGACGACTTCTGGTACTGCTGCTAGCACACCATTATTCGGCACCTCTTGTTGTTGCAATCGGTCTGCTTCATCTGCTGCATCCGCAGCTGCAGCGGCTGCTTCCCAGCCACGAGCGCCTTCAAATCGCACGTTACCATTGCCATCGTCACCTTCTTCAAGTTCCCATAATCGTTGATAGCAGCCGATCTTCTTGTCGTTGAAATGTTTGTACGGATTTTGAGGATCTAGCCAGGCACTGAGAAATCGGGTTAGACCTTGTATCAAAGATGTTCTGTCGATAGGTCTCCTTACCTGCACAAATAGCAAAAGTGAGTATTGCATTGATAGCAATTCATGTGATTGCAACCATGAGTCTTCTGGCTCGGTGAAGAACAGGTCGGACAAGGCGAGGTATGTAACCGGATATAATCATAAGAGGCCTGGTCCACTTCGTTCAACTCACTCGCAGACTTCGGCCAGCACCGAACGAATTCGCCATGCCAGCCAGTGAGGCAAATGCGACAAAAGGCATAGTCGCAATCTTCGCAGATCCTCAGTCGATCATTGGTGGCCGCAGCCTGGGCCTCTGCCTTCTTTTTTTCGTCGTCGACTAGAAGAATTTCCGATTCATCGGCCGACTCTTCGTCCTCGAATTGGGAGAGATCTTTCTTGATGCGGCGTTTGACGCTCGCAGGCCCTTGGCACCATTGTCGCGGGCAGTACACGGTGTCCTTGCTCGATTCCAACTTCTTTTTGCGCTTTAGTTCCACGTATCGCTTTACAAGAGATCGCTCGATGGGTATCTGGAGCAGCTCATTGGGACCGAGTGTCCGGGCAGCTTTCTTCGCTCGCCTAGTGTTGTTATCTCGTTCCACGCCACAGTCTGGAGCCAGACACTTCACATTTGCGATATCTCCCTCTGTGATAGCGTTGACGTAAAAGTCCTGAAGACATTCCACGCAGAAGACGTGACTACACTTCTGCAAGCGGTAACAGGAAGAACCCTTCTTTGGCTCCAAGCAAATGCCACAGTCAAATGTCTCTTGCTCAAACTTTCGCCTCTTCGCCTTGATGTCAAAATCCAGCAACGGTATTTTCCGATCCTGATCAATGTTCAGTGTTCCATCTCCGACATCGAAGCCGTTTTCTGCCGCTTGCTGTATGTAATCGATGTATGCAAAGACGACTTGCAGATGCCCATATTCGTTCCATAGTACTGCCGCCTGCTCTTGCAGCTGCTCTAGTGTAGTTGCAGGAAGCCAGTTCAAGGAAGTTGTGAGTTTCACGATAGGAGGTTCATTTTCTGGATAGCCCTTCGGTAGGTCAAGCTGGAGCTGAATGGATGGTAGGTAGTTCAAGGGATGTACGTCTTCCCTGGCAGGTATGCCTAGTCCAGAGCCGTCGTTGGTTCTCGGTGGGAGAAGGCTGGCTGGGCCATCAATTGGTGGCGGAAATCGTACTTTGATTGGAATTGCGGGCGCAACCGGGATTTCGAGTGAGGCGGAGAAGGGATTCGCAGGATCGATAATTAATTCCGGAAATATGGCGGATATGGTGGAGAGCTCTTCTTCGCGTTCATCTTCTGCCTCATCTGCCATGGGCTAAGATGTGATAAGGATACGATGCGGTGCTCAGAGACGAACGGGGCAAATACTCTGGAGGTAGCTGGAAAGCGTTATCGTGCCATACCAACACTCTTATGCTTTCGGTTTCCGGATCAATACAAAAACGGAACGTGAAGGTTTTGGTTGTACGGGCGAAGAGTTTAGTGCTAGAGAAAGTTGATAGCTACGGAAGGAGAGTGGCAACAACAGTATTAATCAGCCACCTTCTCTCTGACTATCGACTTCCTACCATGAGACGGAGTCACACCCGGATAATGGTTCTCGGTGTCTCGAAACGGTTGATGGTGTTGGAAAGCTATGACATGACGGGTTGCAAAGGCGAAACCGACCTCCTCCGCAATCCATATAATATCTAATTGAGCCCGCACCCGCAGTCTCTCCATCACTTCAACACAACAATGGACAGTTATCCTCCTTTGGCCTCGTTGTCTCTGACGCATGTACACTATGTAAGACTCCTCTAGTTATCGTAGAATTAGGACTGATCGAGTAAAGGATCCCACAGACCGCGTCTCGTACCTATGCGCCTGGCTCGCTCTCGTTCCACAGGGCCTCGGCATTGTCTATGCCACCTTGATATGGAGCTCGCGAGAAGCTGAGGTCTTACTCATGTTTCTGGGTCAAACGGGCTGTGAAGCCTTGAATTGGACGTTGAAGCGGTATATCAAAGAAGAACGTCCCAAGCGTATGTCGAGACACCTCGATTCCCTAATCGGGCATATACATGGGTTGTGCTAACAATGATTGCAGAAATGTATGGCAAGGGTTATGGAATGCCTTCCTCTCATGCCCAATTTGTCGGGTTCTTCTCCGTCTACCTTACCCTTTTCCTATTGTTGCGGCATAAACCGGATCCTATAAACACACATACACCACTTGCTTTCTGGGAACGGGCCCTTCTTTCGGTCTTGGCAAACGCGTCTGCCGGTGCTGTAGCGGTCAGTCGTATATATCTGAACTATCACACGCAGAAGCAAGTGCTGGTAGGCTATGTGGCAGGAGTGTTTTGTGCTATATTTTGGTTTGCAGTAACCACATATTTACGGAGATCTGGGTGGCTGGACTGGGTATTAGATCAAAGAGTAGCACGAGAGCTGAGGATACGAGATCTTGTGGTTACGGAGGATATAATGGATGCTGGCTGGGCCAGATGGGATGCGTTGAGAAAGAAGAGGAGTACGGCTACGAAGAAAAGAGAATAGAAGGACAAGGAGTCTGTAGGTAGAGCTAGAACATGCAGGCAATCTAATTATATACACCATCTAGCATTGCACATATCTCGACTAGCTTCGAGTCCGAATTGTCCGTGTGGGAAGAAGCAGCGGACATTGGGACTACTCAAAAGCTGCTTCCAGAAAGAACTGAGTGGTATCAATTTGTCCAGTGATCAACCCAACCTTTCGGCAATTTTGAAGTCGTCAGACGCATCATTTCTGGGGCAGGAGGGAGCACTTCTCAGCTTCGACCTCACTTCAACTCACCTCACCAACTCAAGTTTCTCTCTCCAAAACACCACACCAAGCCCGCACAGCTTTCAAACGATACGCCGAAATGTGAGATTCGCCCTTATTCATTCTCGCATCACTGACGCGTCTCATCAGCATGAAGCTCAGAAACAAGAAGGCTAGGCAGGTTAGGAAACCAGACGCGTCGACAACAGCATCATGTCGATAACGAGCTTAGAAGACAATTGCGAGGAGTCGCTTGGGAATGTACATTAACGGTGACTTGGTTTCTCAACCAGACATGACTACTTTTCAGAGTTGTTCCTATCGTCTGCATGCAAGAAAGGCAAGTTTCGTATCGTTATTTCGATCGATATTATAGGTGATGAAAGATTTCTACCGAAGATGACGGACTATTCGCCGATGCGAATATGATGGGTACATAGGACTACGTACTTGAATCGAATTTCAGCTCGAAGAGATTCCACACAGTTTAGATTAGGTGGATTAATTTACTTTAATCGGTGACTCACTTTTATCAGACAAACATTCATTCACTGAGAGTCGTTCAAGTGCTCCCGCACACCGACAACTCTTCTTACTGATACATATATCTAACTCCAGTACCAAGAGCTCCCACTCCCAATTTATGCATAAAAAAGCAAGCCAGACACCAATGCCAGTACAAATCGCAACAACGCCATCTGTCCAGACACTCCTCTCTCCTCCATCGTACACATTCACCAAGCATACCCACTCCTCGACCTCCCCTTCTTCCTCCGACTCTTAACCCCAAACAACTCATCCTCCCCAGGATCCCCCCTTCTCTCATCCCAATCCTCATCTCCACTCGGTTCCGAATCCAAAAAATCAGACTCATGCATTTGATTCTCCGTCGGTCTCAGATTATCAATGCGGATATCGACAACATCGCACATCCCCTGTACATGCGCTTCCAAGGCCTCCATCATCATGTCTCTTAAACTCGTGTTGAGATCGGGTTGGGCGGATGACTCCTCGTCAGAAGTTGACTTACGCGGTCTCAATTTTCTCTTGCCAATTGCTGGTTTCTTTGGCTCTTCTGGTTCGAGAGGCGCGGGCTTTTCGTTTTTTTTGGGCTCTGTTAAGCTGGAAGTAGAGGTTGATGAAATTTCAACACAGGCCATAACTTTAGCACCCTGTCTCATCTTCCATTCCCGAAAGCCGCGGAGAGACATCCAATGACCATTAGGAGGCACGCACGTGCGAAGGAAGACGCGCTTGAGCTTGTCCTCCCATTGATCTCGAATGCGGGCTCGCTCACGCCAGGAGATGCTGAGAGAGATGGACAGACCAAGGTAACGGAGATCCGTCAACTCTTCAGCAGAATCGATCAAAGACTTGAGAAATGTCTCAGCGCTCGAAGAACTCCATTGGCGAAGATGCTGCATATTGACCGACCGAAGAGTCTTCGGCCAAGTCGGAACTTCGTCTGGCAGAAGGAGATTCTCATATTCTGGTTCGGCGGAGTTGGTCGAGGCGAATTTGCTATGATACGTCAAATCCATCTCGAAGTTTTCCAAGTGTGGACATGTTTGCTTCAAGGTCGTAAGGAAAGACATGCTGAGTGCTGAATTATGGTTCAAAACAAGTTCTTTGAGATTCGAACCGTGAGAGGAAAGAAAGGCTTGTAAGCCATCAGAGGTTAAGCGGTCGCACGATGTGAAGCCCAAATTAGTCAACGTCTTCGGGAGCAAGTGCAACCATTCAGAGTCAACAACGCTACACATGTGCAGGTCGAGGGTTTTGAGTTCAGGGAGAGCGCAGATGGCTTTCGCCAACGCTTCATCCTGCCTCTTCACAACCTGTCTCTTCTCTTCCCGTAGCGCTTCTTTGTCCACCTGTGTCGCTGTCAAAGGTTTTGATTGTGTAATGCGATCTTCCAGATCTAGCCTGTCACCAATATCGCCAAAGAAGTTTGTGAGGGCCAGAGACTTGAGGGATTGGAAGGGTTTGAGTAGATTTTTCTCGTGCATCCATTGGAATAAGCCTGCTGGATCATCCCCCATTTTTGGCAGGAACGTGGCGTTCCAGTGGAATCCTTTCAATTTCTGACCTCCCTCAACCAAAGCATCAAACATGCTCTCAGGATATGCCCATGGTTTCTTGGCGTAGCCGACGCGGCGTACACTGGGTGTGTCATATATATTCCAGATGTCAATCTCAGTCAGTTGTGGTAGATGTTTGATCAGGGTGCCTAAATCGAAGGCTCCATAATCCTTGCCGGCGGAGTATGTCAGGATGCGATGTTCCAGCTCCAGTCTTTTGACCTTAACATTGTAATTTATAGTATGACTCCAGGGGTCTTGCGAAAGCAACGCTTGGATGTCGTGCGGCTTCGACAGGGTGACCAGTGGAGGGCATTTGTAGAGCGCAGCCATGGCTGGTTCGAAGAAGGCCTTGTGGGTGTGAGCAGCCTTGAGGAGCCAGGAGATAGCAGGGGTAGGTCCATTTTGATCGTCAAAAAGAGGAAAGGAGGCATATAAGAAGACGGTTTGAAGTATCTCGTAAGGGAGGGTGGTCCAGGCTGGTATGCGGTTGTCAGAGACGAAGGAAATGACTTCTTTGACCAAACGAGTAGCGGCCGCTAGTTCACAGTAAGCAATTGGGCACTGTATGTATTGGATTTATACCTAGACGCACGTCTCGATCTCGTAGGAAGAGGAGCTGGTAATGAAGACGACCTGTCTCGCCGTCTTTCACGTCGTGGTGGTGCCTTGCGCGGCGATCGCACAGCTTTCTTCTTAGTCTCACATTTGACTAGCCTAGATTTCTTTGCCTTTGGAGAGCGGAAGGGCTCAGCAGCATCCTCAACCTCCATCACATGGTCGTCGAAGTCGTCATCGCCATGGCCGGATTCGTCTGCGCTCACATCCTCTGCGTAACTCATTTGTGGCCGACGACGTGTTCGTACGGGAGGCCTTGATGGCGCACTGCGTCCTCTTGCACTGGAAGCTTGAGAATTGGTCTTCTGGCGTTTGTGATGGGGAGCAGCATCGTCGGATTCGTCTGCTTCGAAGCTGTCCTCTGAGAGCAGCTCTTCTGGCTCTTCGTCTTCCGAGTCGTCCTCACGGTAGGAAGGGCGCTTCGTGTTTCGGGAGCGCACTTGGGGAGCCATGTTCAAAGGTGAATTGTTCTGGTGAGATTGAGCAATTGGTGGAAAGATGTTTGGTTTGTGATGCGCCGCCTCTTTTTGCTAAGTGACGACCGATATCGATCTAAAAGCGGGTCCTTGCAGCCACGGCTAGCGTCGAGCGACCTGTGAGGCTGCACTGTGGAGAAACGATGGAAGCACTCTCCCTCAAAAGACTCTGTCTAGAAAAGGCAATGAGGTCAAAATCGGCCGTTACATGGCTTCCGAGAGAAGGGAGAATCTCTGAAGCATTGTCTGAAAATTAACCTCCAGTCCACCAAATCATCCATCTTGAAATTGGCAAGGCTGAAGGATCACAAGCAAGCCTGGGGATATAACATCCTCGTCCTCATCTTTTGTCTTTGCAACATACGTATCACTCGCCCTCCTTCCATGATTGAACTCATCTCATCTCTCTGGTGTGGTCAATGGAAAGCAATAGAATATATAGAAAGGTGGGTGTGTGTATGTGTGTGAAATCATCACTTTGTGCCTCTCGCAAATTATACCCCCTTGCCCATCTACGACATCTGGTATCTACAACTCGTCCACAAACCATATACAACCAAATGTCGGATAGATTCAATGGCATAAATTCATGTCGTATCGCCCTTGAACAATTCCAGTCTTCGTGCTTCATCTAGCCGCATCAAATCATTTCAACGCCCCTGCCATGCATACACACTACCCACCCAATCTACCATAGCCAATTTTGTCTACACATCTACCATCTAGGTGCAGGAGGTCCCTGGCCTTGGTTGTGCTGGTTGCCCTGCGACTGCCCTGGGTATCCACCTCCGTATGACTGCTGGTGCTGTTGGCCGCCATGCTGGCCACCGTATTGTCCTCCCTGAGGCGGCTGGCCATACTGACCTCCGCCGTGCTGTGGCTGTCCGTACTGGCCACCAGATTGTGGTTGTCCGTACTGGCCCTGGCCAGGCACTGGTGGATATTGTCCAGGAGTCTGTTGACCGTAACCGCCTGAAGGACCTGATTGATGTCCTTGCTGGTGTTGGCCATACTGCTGCGGAGGTGGAGATGAATAGTTTGATCCGGGCTGGGAGCCATGTTGGCTGTATTGGTCATGTGGAGGCCCAGTGTGTCCATATCCTCCCTGAGCTGGAGCTGTGCCATATTGTGGAGTGCTATGTTGCTGTGAGGTCTGGCCATATTGTGGCTGAGGACTGTACGAGCTCTGATGTGGTTGACCTCCATATCCTCCTCCGCCACCTTGGTGCTGCGAGGGAGTCTGGTATTGCGAAGACGATTGATGCTGTCCAGACGGCGTGTAGCTCGAAGGTGGTTCCGTGCCGCTGTATGTTCCGCTCTGACCAGTAGAAGTGTATCCATAGTTGTTGTTCTGCGAAGAACCGTGGGAACCTCCACCAAGGATGCCTCCGAGCATACCACCGAGACCGCCAGATGAGTGCGGCTGAGAGCTCTGTTGTCCTTGTCCTTGCTGGTTGTGAGGCTTGCTTCCTCCACCCATGAGACCCGATGCGAGCTGGCCTACGAAACCACCGGCACTACCAGAGCTCTGTCCAGAAGACCCATGTGACTGCTTTCCACCTCCAAGGAATTGGCCGGCCAGTTGTCCGACTAAACCACCCGAGCCGCTGTTGTTGGACTGCTTCTTGTTGCCGCCAAGGATAGCGTTCATGGCCATTCCCTGGGAGCGTCAGTACATGAGTTCTCACTGTCCATAGCAAGAGAGGACACTGCTTACACCAAGACCACCAGCTCTATCAGTGCTCTCGCCATGCTGGTTGTCTCCCATTCCTCGAGTTCCCTCATTTCCTTGTTCACTCATGGCTTGTTCGTTGGGCGTGTGGTAGGGGTTGGTAGTTTGTGCAGGTGTAGCAGTGTTCGAAAGTGTGGGTGCTCCAGGTGCTGCCTCTGTTGGTTTATCCCAGGTCGATTTGCCTGTGGATATTTGGACAAAGTAGTACTTTCTTAGACTGTTGCGCAGAGAGAAGTCAGTTGAAGCGCTCGAGAATTGGGCTTTGTTGATTCTCGAAGTTGTTGAAGAAGGCAGGAAAAAGACGGTTGCAGCTCTGCTCAAATACTCGGCAAATGGTCTTGGAACAGCAGGATACTTCCGTTTGTGTGCGGCGTGTAGTAAATGTGTCCTGGCTTACCTTGAATCCCACTGTGCGATCCAACCCGCAGGTAGAAGGGGTACCTCAGAATTGTCGGGACCACTGTCGGGGCTCGCTCGTCCGTTCATTACTCTCGCGACTGTGGTTTTCTTTGGTGGGATCGGTGGAGTCGCGGGGAGGAGGTGACAATGAGAAGATGAGAAGGAAAGATAAAAGTTGAATCGCGACGATCAGGATCAGTCTTTAACGCCTCCCAAGTGCCTCTCTTTCTGCACAGCCCAGTCAAATCATTGCAACCATAGACCCTGTTGTAGCTGTCCACTAGGCGCTCCTGGGCCGCTGTCTTTGTGTGGCTGAAGCAACTTCGTCATCTTCTTGGGCCTTCGCGAACTCAAAGTGGCAGAGCCCAATATTTACTCGTAATCCTTAGGGCTATATATAATCAAATCTAATAGGGGTATTGTCACTTTCACTCTCCCCTCCCGTGAGGCCGTTCGTAGCAATGCTCAGATCGATTATCAATATGTGTTGCCCTTGAATGATTTCATCTCTTCACATGGAAATCACCTTGAGAGCGAGTAACTGCCAGGAATTCTTCGCTATCCATCTAAAGTCAACAGATATACATGCGTCTGGAAAAACATAAACAGCGAGCATCTATCGGTAAATAAATGGTTTTTTGTGCGGCATGGAAATTGATCATTTTACACCGCCTGAAGCGGGAGGAAAAGGCCCAATCGATCAATTAAACTAACAAACAATCACCGCTCGCTCGCTTTCAAGACTCTACCAACACTGATGATAGGATAGGTACAAAAAAGGCGGCCAAAGCGCCCAATGCATAAGGCTTTCACAATCTCAAAGACTATCTTTGCACGCAACGTGCTGTCCAAGCACTAATGCAACCATAGAATACTCCCTACCGATCATTGAAGATCAAACAAATAGACATCTAGTACTCGGCCTCAGCACCCTCGTCACCCTCGAGAGAGTCGGCAGCAACCTCTTCGTAATCCTGTGAATATTGGTTAGCATCCTGACTTTTGCATTGAGAGTGACGGAGAAACTTACGCGCTCAAGAGCAGCCAAATCTTCACGAGCCTCGGAGAACTCGCCTTCCTCCATACCCTCACCAACATACCAATGGACGAAAGCACGCTTGGAGTACATCAGATCAAACTTGTGGGAAAGAGCGGACCAGGCCTCGGCGATAGCTGTGGTGTTAGACAACATACACCTGGCGAGATTGTTAGCATGAGTTTAATTTCAAGACTTGAAGACTTACACAGCGCGGTTGACCTTGGCGAGATCACCGTTGGGGACCATCTGAGGTGGCTGGAAGCAGATACCGATCTTGAAACCAGTTGGGCACCAGTCAACGAATTGGATGGTACGCTTGGTCTTAAGAGTGGCAACAGCAGCGTGAACGTCCTTGGGGACAACATCACCACGGTACAACAAGCAAGTGGCCATGTATTTTCCGTTGCGAGGATCGCACTTCACCATCTGGTTGTTTGGCTCGAAGCAGGACATGGAGATTTCCATGACGGAGTTGGCCTCGTGGGCAGCCTTTGCAGCAGAGACGACTGGGGCGTAGGCGACAAGGGGGAAATGGATACGCGGGTATGGAACCAAGTTGGTCTGGAACTCGTTCAAGTCAACGTTTAAGGAACCGTCGAATCGAAGGGATGCGGTGATGGATGAAACGACTTAGTGGTTGTTAGTGATATTTATAAATTGAGGAAGCATCAAAGGTACGAACCCTGTGCGATGAGACGGTTCAAGTTCTCGTAGTTTGGTCGCTCAATTCCCAAGTTGCGTCGGCAAATGTCGTAGATGGCCTCGTTATCGACCATGAAGGAGCAGTCGGAGTGCTCGAGAGTTGTGTGCGTGGTGAGAATGGAGTTGTAGGGCTCAACAACCGAAGTGGCGACTTGAGGAGCGGGATAAACACAAAACTCGAGCTTGCACTTCTTTCCGTAGTCAACGGACAGACGCTCCATCAACAAGGCACCGAAACCAGAACCAGTTCCACCACCGAACGAGTGGAAGACCAAGAAACCTTGAAGACCGGAGCAGTTGTCGGCCACACGTCGAACTTTGTCCAAGACCTGATCAATGAGTTCCTTTCCGACAGTGTAGTGACCACGGGCGTAGTTGTTTGACGCGTCCTCCTTTCCGGTAATCATCTGTTCTGGGTGGAAAAGACCGCGGTACGTTCCGGTGCGGACCTCATCTACGACATTGGGCTCCAAATCGCAGTAAATGGTTCGGGGAACGTATTTTCCCTGGCCTGATGTGTGTTAGTAAAGTTTTGTTGACTTGTTATTCATGGTCCTCACCAGTCTCGGAGAAGAAAGTGCTGAATCCATGGTCATCCTCGGCAGCTTTGCGCTCCTCAGTGAGGTATCCATCGGGCTAGATTCGATATTAGCATTGATAGGGCACGAGTTCATATCGATTGGAGAGTCTTACCTGGATGCCGTGCTCGAGGCAGTAGAGCTGTAGTGTCCCAATTAGCGGTGTGTCCCTACAGGCTCCCAACTCATTGACGTTGGAAGTCCGATGGTCTGCTTCACAGCAGAGACGGACGAGTGCCACTCACCTCCCAGCATGAGTTTGCAATTTGGCAACCGGCTTGACCGACTACATGCGTACATTGTCAGTGTTTGCAAATGAATTGAGGACATGCCACCTTGTAGCGGTCAAAGCGCGTCCTATGGTGTGAGCAGCTTACCGTTGAGAGAGACGACTTCACGCATCTTGGATGGTTGTTCGTGTGTAGCGGTGATGAGAAATGTGGGTAGTGTCGAGGATGGTTGCAGTCGGAAGAGAGACTGAGGAAGATTGTAGAGTGTATGTCTATTAGGAGACGAGAGGGGATGTTTGTTTTTGGCCTGCAGGGATTCTTTAGCGTGCCTGTCCCGTGCTGTGTTTTTGAGTCTGAGTAATCACAAAGATCAACACCTGCAACTCGATCGAGGTCAAGACAACAACAACAACAAACCAATCAACACAGCAGAATTGCTGCTGAGATTCAATTGGGACGGTTCAAGTCACTTTCTATCAGCCATGATTGTGCTTGCGCATCTGGATCCCGTACCCGTCAATCATGCGCCTGTCTCTGCTGCTACTTCAACTTGTCTCTACCATACAAGTTCAAGCAAACACTGAGAAGACGATATTTGTAGCTCCCAGCTCTATCCAAATTCCCAATGTTCATCCAGGTCTAGATGACCTTTGTCTCGACGTCTTGTCTTTCAACCAGTCTTCACTGCATGTGCAACTGCCCGTGGCCTTTCCAACCAAAGAAGCACCTCGAGGTATCCAGTCCTGGTACCTGTTGGATCGATTGCAGCCGGGACAACGTTACGAACTCCGTGTCTGCTGGGTGGCTACTGTGAGTGTGATCTTCTCTGTATATATCTAGAGTTTTTCTCTGCAAGGAATATCAATGTTGTCTCTACAACCACAGCGTCGGTGCTTTATATGCTCACTACTACTTTTAGCAACCCACTGAGTTCTGGTTGGATACTTTCCCTCTGGCCCGGACATTTGAGACTCCCGACCTCATTCAAAGCCTTGCCCGCTACGCCGAGAATCGAAATACCGCGTCTTGCCAGCCACGTCTTCCGATCGACCCCTCCACATCCAGCGAACGAACTTCGGTGCTCTTTTTGCGAGTCGATTCGGCTGCCGATTTCTACGCGAAGAATCAAGACCTGATGCGCAATCCACCTCTAGTGGGCGCTGATATAAGTGAGTCGCTTGTTTGATTCGAATGCATGGTCCTGCTAATTCCTGTGCCTCCCTAGTTCTTGATCCGTACATTCTCAACATCCTTCCTCGCTCCCTCCTTCCTACTATAGTTTTTGTCTCCTTGGTCGCATTGGGCAGCTGGATACTCTCAGGCGCAATCTGGTCCGGGCTGAGCAACCTACCCAGCGAGAACACACTGAAAAGTCACGCTGACTGAGGGAATCGTTGGAGGCCGGAACTATCAGCGTACCACCAAGCACAGCTCAGTCATTTAGAACACGGCCTACAATTGGATTTGTGTTGTTCTTGATTGAAGGGGACCTTTAGAGAGAATGTCTCTGTTCAAGAAGTCTGACACTCCCCCAAGCAATTCGAATTTCTTCACCTTTCCTCGCGAATTGCAACTTGAGATCCTGGAGAACATGGCTCTATGGGAATATATCAGGTTTTCATTGGCGTTCTATTCACAGTTGCGCTGGACGTACCCAGACTATTTTCCAGCGGTCACAAGCTCACGTCTACGATCAATGCGGAACGAGCCCTCGCCAGGACATCAAGACCCCCTTCAAATCCTTCCAAATGAGATGATTGACAACATAGCGAGGAACATTCCTCGACGCGATTTGCTACGCTGGGTTTTCGCCCACTACCACACTCTGTCGAACAGGAATCCACCATCAGTACCGCCTATAGATCGAAGGAACGCGGACGAGCTGGTAGGGATAATGAGGGCTTGGTTGGACGAAGATCTCAACTAGTGCGACTGTGAGTTGGCATTGAGGAGTAATGAAGCGGCAATCGAGTGCGATGAGCGGCGGTCCCAAGCACTTCCGGATTATAATGATAGCTGCCTTGGACGAGAATATGAGCAGGAATTATGCGTTAAACTTATCGATTGCGAGCATAGTCCCTTCTTTAATTCGTGTCCAAGAATCAGCTTACTTCAATACAACACTCCCGAATTGATATCGATGTTGCTAAATTTTAAGCAAAATTATTCTTCCAGGTTTGCAGAAATTTAGCTATATCGATCATGATCTGAGGGTGTGCCGTGTGTAAGTTAGTTGTCTACTTTTTGGCGGACACGAATTGATGGACTGGCTGTAATCAGGTAACTTAGGGTGGTACACCTGACAATCTTTCCCGGAACTATTCTACTCAAACGAGATAAGGCAGAGCAATGAAATCGACGTGACACTATTGTTTGCTTTGTGTGAATGTGGCAAATGCCAGTCTACTCAATTATCTATCCTACTCCTGGTATGGTATGTTGTTACCGCCGGAAAGGGAGCGATGACAAGTCTGCGACGCGAACGTTCACTGCTCCTACACAAGAAATGGCTCTTCATCCCCGCGCATGAGAACGGCATCAAATTTACCATCAAACACAGCAGCTCGAACTCTTCAATCATGACGACCATTTCATCAAGTTCAAGCTCTGAGCCCGCCGACACTACAGCATCGCATAACGCCATATACGAAGGCATCACGAGCAACCTCCCAGAGTTCAACGTCTCCACCGCCTAGTCAGAAAATCTTCTTGCCATCCTTGCTAGGATCTACGATAACGTCAACGACATGTTCCAAGACACGTATCACGAATAGACCTTCCACGTTCTAGAAAACCTCCGGGAACAATTTGAAACTATCTGGGATCAATTCATGGGGGCATTCTTGTAGGAAGAACGCACTCCTGAGAGTAGATTCGGCCCTACAAGGGAACTTCGGTATACCATGGCGATGAAGAGGGTTGATGAACATGTAAAGATCGTGATTATTAGTTGGCCGGCAAAGGAAAAGGCGCCTGGTTGAGATAAGGAGGAAGGTGTTGAGCTTTTGATGTGGGCCGAGACGAGGGAGTCTAGGGATGTTCTTTTGGGGCTGGCAAGGGGAGAATTCGAAGTAGAGGAGGTTTGGTGGTGGGGCACTCAACGAGGAATTGACCGGATGATCGGTGGGCGTGATCAGGATGGGTATATGTATTTTGATCCTTGAAGTGGGAGCGGGCCACGGCTGTTTCGGCATTTCAGTTCATCTTTCTTCCCTTCTTTAGAGACACATGAGAGGAGCTTTTGCTTAACCATCTGTGCAGCTTGGAATCGATCTTGATGAATTTTCGGCCTTGGAAATCTTGAATGTTGCTGGAACTTTATGGATATCGATCTTGAATCAAGAGACTTTTACAACGATGGGATGTCGGAACAGATTTCACAGATGGAAGGGAGCGCAATTGCCAGTCCCGCTCTGAAATCATTCTGAACAAACTCCAATCAAGATTTCATCCGTACAGAGATGAATTACCGAGATCTCTGCGTAACGAGTTCGACGCCATCAAAAGAGTCATCTCTATTACAGGGTGCAGGGGAATGTCAGGCACGGATTGAGATGCTGGAGGTTGGTGGGATTGAATGGTTTCCGGTGGGGATAGAGGATGCGGAAGGAGTGGGAAGAGAGGAGGTTCTTTTGAGGATGCGGGAAAGGATTTGTAGGTTGGAGGGGAGTTGAGAAGGTTGCCGAAGGGAATGGCGAGGGAGGTGGGCAGTTTTTGACATACGCCTATGAGGTTGAGATGGTGGTGAGGATTAGGTTCATGAGATATATTCTCCTCAATTCAAAAGAAAATTTTCTGATTTTCTTCATTTTAGTTATACAGCTTCCGTGGTGATGAAGAGCGCAAATGTGTGGTTTACAAGTGGAGGCAACAAGTCCAGAGCAATCGCCAATTATATCCATCTATAATCTTGATCTTTCTGGTGCATCAACCACTCTCTTCGTATCTCTGATCTGTGCCAAATGGTCACGAGTCTGCCCGCCTTCCATAAGTCAGGACTATGTTGAGTCGTGGCACCGACACCCACCTTGGACAACTCGGTGTCGATTTTATGCCTTCTTTCTGAGTTCTTCGAAAGTATATGATCTACCTTGACTGCGTACTCCAAGGCATAACTGATGATGATTTTTTCCGTAGGAGGAAGGGCCATGAACTCTGATCTCCTAAGAAGCTCGAGAAACTCCCGACGATCAAATTTCTCCTCGCGAGTAGTTGGCGTGAGCTCGAAAAATTCTTTGGATAGGCCTTTTGTAAGCTGTGTGAGATGGATACCGACCAAGACTGTCCTGGCGGCTGAGCTCAAGGAAGTGATGTCCTGGCCATATCCAAGAGTGCTGTCAACCAGACATGCATTCTCTCGCTTGACAGCAACTTTCATCTCTTCCGGATAGGATGAGCCTGTATTTGGACCAGCCATACGCTCGAACTTCTGTACAAGTCGAGTAGAGGCTAGGGCAA
Organism: Venturia oleaginea; assembly: GCA_013176395.1. Taxonomy (NCBI): domain Eukaryota; kingdom Fungi; phylum Ascomycota; class Dothideomycetes; order Venturiales; family Venturiaceae; genus Venturia; species Venturia oleaginea. Next base: position 903,597 of record JABMLP010000021.1, on the reverse strand, counting down.
TGAGCAATTCTTGCTTGCTAGCGACGTGACCGAGACGTTCCCTTCTTTGAAACTCGCCAAGCCATTTATGTGCCATTCCGAGAGCTGCCACCTCTTTTTCTCCTTCGTTTCGGAGCCCCCAAGAGATGAGTTTTGAACATGTTTCTTGTGTGGCTGGGCTTGGCTCGAGAGTCGTAGATTGTGGAAGATGTGGGCCGTCCAGCCGAGATGGTGAGTGACGCACCGAAGCTACCATGCCGACGGTAGCAAGCCCCACGGCTATAGTGAGAGTACGAAGCCATGCTGATGGAGAGCCAAAGGAGCTGTGGAATTGCCGTTGTCCAGAGATACGGCGCAAGTATTTCAGCGATTGCACCGTCTGTTTGACTTTGATTCTTCTACCTTGAACGTTCATTTCTAGATAATTGCCACGGAACGTTTCGACCGCTGTTGCGGTGATGGCGTTGGGGTTGGGTGTTGGAGCAGAGTTTGTGGCCGGCGAAAGAGGTGCTCATCCATGACTGAAGCTGATAATCTAATCCTGGCTCCCTGACTCTCTGTCTCTCCTCCAATTCTCCAATTCTCCAATCCTCGCTCTCTGTCTCTCAATAACATCATCCTTCGACAATGCCAACAAGACTTCAACATCTGCTATAGCCGAATTCGCCTTTCTATGTTTAACTTTCCAAGTCGCCATAAATTGCTTCCATTTGAGGCATGAGAAAAACTATAGTGACCTATTGCTAGGGCATCTAGGAGTCTTTGGCACCCGCAACTAATGGGTGCACTCGCATATGCGTTCAACGCGGAATCAAGAGTTCTCAGAAGGTTTTTTGTATTGATGGGTGAACTCGCTTGTGGGTTCGCCATTCGACCAGTGGTCTTCACTTGGTTAACTAAAATATTCGGGAAGGTGGACTGATGTACTGGAATGTTGCGTTGATAACACTGGAAAGAACTATACTCACGACCTTATTTACCTACCTCAGCCCCCTAATCATCCACATCCACTCCCTTTCAAGATCCCACACCGTTACCCCCTCCTCTTACAACTTCTACACCGAAATCCACACAAAACTCACCTCCCTAATCAACCAACTCCGCACCCTCAAGCAAAGAGGCGAGGTTTTCACACCGGCATCACCTTCGCATTATGGGAAGAAATATGGGAAACATGGCATTCCATTTTCCTCCTCATGCATCAAAGACCTCCTATCAGTTCCGGGATGGGGAAGTCGGAGTGGTTGCTGCATTGTGCAAAGGAAGTTAGGGACAGGATCTTTGGGTTATTGATTTTCTGTGATGAGAATGACTATATAGGTGTTGGGTTTCGAATTGGGGTGGCACCTAATAATCCTTCATCCGAACAATAGCCACATTGTTCCACGTCCTGCATGCCTTGTCTATTGATTATTAAAGAATAATATCAAGACGAGGTCGAGGAAGAGCATCGAGGCGATGTTTGGAGATACAAAAGTAGAGTGTGGGTATTGCGACATCGCTCTAAAATCTATCCGTACAGTCAGTTATTTTCTATCATACAAACCCAAGCGAACTGGTAAATGCTAATCAAATCCTCCTCCGCTTCACATTGCAATCTTGCCACATCCAACGTCTTCCTATCTATCAATATCCTCGCCTAGCGCGTCTAGCCGCCACCCTCCCCATCCTTTCAGTGACAGAGGGTCCGTCTCCAAAGAACCTTGAGCTTTTCTGCTCGTGTTCTCGGTCCCTGCCCTGGCGAGCAAAGCCAGGGGTATCGCCATGACTGGCCCACGTCTTCCGGACCCCAGCATTCGAGCTTGATGACGATTCAGGCTGCGAAGACCTCTCCGCAGCTCTCCCTCTCTGAAAATCGAAACTGAGACGCCTGTAACCGGAATCTATACCCGGGTCCCCATATCTTGAGCCGGACCCCGATCGATTGTCCAAGTCGACACGTCTCTCTGGCCAAGGGCTTGCTGCAGCTGCTGCATCAGCAGCATCCAAATCCAAAACATCAACCAACCCCTTGGCGAAAACCTCTCTCACTTCGTTGTACTTGTGGTAACTCTTCATTCGATCTTTGGCTTCGGCCCGGTAATTCTCACCAAGATCCATCTCGGTTTTATTCTGTTTCAGATGTGCGAGATCGGCGAATGCAGTACCAAGAAGTAGATCCATGACATGGCGGAATGTCACAACCTTGTCCATAGCGCCATAAGGCCCACCTACGCCGAAAATCTTCAACCAGTTGTCCAACGTCACCTCACGGCCCTTTTGCGTAACGCGACCACCAAAGAGAATGGCCGAAAGTGTTGAAACAGGCGTAGTATCTTTGAGGAAAGTTGATGACCCATCGCTAGCTTTAATGAGGCTGGAGAATGACACCAATTTATCTGGCTTTTTCTGGCTTCCGTATCCAGTGAAATTGAACGATGAAGGATGTATTATGGCATGCAATTCGCGCTTGGTTCGATAGGTGGCTCCAGATGGGAGGGCCAAGTTAGGATGCAGTCCTGCCACGATCAGAGCCTTGATCAGACTCAGGTTCCTTGAGTTGGTGTTCAGTTTTGCATCTCCAATTTGGATTCTGGGCCCTCTCCCATCTACGTGCCTCCCAAGAACACCCGCTTCCTCTAGCACTTGTTCGATCTGTTTGGTAGTCGAGTTGATAGTCTTGAAAGCGCCATTGTGAATGAAATTGCGGTTGCCAAAACCAACCATATCCCAGTCGTTCTGTGTTGTCATGATTTGTCGCATCTGCATGAAAGCGGTGATGAAAGCAAGATGGTCGGTTGGAGCACTGGGGTCGATAAACTGCGATTGTGCTTGACGTGCTTCTCGTTTTTTGTCTGGTGGTGTGACAAAGATGGACCGCTCGTTCATAGAAGCGCCGAGGATTACCATCGGGTCCAAACAGCGGAAGATAACTCCAAGGACTATCATCTTTCCAAGTGACGGGTGAGTGGGCAGAGAAGCCAGGAGTCGTCCCAAAGGTGTGATCTCTTCGTCTTCTGTCAAAGCCTGCATTTCAACCAAGCGTACCACTGCGGCATCTACAGCTTCAGGTGCAGGTGCTTCGATGGAAGCTGCGAGAAATTCACGAACAGGGGATTTGAAAGCTTGAGCTTTGATGTCCAAGCAGACCTCTTGAAGATCTGACCTAAGCATCTCAGGTAGTCCAATAGATCTGAAGGATTCGTAACGTGCTCGTGTGTACAAAGCGTAGTAGTTGCCATTCTGAACTCGACCAGCTCGGCCAGCACGCTGTTTGGCATTCGACTTGCTGATCCATGTGCATTGAAGCTTTGTGATGCCGCGAATCTGATCAAATCGTTTTTCACGCAGTTTACCAGTGTCGACAACGTGCTGAATATCCGGGATGGTGACAGAGGTTTCCGCAATGTTCGTTGACAGAATGATCTTTCGGCATCCTGGTGGAACAGACTGGAAGACAGCTGCTTGTTCAGCTGCAGGGACGCTTGAGTGGAGTGTGGATAATCTATACTGAGACTCGTTCAAAAAGTCGATGCCCATTGGCCTGGTTTGGGTAAGTGCAAGCTTGACCTTCTTGATTTCGTCGTAGCCAGGAAGGAAGACCAAAATAGCGCCATCATCCGTGGTCTTCGCGATGTGTGCCACTGTTGCTACGACAAGAGAAATGGGGACGGTGCTGTCTTGCTTTTCATCGTTTGACTGACCATCAATGGTGGCAAGCTTGTTCCAATCTATGACGGCTTCCTCGTCTTCTCCTTTTGAATTGACGCCAGAGACGCGACTGAAAGTATTCTCCCATCGCATGTAATCAGCCGTGTCCTTGTCGCTCCTGACGATTTGCCGAAATTCATCTGATGCCGTCTTGGAGAGCTCGACGACGATGTCTTCGAAGTACTTCTCCTTTACAGGAAAAGTGCGCCCAGGAATGCTCAATGAGGGACAGCTATGAGTGACGCCATCGGCAGTCGTCTCTTGGAAGTATGTAGCAAAGAGCTTTGAGTCGATTGTTGCACTCATCAAAACAACCTTTGGTACAGATTTTCCAGCCGCGCGTCTAATAGGTATGATCTTCTTGAGAGTCACCATCAAAAAGTCGATGATGATGTCGCGCTCGTGGACTTCGTCGATGATGATATGTGTTAGGCTGTCCAGCACCTGATCTGGGTATTTCTGCAATCGTTGCAGCAATATACCAGTTGTACAGTATGTGATACTCCCCCCCGCCTGAGGGAGTCTTGGATCAAAACGCACATGATATCCCACTGAGCTTCGGAGTTGCTCACCCCGTTCGGCCGCAACCCGACTAGCGACAGACGTTGCGGCAATACGTCGAGGCTGAGTGCACACGATATTGCACGCAGCGCCAATATCATTGTCTATCGCGTCTTCTAGAAGAATCTGTGGCACCTGTGTGGTTTTGCCACTTCCAGTGGCACCGACGATGACACTGTACAGGTTATTGTTGACATGCTGAAGCACCGAATCACGATGCTGGCTCATGGGTAACGAGTCTCTCAAAACTCTCTTTTCTGCAAGCGTGGGATCTGTCCTGTAGGCTTCCAACCGTCGCTTCAGATCAGCATTTTTGGCAGCCTGTTGATCGTCAGGCAGACCAATGTTATCGCGCATCGTTGCAGGAGCTTGAGCGTCGTTTTGAACAGATTTCTCTGCTCTCGCTCGGGGGAGTCCCATTTGCTGTACATCCCGCAAGACGTAGTCCAATTTCCGGATCACTCTATCAGACATTTCCCATTGCAAAGTCCTCGCCGGGGGAAGAATGCTGCCGAAACCTTCGGCCAGAGCGGTTCGAAATTGTGGGATTAGACTGGGATCAGAAGCAGCCAGATTCACGGCGGCCACAATGTATGCCAGGTCTTCTATAGCCTTTCTGCTGAGACATGTCCGTACACACCACTCGCCTCCAAGAGGCTCTCCGTTGAGCTCGACATGGGCAAGAGATGTTCCCCCGGACCCCTGGTGTTGGTTCAATATGAATTCGAACTTTGCGTTTCTGTGTAAATTTTTGTATAAAGCCGCGAAGTCCTTTGCGTTTGTCGTGGTAAGCGTGGTGGAATCGTCGATAGAGAGATCCTCGGTGCTGCCATCAGCGTGGATTTTCTCTACCTGCTTTTTGAAGTCAAGGCACGCAGCGACCTCTGCTTCTCGCGTGGTGCGAGCAGTTGCAGATGCTTTTATCCCTCTTTCTGTCAGCTCAATAGTGCAGCTAGAATATTTTTGACCACGGCTCCCCGGATTCACAGCAGATTGGAAATTGACGGTGGGCAAGGATCCGAGGCGGGCGCAGTAGTTGTAGATGTCCAGCCGGGCATTTTTGTTGGCCTCAATTTCCTGGCCGCTGAGGCGGGACATACGAATCCCTCTTTTCTGGGTATTTGGTTAGACATGCGCCATCGATCTTTCGTATGGGTCTCCTGCTCGGAATCTACCTTGACGTCTTGCGAGGCATTCGATCCATCGCCGTGTTCTCTTCGACGCATGTGTTTTTCCTTGCGTGCTCCCGTCCCTCCACCCGTTAGTTTCGGTGGTGGTTTCTTTAATTTGCGTTTCGCTGAACCACCACGTGTATTGGTGTAGCCCTGGGGGTCGTTATCCCTCCTCGGATTGCCGGCCCTTGGAATTGTGAACAAAGGTCCAAAACTTGAGCCGGGGCCATCAGCTTGGAGGGTAGGCTGTGAGTATCGTCTCGCGCTCGATGGGCCTCCAAGGGCAGGAGCCAAGGGTACATGGTGAATAGCGCATGTTCGCGAGGAGGAGGACAGCTGCGGCGTCGCGTTCAAGCAGGCCTGCTGCTATTGAGGAGGTTAGCAGGAGTCAAGTGTGGAGGCAAGTATGGAGACAAGTTTGGAGGCAAGTATGGAGGCAAGTATGGAGGCAAGTATGGAGGCAAGTATGGAGGCAAGTATGGAGGCAAGTATGGAGGCAAGTATGTAAGCAAGACCAATTGAGGGGATAACGTACGAAACACTTCTTCATGGCCCGATGGATTGATATCTTGATATTGATGCAGCGTGAGGTGGCGCAATATCATAGACGTAGCTCTGGGAAAAAAAAGTTGGTGTTGGAAAGGCCAATGCCAGCGACTTTCAAGGGTCAATCTAATCTTATCTTGATCAGATCCGCACCGAGACGCGTCTTCCGGGTTCCATCGCGGTTAGTCATCAGCAATTGCATATCGTGTATTATTCCGTGAACCTTTGTATGGTGACTAGGAACATTGTGTCTGTAAATGAACAGACGGGGGCACTTGACTCCCAAAACGTAGCATTTAATCTCCTCCTTGTTCTATCATTGCTCTCCCAATAACGTCCAGAGAATTAAGAAATCTTACAACCACAGCCTAAGTCGTATAACTTAACCTCCTCCAAACTCAAACCCGACCGGTATTTTCAACTCTCTCGGCCGACTAGTGTCTGTGCTTGAGCTTACAGTTGAGCGACCCCATATCCCACAACGAGTAAGCCTTCTGTTTCATCCAATCACGACTATCATCGCAAAGAGTCACTTCAAAATTCCAGAACATTTTGGCAACGATGAATCTTAGCTCAAACCAAGCCAGACTAGATACAATCGTCAGCGCTGCACTTGCTGAAATCTAGGAGGTTATAGTACTCACTTCTGGCCCAAGCAGTTGCGTGGTCCGTGGGAGAATGGTAAGAGGGAGTCTTTCCTATCCGTGGCGAAGTCATCACCGATCCATCTTTCAGGGATGAATTCATCTGCGTGGCGGAAATTCCCTTCGTTGTGCATCGATGCGAACATGGCTTGGCTTACGTACGTCTGTTGATGTTTGTTAGTTCTCAACGACAGATCACATATCGATTGCTGTACTTACTCCACCAGGTATCTCCACTTCTCCAGCCTGATATCCTTCTTCTGGGATCACTCGTGGAAGGCCAGTTGGAACGGGAGGATAGATCCGCAACGTCTCGGAAATGACCGCGTTGAGGTATTTCAGCTGGGCGAGATCAGTGGCAGTGACGCTTTCCGGCGACGAAAAGGTCGTCTTTAACTCCTCCTGGAGCTTATGCATTTTCTCAGCGTTGCGAGTGAGCAGGTACGTTATCCCACTCAACGTAGACGCCGTCGTCTCCGTCCCTGCAGTCATGAAGAGGGTAGCATTGGAATGCATTTCCTTCAGCGACAGGCTCTGTTTCTCGCCCGCCTCGATAACAAGTCGCCAGATATCATTCTCGTCTCTCGGCCTCGCAAGTCTCTTCTTGAGTAGACCGAGGGAGAAATCAAAGTGCTTCATGCGGTCTTTCATAACCTTCTTGAAAAGAGGCGAGGCCTTAATTCCCAGCATGAGAATTTTCCCGAATAATGGCCAAGCCTGTGCAGGATAGATAATAGAACCTCTCTTGTAGGAACCGCGGATAGCGTCCACCCAAGGCGTGAAATTCGACTTTTCCAAAAGCTTGAGCGATTCACCAAAGGCCAAATCAGAGATGATATCAAACGACGTGAAACCGTACCACCTGAACATATTGAACACCTGATTCGGATTCCTCTCAATCTCCAAGCTCAGCTGATGAATCAGATTATCAACGTGCCGGGAAAGAAGCGACTCCTGAAGACCCAAAGCCTTAGTAGAAAAGGCATGCGTGAAGATCCTGCGCATCCGGGAGTGATCAGTGTCACCAGCAGTCAACATATCATGCGCTCCAGCTTCCGTCTCCAAAAAATTGTAGAAACGAGGGTCTTTATGCGGAGCTGGTTTCCCAGGCTTGCTGTAGCCGTACAGATGTTTCCAGGTCGACGCACCAGCAAAGCTGAGCTCATTCGGTCCAATGCGAACGATGTCGCCGTATTTCTCGTGCAGACCATGGAGGTAATGGATTCTTGTTCCCCCAACGACTTCGAGTACGTAAGGCCAGTTGCTCGCTGCGTTCTTCTTTGGTCCCGGAAAGCGGCTTAGGGGATGGAAGAAAGCATTGTAAACATAGATGGAGAGCTGCCATCCAACAGCCTAGGCACTCTTAGCTCGGTTCTGGAAAATAAGAATCGACCTACCAGAATGAGCGCTAAGCTCAACAGGGAAAAAGGGTCGAAGAGGAAGGCTGAGGTAATCGAGTACATGTTTCCAGAACGCTGGTCATGTACAAGGCAACGACCTGTGTCTTATTCGACGAAGACGAAATGTATGAGAAAAGAAACTTTGTCAGAATAATTGTCAAGAGTGCTGGATCGAGTAGTCATCATGGCGTACAACATGAAGTATCTTTAAGCAAATGATTGTATTGTCTCTGACTATTGACCCATGCTTTACATGGACCACACTGAGGGCCGCCTTTGTCAACGATAGTACCTGGATGTTCTAGTCATCCAACAGGGGTGGACGTTTCCGCGCAGAAGGGTCCGAATGGCGGACAAGCATTATTGAACCCACCTCTCCGATCTCCACTTCCACCTCCATCTTCGCTTCTGATTGTGAGTGTCGGTCTGGATTACCCTAATTTACGACCAGCAAGCGCGTCTCGCAGGAAACACGGGGTGGGGCGCCTGGCTGTGTGCGTGGGTCGTGGAAGCTGGTATGCGGAACTCGTGATAAATATTCCTAAGAATTGTAAGCTTTGGAAGGTGTTCAGCATTACGTGAGGATCATTACCCCTGATTCTGCATTATCGTAGGAAAGAAACACCAGGCGCTCGTCTGGACGCATGCCAGGCAGATGGTACCAAGCCTGCTCCTTTGTGTGCACCATACCAACGGAGGACCATTTCACTGTCGGGTACCTGATCTCGACATCGGTAAGGTCCTTCGCCTTGACGGTGCTAGGATCGCAGATCGCAAGTGGGTTGCTGTAGAGAGCAGATCCAAGTGGTTGCCAGATGTTGTAGATTCTGATTCTTTGTCCTTTGAAAGACTCAGCCTTATCTGCGAGCCATTCGTTCACGGACTGATGCATAGTTGAAATATTGTGATCCACATGAACAATGAATTCTGGATGACGGTGGGAATTAGGAGCGCGGAAGGTCCAATCGTATGCATGAATTGCCTCTCCAGAAATACCTTCCTCCTTGAGCAAATCGTCCAGCAGTTGGGTAGATTCCTTGAGAAGGATGTTATCGAACCCCGTTTTGTTCCAATCTGCTTCAGTTAAGCGTGTTTGAACGCCGCCTGGAATGCGGATGCCGTTTTTGGCCAGACTGAATTCTTTCTCATATTCTCGGAAGTCATTGATCATGACTTTCGGCTTGTTAAGGGTGAAGTTCATCTCGGGCAGCCCGTCTGGATATACGCCTTTCCAGTCACCATTATGCTTGAAGGCCTGCGGAATGGTCAGCGCCTCGATTCGAGGTCTCCAGATGGAGACGTGTCAAAGTACCTGTTGCCCATCAGGAGGGTATGTGAAAAAGAGCAAGTTGGCTTCAACTGGTCCCGATGGAAGTTCGAAGCCTTGGGCCTGATGGTCATCTTCTTTTGGCGTGGCAACAAGGTTGCTTGGCCAGGTGGCTGTCGTAGTGGTAGTAGTGGCCATTCTGGATGATGGTGGAAGCTGAAGGAGTAATGCAAAGGTGTGTCGGTTCTTGTGTTGGTAGACGATTTGCTACGTCGATGTTGACGACGAGGCGACCTTTAACAACAACGGCCTCGCAAAGTCATCGAATCAATACGCATTCCTGGCATCCATGAATCGTACCGAGTAGATACACCGACTGTCCATGCATGCCGTTGTCAGCCGATCTGCGCTAGACTTTGCGGCCCTGGCAATCGCGGCGTTGCCCAGAATTGACCATCCTGGAGCGGAGGTGATAACGGGTTGTTGTTGTTGTTGTTGGAGGTGCAAGCCGGGGAAATCGCCGATATTTCAGGACCTCCACTGATTATCGAGGGGCCATGCCCGCTCAGGCCGCGGATATTCCAGTGGGATCCTTGGGCACACCCGCCTACCATCCGTGCATCTCGATTACGACCAAGACAACAACCCTCCATGCACAGGCTACTGCTCCTGCTGAAGTAAATAGAGCGGTCCCAAGCTCGACGTAGTCTGCGAGCGCCTTTTTACATCACTCTTTTTGGTTATGTTTTTCATTGTCTTGTCTTGCATTGTAGCCATCACAATATGGTGGAGAAGAGGCGTTTGGCAAGCATGGAATCGGCAAAAGCCTTTCTATCGTCTCTCCGCCGCTGGGAAAGCGCTGAGTTTCTACAAGAGCTCTTTTGCAGGCCTAAGATACGTCTTGACTGGACCCAAGATCGTGTCCGACTTCTATAAAAAAGTGAGCCTCCCTATAGCCATGACCAGATGCCATCTAATGATCCCAAGAACCCTAGTGATCCTTTCGCGATACCAACATACGACATGAACTACCATGTGTATGTGTCTTCAGAGACGCATATACGGGAGTTGAATAACGCTTCCATATACGACCTATCCTTCAATGCTGCCATGCAGGAGGTAAGTGACTGGCAACATGGTAAGACTTTTGTCTAATTCACTCGGCAATAGAAATTCCATCATGAATACACTATCAGGGGTTTTCGATATGACGACAACAAGGACCCCAACAGCAGTGTCGCCGTGAGGACTTTAAAGGGCATGTTACGGCCCCAGCTTCCAACGTTCATGGAAGCACTACAGGGTGTGGCACGCCAAATTCTACACACTGAGGTCACAGCAAATCCAAAAAAGATAGATTCAGGTAAGATATAATTCTAGTTACCCATCGAGCTCTCGGCCATCACTGATGTGTACGCTAAATTACTAGGATGGTCGACGTGCAAATTAACGGGGCTAAGCAAACTTCTCTGTAAAAGAATGAACAACGTGACGATAGTTGGACAGGATCTTGGCATGAATGAAGAATTCATCAAGTTTGCGGCGCGTTACGTTGAAGACGCTGCGCTTGTAGGGGAGCTGTTAGGAATATGTCCCAAATTCCTCAAGCCGTAAGCAGATTTCTCTTGACAAGCCGAGTTGATAGTCCCTTGACTACTCAATAGTTTATTCGGAAGACTTGGCATGAGAATTTCAAATGCTGATGCGAAGCTCTCTCATCTCATTCATCAAGAAATCACGCAAAGGTTAGCCAAGACGGAAACAAACACCAAGGTATGCTCTGCATGTCTCAACGAGCATCAAACATGTCATTAACTATTTTTAAAGCGTAAAGATTGTTTACAGTTCTTGCTCGAAGCAGCAAGAACACCTGAGCAGCGCGATCCGTTGAGGATCACCCAGCAAACTATGGGGTTCATATTTGCCGGTGCACATCAGATGCCAATGGTAACCACTGTTTCTTGGAAGAAGCATTCAACTGGCTAATTTTACTTGATAGTTCCTATCATTCGTACTCTATGAACTCTCACTACGGCCCAAACTGGTTGAATCTCTCAAACAGGAGATTGCCGGATTGGGAGTGACTGATATCGATAGCGCCAGAGATGGGGCCTATTTATTAGATAGCTTTCTACGGGAAGTTGCTAGGACACATCCGTTATCTGCTAGTATGTTCTTATAGGAAATTCCGAGCGCAAAGACATCTAAATGCTAATCCCCAAGCAGTATCTATCGTCAGGAGAACCATGAATCCTGTAACACTGTCCGGTGGTCTTCATGTGCCTGTCGGTAATTGGATTGGAATCCCACAGAATGGTATCTTGAGCAATGAATCTTTCTATCGTAACGCCGACTGCTTCCAGGCAGATCGATTTGTTAAATCTCAGGACAAACGAATCTCCGAACACAACGGAGTACGCCGGTTCACATTCCCAGACTTGAGTTTTCCATTCTGGGGCTCGACAAAGCAATCTTGGTTAGTAGCAGACATCCATGAACTTTCCCCATATGTCTGAGTACTAATGATCCTGGCCATAGTCCTGGCCGTTTCTACGTGTCTATGGTTATCAAGATGGTGCTCAAAATAATCCTCTCTGAATATGAGATCGAGCCGGTGGACGAGGACATCCAGTCCACTTGGACGTTTGGTCCACATATGCTTCCTTCCTCGAGCTTGAGGATTCGAATAAGAGCTCTCAGGTGAAAAAACCAACGAGCTAGTCCACAAGATATGAAGAAACTTGACATCTCAAGGCAGGAGCTAAAGCGTTGACTGTAGTTCCAATGAAAGCATCAACACTGCGCCGCCTGACAGACGTCCTTTTGCAACTCCTGTTCTGAGATTTTGGAGCACGACAAAATAATGATACCTTGTTAAGAAGATATTTCCACATCCCTTTCGGAGCATGAACAGGTTGAAGACAGCCGAAAGTAGTCGTGTAAAAATCCATGCTCAAAACTGCCCTAGATTTATGCTATACCCGAGGCCTCGCGTAAGACAAGGATGCCCATAGCATCACACCCGCGTTCAACAGTTTTGGTGGAGCAAAATCATGGATGAATAATTGACTATTGATCCAATGCTCAACATCCCTGACTCCCTTTGCTAGCTACCAAAGCGAACTTCGATCCGACCCGCAGCACGGCCTCTCTGCCGTCGATTTCGGGAACACCTTGAGTTTTGACCGTGTAATTAGCGTCAGCCTCTTCTGAACTTGAGCTTACTCATATAGGCAGCCATTGGGCCCATCCGAGGAGCGGTATCCAAGCCGTGGAGACAGGTCCGTGGTCATGATGATATATAGCGTCGATGTCCGACAGGTACCACATGCCTCCAAGACTTCCTCGCAATCTTTTTTCGATCTTCCCTACCCGGCTAGCAAAGGACCCGCCTCCATACAATGTCGTACTCTTCCCTGCAAAAATTGGGGACAGTTCTCATCACTGGTGGCTGCGGGTTCGTAGGCCGTCACCTGGTGGAATGTTTGCTTAGCAACGACCCTGATTGTGACATCGTCATCGCCGACGTAAACATCTCAAGAAACCGCCTTTCTTCTCCCCGAACTCATTACTACCAAATCGACATCAGCAGCTTCAGCGATATTAGCGGCCTGATCGAAAAAATTCAGCCTCGTGTTGTCTTCCATACAGCCTCTCCAGAGCCACTAAAAAGCGATGAAACATTATACAAGACAAATACCCTCGAAGCCACGAGGACCTTGCTTGAACTTTCAAACAAATGCACATCTACACGGGCATTCGTGATGACCAGCTCCGTAGCGGTCATTGACGATTATCAGACAGCCGTCCTCCATGGTAGCGACTCAATGCCAATGCTTCCAAACTCTGGAGAATTATACGCCGCTTACAAAGCTCGCGCCGAGCAATTGGTTCTTACGTCGAACTCACAAGATCTAAGTACAGCAACGATTCGACCTTGTGCAATCTTTGGACCGAATGACCATGGCCCAACAACCCGTATTCTCGGAGTCACAGGGTCGGCGCCGCGCATGCAATTTGGAGATGGAAAGAATTTGTTCGACTGGGTGTACGTAGGAAACGTTGCGCACGCTCATGTCCTTGCCGCTTCCAAACTTCTTGACCCGGCCGCCGAGGGAGTTGGGGGCGAGAGTTTCATCGTGACGAACGATGAGAAAATAGCCTTCTGGGATTTCGTGCGGCTACTGGGATCCGGCATTGGTAACCACGTCGAAGCCGCGACTGTGTGGAGTGTGCCTGTCTGGCTAATCTTCCATGTAGCACTATTGTCGGAAGTGGTAGTGTGGATAGTGTCTATGGGAACTCGCAAGTCCAGTCTGTATCGTGCCAGTGTGCTAGAATGTACCTGGCAGCGCACATACTCGATTGACAAGGCGAAAAAGAGGCTCGGGTACAGGCCTATCGTGAGCTTGAGAGAAGGCATCAAGTTGACTTCCCAGTGGTGGCTGGAACAACAGGCGGAGAAGCAGAAACAAGTTAAGATTGATTGATTGATTGATTGATTGATTGATTTTATCTTACTCGGTTGCAGCCGCTTAATCACGCAGCTATGTCCGGTTAGGAGGACTTCATTAGACAGCAGGCACGTGATAGATTAGATAATCCACCGCGCCCCACTTCGCCCCGTTCACTGAAACAAGACCAGCTGTCCCCTCGGTCCTCCCCCCTTTTCCCTTAACCAGTATCTCCAAATGCCCGCTGGCTCTTGTAGATACTGGTCATTCTGATAGTATATCTGTGCTATGTAGACTCCAAGAGGCAATGCCTCGTGTTTCGCTATCCTTCTACCTACAGTCTCCCTCTAATGCTCAGCTTTGTCTATCTGTTTCGCCTTATCCCTCAAGGCTAATGAGTTCCCTTAGTATGTTTCTACTTGTGAAAGTTGCCTTACACCAGATTCCTACGCGGCAGTGTATTTGGTTGTGTGATGCTGGAGACAATAGTAACCATCGTAGTCGTGATTTCGCTGCTTGGATGTGATACTCCGGGTATGCCCGTAGACGAGGCCGTCTGGTAGCTGCCGTATTGTATGGCGCCGATCGTGCTATAGACCTGCCATCTTATAGTCGGAGCCTATCTGCTGCTAATCGTTCTCCCTACTTGCTGTATCGCGCGCCTACTCTTGCCAATGCCATAACTGGGACGCAACAGTCTGGGGAGAGGCTCAAGTGTCACGGGCTAGACCCTTGGGCCTTTATCTTGGCTTTGCCTATCTCTCTAGGGCAAAGTTGAAAATGGCTTGGCATCTCCTGTCAAACCTCGGAATGATTCTGTGGCAAGCTTGTGAATGGCTCGGCATCTCCTTCAAAAGGAGTTTGCAATTGTGTATCTTTCTACTTCTCCATAGCTAGATTGTATTGCACAATTGGGTGGTTTTCCCTGGTATCCAGGCCCTGGTATCCAGGCATGATCTTAACCCGTCACACCGGGGAACATCTTATACTTATACTTTTTTTCGGTCCAAAGCGATGGAAATCTTCCACGCTTGGTATGCTCTATTTCTGGAATATGCTAGCAACTGTGTGTGGTATCCGGGTCAAAGAACGGAGATTCGCGTCCCACCTCCGCATACATACTGTGGTAGCCGGCCGATACAGCAAGTAGGGAGAACGATTAGCAGCAGATAGGCTCCGACTATAAGACGGCAGGTCTATAGCACGATCGGCGCCATACAATACGGCAGCTACCAGACGGCCTCGTCTACGGGCATACCCGGAGTATCACATCCAAGCAGCGAAATCACGACTACGATGGTTACTATTGTCTCCAGCATCACACAACCAAATACACTGCCGCGTAGGAATCTGGTGTAAGGCAACTTTCACAAGTAGAAACATACTAAGGGAACTCATTAGCCTTGAGGGATAAGGCGAAACAGATAGACAAAGCTGAGCATTAGAGGGAGACTGTAGGTAGAAGGATAGCGAAACACGAGGCATTGCCTCTTGGAGTCTACATAGCACAGATATACTATCAGAATGACCAGTATCTACAAGAGCCAGCGGGCATTTGGAGATACTGGTTAAGGGAAAAGGGGGGAGGACCGAGGGGACAGCTGGTCTTGTTTCAGTGAACGGGGCGAAGTGGGGCGCGGTGGATTATCTAATCTATCACGTGCCTGCTGTCTAATGAAGTCCTCCTAACCGGACATAGCTGCGTGATTAAGCGGCTGCAACCGAGTAAGATAAAATCAATCAATCAATCAATGGATGCCATACTGTAAGATATGATACCGACGTAATATCACCTGAAAAGGCCTCAAAACCTGCCTCAGGCTTACACAGCCCCTGTCAATATCTTCACAACTCAACATCGCTATTCTCTACTCTTTCAATTCGTCGGAAGTGTTCGGTTATGCTCCGTACCAAAACCGAACACTCGCGTCGAAAAAAAGAAGTAAACGGTCCATCATCTGATCCTGACGCGATGGCTTTGACGGACTCAGACGAAGTACTGAATGTAGCGATCACCAAGAAACACGAGTTACACGACGGACTTCTGTTCGACAGGATGGATGGAAATCTGATTCCAGGACCTAGATACAGAGTCATCAAAGGCAGGGGTGCATCTCTTCCATGATACGTAGTCCGGTACATCATTCTTGGGAGTCAGCCTCCGCAGCCCGTACTATGGTGTCCGGGCCAAAGAACGTACAATAGGTTCGGCAGCCCTGTTGCAACCCTCTTCACCACATAAAATGTGCGGAGGTGTATCACGAGAAGTAACGTTCTTTGGCCCGGAGACCATAGTAAGAAAAAGGAGATATAAGTTACCCTGAATTTTATATTATCTGGGGACTGATTACGGGCCTAGTTAGTGCCCGCACAACCTCATCGCTCACCGCTCCAATCCGATACCTGCATAGTAGTAGATTCAATCCTGGTCATCTCGTTCTCCTTAAATCTCGTAGGTAGAACTTGCCTTCCCAAATTTTCACGGAAAGTTCACCACCTCGAAAAGAAAGTGCGAGTTCAACTACTCCTCGTCGTCGAAGATACACGCACATTGACCACTTGCCAATTCGAGGAAAAGAAAAAAGCCATGGAGGTAGACGAAGAATGGAAGGAGGTGAGTGGACGCATGTCAACGTTCGATACAGCATCGGCAATCCTAACACCCGAGTTTGGTTGGTGATAGTTCATGAAAACGTTCACTCCACCTCAGATGAACGGGTCCATTGCAGAACTAAAAGCACATCTTACGGCATACCACGCTGCAAAAGCAGCAAATAATCCACCGCCAAAAGAGAAGCCAACCACGAGCGAGGAGGACGGTTTGATCATCAAAAATATCTCAGTCCCCGCCCGCGATAAGCACATCATTCCAATTCGGATCTACAAGCCACTTAAGACACAGACGACAAAACCACCCGCCCTACTATGGTTCCATGGAGGCGGATTCTGCTTCGGGAGTCTGAACGACGAGAATCAAAACTGCAAGGACTGCGTGTTAACTCTCAATTGTATATGCATCAACGTTGATTTCCGCCAAGCCCCAGAAAACCCGTTCCCAATCCCAGTCCTAGATTGCTGGGACGTCGTCAAGTGGGTATCTCAAAATGCTGAACTCATCGGCGCCGATTTGGAGACCGGTTTTGTGGTTGCGGGTGCGGCTAGTGGTGGCAACATTGCTTCTGTGCTCTCGCATCTGTCTAGAGATGAAGCCTTGTCCCCGCCGCTCACGGGAGCTTTGTTACTCACACCTAGTCTGGCGGACTACCGGGTGGAGGAACATGTAGCCGACAGCTGGAAGAAATCTTTGAATTCGCACGTGGACAACGGGCAAGGGGAGGTTTTGGATATCCCACTTATTGCGAAGATGATCGGTATGTCTTTTATCTTTTATCATTCTCACTTTCATATTGTAGATGACGAAAGGTTTGACCAATGCTGTAATAGATGGGTATCAGCCAGCGCCGAAATCATTGTTGTACAACCTCTTCGCCGATGATGAGTCGAGTAGATTTAAGGGGCTTCCGAAAACTGTTCTACAGGTTTGCGAATTGGACCCCTTGAGAGACGAGGGCTTGTTGTATGAATCACTGTTGAAGAAAAATGGTCCAGAGAACACCAGACTGTACTTCTATTCGGGGCTGCCACATGGATTTTATAAGTGGGCGCCGCACATTGCTGCCTCGAAACGTTTGAGAAAGGATACTTTGGATGGTTTACGATGGCTTTTATTCGGAAGCGAGTAGTCATGTCGAGGTAGTAGGAGATCTATTTTTTTAAAACATAAATATTTCGATTGACCTCGGTCATCGGTAGAGTCCTGTTCTATCTACCGAATGGAAAGGACCACTACCCTCAAGCTAACGATCTTGAATTCTTGACTACGACCAAGCAACAGGAAACTTTGTCTTACGACAACGATTTGCACATGATCTGTCTACAGTATCCTTTCATGTATATGGATACTGTTCCGCAGCGTTTCACGTATTCGCACAGGTGGGTAGCACCACTCTTTCCAAGGGAAAAAAAAACAATCATTAACCTCTATCCATATATTTGACATTCAGTTGAAGGTAAAGTCTAGGGTTTTGAGAGTATCAAGAATACGTCTCTCTGCAGTTGGGATTGAGTTCGTCCACATGTTCTTATCTCCCAACCCTCCACCAGATATCGCAGCTTGCCAAGTGATGACCTCATGAAGCGACAACATATAGATCCTGATTGTCAACGGGATTTCGTACTCCCACTAAGAAGATAAATAAGCAAGTGATCAAAGCATTCTCCGTTCATGGTGACTTACTACATGGACTTCTCATATCGAATTCCGGTTTCCTCTGCCTCAGCGGCTGACCTTTTCCATCCTCCCGGGCAAGTTTCAAATCACACTCTGTAAGTGCGAGAGCGACGAAGAGGAAAACCTCCAACTTGGCAACATGTCTACCAGGACAATGTGTGGTTCCTCCCCCCCAAGGCTTAAACGCCGGTTGCTTTTCCCGCGAGCCATCCCCAAGGAACCGTCTGTGGTCAAACTCGTCCGGGTGCGCACCAAAGTACTCTGGATTCTGATGCATTTGGCTATAAGGCGCCATGACGACGCTGTCTTGACGCAATAGGCTGTTGCCAATTAGCGTGTCGCGGTCGACGTGACGCGTGCTGGCACTGGCGCTCCCGAGTCTCAAGCACTCGTTCCACACGGCGTTTAGGGTTGGGCATGTTGTTGTGATGCCGGCCAGTTGTCTCTCGCTCATTTCCAATTTGCAGATTTGACTTGCTTCGGCCCGTGCAACCTCATACAAGTCTTGGTTGAAGAGTATCTCGCTCAACATCCAATAGCATATTTTGTATGCATTGGAAGTGATTCTATGGCGAGTGGCGTCAGTTCCTCTTGTAAAAAAAGCGATAAAGTGCCTCAAACGAATGGCTGTACTTACCCCCAATAGATCATGGACAGCATGACTGCTATATCTCGATCGCCAAGACCAATGTTTCGGGCTTCTTCCTCTACACAATCGATAATGTAGGCTTCTTCGTGGCGTTGAATTTTCGGCAATCGAATAAACGCCTCCATGGTGTTTAAAATGACGTCCCGAGACCGATGAGTGTGTGGTGCAAGCCATTTCGGATAGCCAAATATCAACTTCCAACCGGTTTGGTTGAATTGAAGAAAGGTATCGAGGAGTTGCGGATTAACGTCGTTCATGACAGGGCCCAGGAGCGACAAAGTGAGAGCTTTGTTGATGTTCACTGCACACCATTTTTGCAGCAGAAAAGGTTCCCCCTTTCTTGGCATCCATTTTTGAAAGTCGTCACGTATGCATCTAACTGTTCTCTTCACGTACTCGTCCAGCCTTGGGCCTGGCAGGAATTGTTGTGCAAAAAGCTCCAGGCACAATGGTCCGATTGGCAGCGCCTTCGGGTTCCAGGTGGCTTTCTTGAATCCTGGAAGAGTAGCAGTATTCGCCCAGATCTTTCTGTTGCCTTCAGCAGAGCAGCCAAACATTCCCAACAAGTCGTGGCCAAACTTGTCGAATGTCATGGTGGAGGAAGCCTTGAACATGGAAGCCACGTCTTTCGGATCAGTCAAAATATAGGTGCGTTGCGGTCCAAGTTTCAATTCGAATGGTTCTCTCCCAGACAGATAACTGCATATAATCAACACTGACTTTGTGTTCATGCCTCGTTGCCGTCACCTACCTTTTGCAGCTGGCTAGAAAATGATGCGAGTCCAGAAAGAAGGATAGCCCATGACCGATCCCTAGGACATGAAATCAGCTACAGAGACTTGTGATTTCCTACAAGCGGGCATACCTGGTAATATGTAAGGAATTTTTCTCGGTTTCTTGTCGCTATTGGTGTCATTGCGTGATAACACTCGATGATAGAGGATTACGACTATGGTAAAACATAGGAAAGGTAGATAAATAAGCGGAGACAAAAACCCTTGTAACATATTGGAGACTATTGGTGTAACGATTCTCATCGTGGTTTTTCAACGAACGAGGAGAACAACAAAATCGAGATGATTTTAACGTAGCCTCGATGTTCTACTAACGGACCCCGGGCCCTGCCTTCCTCGTTCTATCCGATGATTGACCTCAAGGTGAAGAGATAGCTTCTTAAACATCCATCCGTTAAGCTTGGTTTTGTCATCCTGACAGCTCATCTGGGCACGTCAACTCGGAAAAATAATTACTTAGGGTATGACAATTGCTTAGCTATTCCTAGATAGGTCCTACCAAGAAGAGGATTTGCTTCATCGTCTCTGACTGGAGAGAAAGCCTCGGATGCTGTCCTTTTGGCATCAATATACACTAGACCCTACAAACGAATCCCAATGTTGTAACGGAGATGCTCGCGTGGACCTGTTGAAGCGTTCAGTCCCGTAGAACTTACTTATTCACCCTATCCCTGCCTAAAGCTACCTAGCTTTTGTAGACTCCTCCCTATCAAGAAGATCTAGGCTCCACCGTCTAGTAGAGATACTTACAGTAGTCTATACAATCTCTTTTCTACATCCCAAAAACTTTTCAAAGTGTACACATTTATGCCAAACCGACGATAATAGCAAAACTCTCATTGGTCGACTAATTCTTGGACGGATTGGATGGGGTGAACGGAGGGTAGGATGGGCCTACTAATCGATGACTCGCTCCCACGGAAAGCTATGCGACACGAGAGGTGGTCGTAAAATTTGATTGCTGTTGCAAGTTATAAACAGGCCAAGCTGCTTGTCTGTGTAAAAGTCATATGAAAACCCATTCCCAAAAAAAAGAAAAAAAGGCTTTGGAAACAAGGTTACCAAGCCGCACCCAAAGCCGGACATGAGTACTACAAGTGCTGTGCATGAACGGGCTGACACCCCCCCTGTCAATTTTGTCTCAGTCATGAAGCTAGTAAAATGAAGCAGACTTTGTCCACATTACCACTTAGTGTGGCCGCCATTAGCTGCGATAACGGCTTGTACGCGCTCAGGCATCTCTTCTATATACTTAAAAATGTCATCTAGCTCAAGTTTAGCCCGTTCTTCCTCAAGATAGTGTCGTACATCTGCTTTCGAGTACGGAAAGCGCCTCCCAGTTCTATATTTTAACAGCCGCCAGACATTCTCAATTGGGTTGAGATCTGGTGAGTTAGCTGGCTAAGTCATCCTATTAAGGTTGTACTGAGAGTGTACTGCCTGAGTAAGCCTAGCCGTATGTACGGAGGCGTTATCTTCCATCAAGATTGCTCGAAAGTAGCCTCCTATATGCTTCATCTCGTGAATATGACTATATACCCCTGGCAGAATATGCTCAGAGTATATAGCAGCAGTAACCTTGCCCCAAGCCTTCTCACAAACTACAAGAGGTCCCTTTGTTGTCCCAGAAATACAGCCATGAGCAATCCAAGAAGAATAACCTCGAAACTTTGGTAATAAGCAAGAAGGTTCATACTTCTCCTCAGGCCTCCTTGTTACGTATATGACGCCAAAGCCTCCTGTTGTAAAAGATGCCTCGTCTGTCCAGAGGACACGTTTCCACTGCTCAAAGTCCCAATGTTGGTGACGTATTGCCCGTTGTAGTCTTGCCGCTCGGTGCGCCTCCGTAAGAAGAGGCTTCTCGACGGCGATACAGCGGAAGAATCTCTCGCATTTAAAGGCTTGAAATAGGGTTCTCCGGCAGGCTTGAATACCCTCAATCGAGGCAATCTGCTCAAGCGGCATTCGTCGGTGTAGAGCATCCTGGGTAGCTCGGTTGATTAGACGGTGGCGGCGGTGGATTGTAAGCATAAATGGCCTGCCAGGTGGCTTACGAGGAGTATAATAGCCTTCTTGAATACAAAGAATAACCGTAGATCGAGCAAGGCGAAGCTTTCGAGCGATTTGGGTCTTGTTCCATTCTGCAAGGTGGTATAAGGTGAGGATCTGAGTACGCTCGCGCTCAGAGAGACGTTGGCCTTTCGGCCGCTCAGGATCACGAAATGATTGACGATTCTTATGCTTGCCAGGCATTTGAAGCTGTATAATGAAGAATATGAGGTGATAGTAAAGGTAGAGTCTGCTTTATTTTGCTAGCTTCATGACTGAGACAAAATTGACAGGTGGGGGGGGGGCAGCCCGTTCATGCACAGCACTTGTATATTCTGGTCTCAGTGGGGCTGGAGGAGCAATGCTTGTAGCTCCGGCATTGGCCGATGCAGGGCAACCTACTCTACTCTAGTATTCCGTACTCCGCACTCTCCGTAACTTAACGTGTTTCACCATTCACTTGGCCACCCCACTCACTTGGCCACCCAACCAAAAAATCTAATCCCTTCGTACAATTATCGCGATAATGTCAACACCAACCCCCAGATCGGCTTGCAAAGAGGCTAGATTACTTCTTGCGAAGCAGAGCTTTCAAACGAATCCAAATTTAAGTCAACGTCAAATCTCAGCGTTGTACGATATTCCTCGATCTACACTTCAGTCTCGTCTTCAAGGTGGTAAACCACGAAGCGAATCTAACCACCAAAAGAGAAAGTTACAAATACATGAAGAGCATGCTCTGGTTCAGTGGATCCTAGACCTTGATCGACGAGGATTTCCGCCCCAAATTATCGACGTACGACGAATGGCAAACGCTTTACTCGAAAAACGCGGTACGAATCCTCCACCGTCATTAGTCGGGAAGAACTGGGTATCCCGCTTCATCAACGCTCAGCCGGAGCTTTGTACGAAGTGGAATCGTAAATTCCATTCACAGCGTGCAAAATGCGAAGATCCAGCGACAATCAACGCGTGGTTTCAGCGTGTTGAAGAGACGCGTCTGTCGTACGGCATCCTTACGGAGGATATATACAATTTTGACGAGACTGGCTTTATGATGGGGGTTATCGCGACCTCAAAGGTGGTTACAAGCGCAGATACAGTCGGACGAGCAACTGTTGTACAGCCAGGGAATCGTGAATGGATAACAGCGATTGAGGGAATCAACGCGTCAGGCTGGGCAATTCCGCCGTTTATTATCCTTCCTGGAAAAGTACATCAATCAAACTGGTACCGTCAGTTACCGGCCGATTGGGTTATTGCTATCAGCAATAATGGCTGGACAACTGATGAGCTTGGATTTGAGTGGATCAAGCACTTCAATACTCATACCGAAGCTCGTACGAGGGGTACCCACCGCCTCCTTATCCTCGATGGCCACAGCAGTCACGCAACACCAGACTTTGACGAATATTGTCGTACGAATAACATCATCACACTCTGTATGCCGCCACACACATCTCATCTTCTTCAGCCGCTTGATGTAAGCTGTTTTTCGCCTTTGAAACGCTCCTACGGCCAAGCAGTTCAAGAGCTTGTTCGTCAGGGAACCCACCATATTGATAAAGAGGACTTTCTATCAATCTATGCAAGCATCCGACCTACTATCTTCTCTGAGCAGAATATTAAGAGCGGTTTTCAAGCGACAGGAATTATTCCGTACGACCCGCAGCGCGTTCTTTCGTCGCTTACAGTTACCAAAACGCCCTCACCACCAGGTACACCCCATGGAGGTAGCGCCACAGTGGACGTCAGAAACTCCTCGTACGATAGCTCAGCTTGAGCAGCAGGCTCAGCTCGTCCGAAATCTTCTTCATCGCCAATCTCAGAGCCCAAGTAGTCAAGCAATTGGTCAACTCATCAAAGGATGTCAAGTCGCAATGAATTCAGCAGTAATACTTGCAGAAGAGAATAGGAAGCTTCGTACAGAGAACCAACGACGAAAACAGAAGCAACAGTATCGTAGACGATATATTACATATGGAGGCGTTTTACAAGCTCAACAGGGTCAGTTCTTGGTCGAGGGATGCGAAAATAGCTCTAGAGATAGTGTTCAAGATCAGGAAGTCGTCGTACGACAGCGAGCATTACCAACATGTAGTGGCTGCGGTGTTCAAGGTCATAAGATTAATCGATGCCCAAATACGTAAAGAATGTATTGTTAGAATTATTTTAATAAAAGCTGTATTGGTGGGAGGTTTATCGCACGATGACTTGAGATTTAGTGGTTGGGGTGGCCAAGTGAGTGGGGTGGCCAAGTGAGTGGTGAAACACGTTAGAGGAATCCACTATCTGCTTATTCAGCGTGGTCTTGGACCACAGGGTTCCTCAAATCTGACTGCGCAGGGCGCTCGGACCCACCATCCCATCTCAATTTCCACGTATACACCACCATGGCGCCTAGACCACCCAAAAGAAAGACTGCAAGGCGAGGATATGACACCACGAAGAGAATGCGATTTTTTCAGGCCTGGGATTGCAAGAATGAGGCCGACGGCGTCGGTACAATCGCATACCTCCCTGAAATCAATATACCAACTTCTACCGCACGTAGTTGGCTTAAACTACGAGAACTTATTGGTGATGCAGCATTCAGATCACAGAGAAAGAGCAGTTGCATCATAGGGCGGCCTACCAAAGTATCTGCTTCAGATCTTACCCGCCTTACAAACCAAGATGACCCCATACACGAAAAAGGCTGGCAGGAACAAGCCAATTCCTGACCTGGCAAGCCTTCCGCAAAGACATTACAGCGTCACGTATACAATGCAGGGGCTAGGCGATTCAAGAAGCATTATCAGAAGCAGATATCCCAGGCAAATCGGCCAAAGAGGGTTGAATACGGTAAAGAACACGAGAAAAAGACCATACTAGGCTTCTGGAGTTGGATTTGGTTCACAGATGAAGCCCATTTTCAGTCAAAAGAACTCGCCAATGCACCTGAATATGAGCTACGATTTCCAGGGCAAGAGAGAGGTGTCAATGAGGAGCTAGAAGGCGTTTTGGATGTTACTATTCACGTCGCCGGCGGCATCTCATACAACAAGAAAGGAAACCTCATATTCTACAAGGATCCGGCTGAGCCATCAGAGAAGGTCCGTAGGCAAGTCAAGCAGCCTAAACAACTCAAATACGAGCTAAATTCAGTGTAACAAGCCCGGCTGAAGGTCTGGCAAGACCTTAAGGCAAAGGAGGACGAAACACCAAAAGGAAACTGCATGACACAGGTTTTCTACGCCAAAAAGATACTGCCGCAACACATTGAAGCTATTCAGGCCTTGGAGAAGCGTCACCAGCGCAAATACTGGCTTCAAGAGGATGGTGATCCTTCTCACGGAATTAAGTCACCTAACAGTGACCCTGCAGTCATAAAAAGAGAAGCAGACCTTCTATTACTTATTCACCCTCCTCAATCATGTGATCTCAATCCCATTGAGTCTTGTTGGAACATCATTAAGTTCAGATTAGCTGGCAGGAGGTGGTCGTCGGTGGCTCATTTCAAGGCTGAAATCCAGGCAGAATGGGACAAGATAACGCTCACAATGATACGGGAAAGGATCAGAGAGATGCCAGAGAGATGTAAGATGATTCAGCATAAACCAGAGATCCATTGCAAGTCAAACGTGTGGTAAATAGCATAATACATTCAAGTTCAAAAGATGGGATGGTGGGTCCGAGCGCCCTGCGCAGTCAGATTTGAGGAACCCTGTGGACTATCTACCCTCGTCAACATACCGTAGTTACTTGTGGCATTCGCTAGTGCCTCGTACTCATACGAACCTCGTAGCACTCGTATATAGTAATAATAATCGGATTCAACGTGGTATGTTATGGCTGATGTGCCGTGTGCCCACAATAACTATTTACAATCGCAAAAACCCAACTCTCTGGGATGAAAAAGCCACTCAGGTCTGTCCTGAGCGGAATCCACACGGTAAGCGTTAAAGGACCATTAATAGTCCGGTCCCTTCGCTCTCTATCTTGACAGTATACCTACTCGTACTATACTCCCCGCCCCGCTTATTGCTGCCCGTATTATCTATACCGCTTATATCGGTATAATTCCCAGACGGCTAAACCGTGTATTCTGCCTAGATATTCTCATAAAATCCGTCATGGACGATTTGACCTATGACCCGTATACGCCATACCTTAACCGGCCGTAGTCCGTCGTCGAAATCTCCTCCAATTTGCACATCACCAAAATATAGCCGTTAAGATGAGTTTGGGACTCTTTGTGCGGCCTTGGCAAGAATCTGTTTGAACTCCCCCGGCTCGGTGTGTGTCGTTGTCTGTTCGTACGTATAGTCCATATTGCCATCTCTTCTACTGTGTACTGAGTTCTCTCTGGTATATTAGGTTGCATCGCCTCGTGGTACAGCAATACAGGTCCCTCACCGGACCTCTACTGGGCAAACCACCACGCCGTGCTGTCTGTTGTCCGCGAAGTCTGTTGTCCGCGAAGACAGCGATTGATTCCATCGGCTCTCCCATCATCGTCGAGACGATATGAAAGGTTCGTAGCCTCCGCCTCGGACAGGCTGGAATTTCGACTTTGGAGGCCGCACTCATATACAGCTTCGTAGCACTGGTATATAGCTTCGTAATCGCATGTCTTATCCTAAAACCACGTCACCTAAATTCTGACGTACGATTCTTATTCTCACGAGAAAGTTTACATAGAGAGAACGCTTAAGGAAGGATTATTATTCTCAAAGGATATCTCATAAAAAGCGCTCTTCTATGGAGAAATATGTAATTCGAAGAATTGAGATACGATTACGAGGCTCGTAGACGTACGAGGCACTAGCGAATGCTGCAGATAACTACGATAACCATTTCAAAGCCATTTTTAAATTCATGATGTCGAATACGGAGCTTCCTCGAGATCAACAGACAAAAAGGACAAGAAATCTACTAAGATAACCTGTGGCATCCCAGTCAGGCCGAAGTGTTAACTATGCTACGCGAGAAATGAGAATTATGACGAGGACGAAAAGACGATTGAAGAAGGCACGAATTGTGTACGTGAGAGCCACAAGAGTGAGCTCTTCCCAATCGGTTCCCAGCCGCGAAGCCAGCCTTAACTACCTGTCATGATGATGCAGCCATATAGACACACCACACCATGCCAGTAAGGTCCCTAAACACAACCCATTTTCCCGCTCCTAAGATCGATAGGTATATACAAGTACAAAGCTCCCTTCCTCAAATCGTTCCATAACCTTTGTCTCAGAATATCGAGTGGTTGTCATCATTCGCATCGTAAATTCCTCATACAAAAAGTGATCGCTTGCAAATACGCCTTTATGCCATGCACGACCCATTATGTTATCTTGTGTCAGTATGCATTGATCAGAGGCCTGAGCCTGCTCCTCCTCCTCCTCCTCCGGCGGGATATCCATTACTGGCATTGGCAAAGCCACGGCCGCGACCACCACGGTATCCGCCTCTGCCTCGTCCCCGTCCACGGTATCCGCCTCGGTAATTATCGACGCTGCCTTGGCCGAAGGTCTCCATGTTCTTCTTACGTTCCTCACTTCGGAACTCCATGCCTCGCTTAGTCTCATCGCGATCCTTTAGCTCGCTTGAAATATTATCGAAGAAACTGCTCTTCTTATCGTAGGCTTGTTGAGCTGGTGGGATGACACCGTCTTCTGTTGCCTTCTCTTCAGCTTTGGAGCCATTCGTGGAATTCTCCATTTCGGGAACATCAGACGTTCCAAGTGGCGATCCCGTAGCGATTGTCTCCTTGACCAAATCCTGTTTGTTGAATTTGGCATTGGCCTCCGCAAAGTCGTAATCTGTGGTTGGGACCTCGACTGGCTTTGGTGCTGGATGTTCCCGACGACCTCCGCGATGTCCACCGCCGCGTCCGCCTCGATTGCCAGCCACGAATCCACCGGTACCTGGCTGTGATGAGTGGCGAATGTTGTTGTCCGTGCGCATCTCCTGCACCTTCTTTGTCAAATTATCTACACCGGCATCTCCTACTGGTGCAGACGATCCTGCCGGTACTTTGCCTGCCATTGGAAGCTTGGCCATTGCTGCTGCGACGGCTGCGGTAGCTGCTTGCGTGGCATTTTGATAGGCCTGGGCAGGTGTGGCGGCAGATTGTGAAACTGTCGTCTGTGGAGTTGTCGACTGTGGAGCAGATGCTTTGGCTACAGGTGGTAGACGAGGTATAACTGGTGCGACGCGACCTTTTGGTCCATTTGGAGCGTTCGGAACTCGAGCAGTTACGGGCGCGGGTGGAGCGACTGCTGCGGCCACGTCCGGTTTCGACTCAATTGGAGGAGTCGGAGCCTTCTTTGGGGTGGCGATAGGCTCAGTAGATTTTGATGTTGTTGCTTCAGGCTTCTTCTCTTCGGACTGTACCTCTTTTGTAGCTCCAGGCCCAATTGGTGCCTGCTGAGGAGCCTTACCACCTTGTTGAGCTGGGTTTTGTTGCGGTGGTCGCTGTCCAGGAGCCCCGGGTAGACCAGGAGGTCCAGGAGGGCGCTGCTGATGGTGGGGAGAGAATTGGCCAGGTCCAGGAGTGAAGCCTTGGCCTGGAGGAGGGTACCATCCTGGAGGAGGTCCAAATTGCTGACCTGGAAAGCCAGGACCGCCGGGAAATCCAGGACCTCCAGGGCCAGGAGGAAATCCGCCACGACCGAAGCCCTGATTGTGCATGGGAGGATACGGTGGGAATTGGCCGTACGGAGGAGGCTGGTTGAATGGCGGTTGCTGCTGCTGAGGTAGCTGGTTTGGAGCGGGGGCTTGCGGAGGACGAGTAGACTATTCATATCAATCATTATTAGCATCCCATGTAAAAGAGGGCAGTAGTAGATAGGGAGTGGTGATTGAGTTCTGATCAGAAGGAAGGCAACGGAAATCTCCACATGGGGTTTGCGCTCTCGGAGGTATATGTGTTTTAACATCCGGAATTCTTCATCATATGAACTTCAATGGGTAAGAACGGGTGTCAACTCACCCCGAGGATGGCCGGGTCATCTGGAACAGGCGCTGGCGGAGGGGCCTTCTCCTCAGGAACTTCCTCAATGCGCAGGTCCTTCACATCACTGCCTCTGAAAACGATATACGGCCAGATCTTGTCCTTATTGGCCGGCATCTCATCGACTCCATTTTTCCGGCCCTCGGTTCCCATAGATATGACATTTTCAAGTGCAACCTGATTGAGGTTAGAAGGCGTGCTTGGGGGCGTCAAGGGGTGTGGAAAAGCTTACGGTCGAGTCTGCGGAGTTGATCTGGTGTAGGGTTCCAAGATAGCTGTGAAAAGTCAGGAATGATACTGCATATCATTGACCATGACACTGACCGAATGTCACTCTTTGAGACGAGCGATATTCGTGCGCCAATGTACTCGGCCATTGCGGTGTGGAGTCGCGACTGAACAATTGAACGGTGCGGAGTCAATGGGAGCGGTGGGGAGGTGATCGCGTATTTTGAGGAAAATTGTGGGAATGGGGTAGATGAGGATGGGAGGGAAAGTCAAAGTAGGGAGAGTCGATTGATGGGAGTGATGGGAGTGATGGGAGACGTGTTGTTGTTTGGATGAAATCTCTGTGTTGAAGTCAAGTCGAGTCGTTGGAATAGAACCCCAGAGCTTCCTCATGCCTCTATCCCGGAAACACCAACCTATATCCGTCCATGGGACGTGCTTTTTCAGGGACCACATCGTCCATCCATTTTGTCTCCGGGGACTCAATTGCTGGGAACTGCGTGTCATCACAAAGTCAATTATTTCCTCTGCCATTTATCACTATCAAAGAATCTCCCAACCGTGGCCTGGGTGCTCTCTTCCAACTCGAAACGCACGTCTGCAGTGCTGCACATTGCAAACAAGTGGGTCAATCAGGCTGAAGATCAGTAACAAGGGCGTGTGAGACCGGTCAAGTCACCCGCCTTCACCAAGGCAACACTGTCTCACACACCAAACAGTCACCATTGAGTCGAAAGCCACGTTGAGCAGGGCTGTCGAGGGTGTCACTCGCAGACGCTCACAATTGTTGTTCGCTGCCAAAATGCATGCTCAGGGCCATATTAGTGGCAGCCTCATCTCTCAATGCATCATGAACGAAGTACGAAATCAGGGAAGGAGGCTGCTATAGGTGCGGCCTTCTTCTCACACCATGTCAAACAAGGGCACAGAAGAGAGTATCTCTAAGTGTAGTCATGGGTAATCAACTATGAATCTGCCTCTTTACGAGACTAGCAATATGGGTATCACCTCCCAGTCCATCCAGGACTACTATTCCATTACAATGCTGTGTGTATGGGGGGTATCAGTGGACTCCGTGAAAATTTCCCAGCAATAAAGCAGATGCCAAAGAACCAAATAGCAAAGGCCTCCTGGCCATCAATCTGTCCAAGCCACATATGAGCTGAAAACAAGAACATCCAAAACGAAGTAACAAATGAAACGAAAAGTAGTGTGAGCGATGTGATCGTAGTGCCGTGCAAGGTGCGTAAGAGAGTGTCGTAGGCTCAAAGGCAAAACCAAGTCCCGCGCCTCCACCCAAACTCCCGAAGATTGTAATGCAATAGCGACTCGATAGTAACAATCAACGAAGCCCGACATGCTAGCAAGAAAAGAAAAACGTAGTCTTAATTTCAGCCCCAGACCAGCGAGTGTGGAATTGTTGGCGTGCGATAATTTAATCATCGCGGAGGTCAAAGTGCTCTGGGTTGAACCATCCAACCCTCTCAAAAGCCGACCAGAGTGCGCTCGCTTTGTTGACGTCGATGTTGGTGACATCCTGTGCGTTCGTCTTGCGGAACTCCTTGCCCTTTTTCAGCGCTTCTCTGCGAGCCTTGAAGATC
This sequence comes from Venturia oleaginea, assembly GCA_013176395.1. Lineage (NCBI taxonomy): Eukaryota > Fungi > Ascomycota > Dothideomycetes > Venturiales > Venturiaceae > Venturia > Venturia oleaginea. Next base: position 873,275 of record JABMLP010000021.1, on the reverse strand, counting down.
TGTCGCTTGCTGGTGAGATATACGCGGCAAGCCAGGCGGAGGCCGGATGCCAAGGGTAATTCGGCTGCATGAAGCTCGTGACGATCTGGATCTTCAGAAAGATCTTTCGGCTGCCCCTTCCAAACCGCTTTGAGACTCTTGCTTCCAAAGTTGTCGGGGATTCTTGGACAGTAGTCGGGCCACTTGGTGTAATCAAACTTGGTGGGGTCGTTGTCTACGCGATTCGTGGCTGGTCGTGGTGCCTTGGGAGGTGGCGGCGGCGTGGATTGCAGAAAGACATGAGTACTGGATTGTGGTATCTGTGCTACTCGCTTTACCTTCGGCTGGTTGCGGATTCGTGGAATGGTTACTCTTGCTTTGTGAACGCCTGCTGGTGCTGGTGCCAAAGGCTTGTGGCTCGGCGATGAGAGCTTGTTCTTGTTCTTCTGTGGACCTTGCGCCATATAGAAAGTCTCCCATTTGATTTCGTCGCGAGTCCACACCTGTGGAGACACCTTCTTGATCGCCTCATGGACATTGGATTGAAAACGAATTTTCGAAAGGGCCTCCACTGCGAGCCTGTAATCCTCAGCAGGTGGTCCATTCTTGAATCCTGCAACTGTCCCAACCGCGATGTGTTCATTGATAGCCGCGTCGGTTGGGTCCACGGCCATTGCGTCGGCCTGAGAGAACAGAGGCCCCGTCGCGACACTCATGTCCTGACTGGAAGGGAAGAGGACTGGATCTCTCATGCCGTCCCCTTCTTCTCTTCGTCCTTGTTCCTTTGCTGCTGTTTGTGGGGACACTGGCGGCGAGATCAAACACGCAGGTCTCGTTGCTTCTTTTGACATTGTGATGATGTTGTATTGCGAAGCAGTGTAATTCGAAGAGTTGGAGGAGGTTCGCGACATGGAGAAGGTTGGCGAAGTTTGGAAAGAGTCTTGTCGCTTTGGCTCGGGTGGCGAAAGTAGGGAGGAGAAAGCAGATTGATTTCGCTTTGACGGCGTGTACATCTCTTGGTTTGTAGGAAGGCAGCTGTATGCCGAATTGGTGTCCATGGTTGGAAGTTGGGGTCTAATTGATTAGATCTTGTGGTAAATGTTGATGCGGAATGTAGCTGATTAGTTGGCGGTGAATTGGCGAGCAGTAGCGAGAAGCTTCTTGAAACTGGGGATATGTAATATCTTATAACGGGTGAGAAATGGCTGAGTATGACAGGTCAATTGGTGGCAATCTGCGGTTTGGGGCGCAATCGCTTTGGCTGACAGCTAGGCAGCGAAGCAACGACAACCGTGGATGGGCAGATTATAGCGGGAACAACAAACGCTCGGTACTTGGTCACTCAGTAGCACCAAGAGGAGAGAGAGAGGGAGGAAAGGGTGTGAGGAGGATAAGGCGTGGTTATAAAGGGCTATTACTGGGGAGCATCTATAGGTCACGCGCCTGTCCGGTGTGTCACATCTTAGGAATAATGGTTTCCATTCATGAGCCTTGCCTTACCTCCGGTGGGTTGTCTCATCACCCCGACGTCCTGTCCGCTTCAGTTCTTCCATGTTTTGTCAGCAGAAGGTCCATGGACGAGCCTACATGTTTTGCATAATGGATAAAGAAAGCATTGCGGGATCCTGCTGATGCCTGAAGGGGGCTGGTGTTTGGCTCAACGAGCTGTAAGTGGTTGCTTTGACTCACAACGAGATCCAAATGTCGAGGAGACGACCCTGCCTCAGGCGGATCCTTGTCGTGGCCTTGTTGGCATCGGGCCTCCTAGCCTCCCAATCACAATCACTCGATGAAACAGACAAGTACCGGCAGGCTACGCCTAACAATGACGCTCAATGGCAAGTTTGCAATCAATTGAGCTGCCATCTCGAGCGGTAGGAGGTAACACGTGGCGTCTTCTGGCTCAGGATGGTCTCATGGGTGGTGCGTGTCGTTCCAATGGAGGGCTGAGGCACACACCGGCAAGTCGAGACGCGCCCCGTCGCTACCAGAACCTTACTGGACGCGCTGACCGCCCCATGCAATCCGAACTCTGGATAGGCCAATTCCACGACATTGATCAATTGATTAGAATCCATCGGATTTTGCGGATGACGATAGCGTTTGCCACTTGATCATTGCGACCCTTATTTCAATTCCTGGCAAGCTATTCGGTCTCAGCATCTGGGCACGCCGCTCGTGTAACTTCTCGCATGTGAATGCAAGTCAGGCGCGTCGGGTAGCTTGAGACAGATGGACTCGTCGGGCAACAGAGCTGGCCAGACCAGGCAGCTCACGAGATCATGTCTTCTGTCGATTCGTGATTTTCCCGCTGAAGCCGCCTGCACTAAATGCGATACGAACGGCAGGCTCCGATCTTATCGCTATCGTCGTTGAAGGCACAGGTTGGGTCCTGTCTGTTTGTGCTTCCCAATCCTTAAACAGAGCGCATACGGCGGAGAAGCAATTGGAAAGCCGAATGGAATGCTCCTTTTTGAAATCATCATGTGTTTGGCAATTGCTTGTAGTGCTCATTGTATGGGAATCTACAAATGCGCTTTTGAGACCCTGCGCATTGGTTGAGGTGACCTGCATATGACAAACCTCGTTGACAGGCTCAGGCTGCTGTGGGGGGCCCGTGTTGGGCGGCTTCCTACGGCGCGGGAATGTGCACTCCCGACGACATGGAACGATTCCCACGACTCTGCCATCGTCAACCTCGTGCCTAATGAGATAAGTCACGGCCAATTGAGAGGTGGACAGAAGCTAGAAGACGATCGAGGCGAACATCCATTCGCCCCAGAGATCTTTGCCGGTGTGGTGGGCTAAATTTGGGTGCTCGTCTATCGGAAAGCAATCTATTTTGATGAGAAGCGACGCGTAAGTTGACTCCGTCCTTTGCGTCAGTATGCGGCGGGGTTCAGTCCAAAAACGAGAATTGAGGAAGTCTATCCAAGTGGGCTGGGAATCTTCCCATCCGAAGCGATTGGAGATTGCAAATGGTGCGTCGGTTGACACCAAAAACAGTGAGTGGGTTACAACTAGTACACGGATTAGATGCGAGTCAAGACGATGAGACATTCGAATCATCTCGAACAAGGAACTTCAAAGACTCGACAACAAGTGACCCGATCGAGTTGAAAGAAGAAGCTTTATGAATGCACGCTTGTCCTTCAATTCATGTCCCTCGATGAAGAAGTCCACCTCGAGATCAATATCGATGAACTTCTGGCGATTTGGTTTGAAAGATTCCTGGAAAATTATCGATATCCATACTGAAAGACTGCTAACAACATTCGTGACTCCACGGCTTCCACTCAGAAAGCACAGAGATTTCTGCCCACCACTCATCAGTGTCTACAATGTCCATCTCTTCAGCCGTCCCCACACCACGATCCCTCCTAACAAACATCTTCTCACCACTACCACGGGAACAAGAACCATCAGCACCACTCTCCTCGTCTATAAAACCAACCCTCCTAACCCTCCACATCCTCTTCCCAAACGAACTCCTCCCAGCTCTAGACCTCCTCGACCGGAATTTCATCACCAAATTTATCGTCCAGGATCCCTCCGACGATCAGGCCCTGCCAGAAACAACAGCAATGGATCACGAACCGCACTCATCACCGTCTCCCACCTCACCATCACCAAAAACCCATCACTCACCATCAAACTTTTCACCAATCCAAGAAAGATTTAGGAAAAGCAAGTTACAAACATCACTCTACTATGTAACCTCCTCCCAGCAAAACCCGCCCTTCAACCCCCGCCACGGCGCACCAGAAAACCAACCAACACCGCACTACGAAGTGCGTCCTCATGCTTGGAACTGTTCTTGTCCCGCCTTCGCCTTTTCCGCTTTTCCCGCTACCTCATCTTCTCCCCCATCTCCAACCAGTCCGTCACGTCACCACTCATCCCGTCGACATGAATCTCAAAGGACCGACCACGATCCAAGCGATCAAGAAACCTGGGAATTCGGGGGCCTGTCATTAGGTGAAGAAACACCGATGTGTAAGCATCTCCTTGCATGTATCATGGTGGAGAGATGGGAAGGCTTTGATGAAAATGTTGAAGAAAGGAAAGTTAGTATTGAGGAATTGGCTGGTTGGGGTGCTGGGTGGGGAGGATGAAGCTAGGTTGGGATGGGTATGAAGTCGAAAGTGTGATGCTCATCGTTCAAATAATGAAATCTACGAAGATGACGAAGAAAGTCGTTGTATACGAGAAAGATGTCAAACCGGAAGGGTTGATGTAATGTTTGCATTTATGATAGATAGTCCTTGCTCACTTGCTCAGTGTCCTATCATATTGTACCAGCTCCTCAAACAAGGATTACCAGAAATTTGTCTCATCTTGTTAGGTCCTGATCTACTGGTCGAGGTGTCATTGTACCTCGAACGCCTGGCCCACCTGTACTCGCCTCTGCCCTACGCCATGCCAGTGATACTACTTTACACGACCTGCACTCTTCACACTATGCCATCATCATCTATGACTTCTTCTTCCCGCCCTTCTCGTTCTCTTTGCCCTTTTCGGGCTCTTTGGCCGCTCCATTCGTGCCATTTGCCTTCTTCTCTCCGTCCTTCTCGGCCTCACCTTCTTTCTTCTCCCCATCCTTCTCTTCTTCCTTCCTGCCGTTCTCCTTCTCTTCAGCCTGTTGCCGGTTCTGGATCTTGTTCTCAATCAGGTCGTGGAATGCCGTGATGGCTCGGATCAAAGAGCTGAGGTAAATTGCCATCAATTGATCGTTGGTCTTAACGCTCATGGCGCGGGTCAACTCGGAGTTGTCTTGAGCGGAGATGCCCTGTGCGCCACCGAGCGATGGCTTGGGTGTGGAAAGATTGGGTAGGAGGTTGAACACGTCTTGGAGGTTGCCTAGGATGGCGTGGTTGACGGGCAAATCACCATCAATGACTTTCTGGAGGTATTGTCCGATATCTCGTAGTCTCAGATGCAGACCTTGTAGGGACTGGAGTTGTGACGTTATGCGAGTAGAGAGAGTGCCGACGGCTACATCGCGAATATCACGGAGTAGGTGCTCGACACCGATTTCTTCGGCTTCTTCTGCTTCTATTATCGAGGGAGTGTGGACAAAGGTCTTGGCTGTCGTAGTTCCGTCCTAGATAGTTGTCAGTTTTTAAGTTAATGGTGTATATACAACGATCATGCTGCAGGCAAATCAAACGACGGAATGGAGCCAAACACACATCTTTGATCTCCTCAACCGCGAAGTACGCATCCGTAGGCACACCAACGTCTCTCGGCTGCACATCGATGATGACCAGAAGTGGATTTGGTGTGTATCGCTTGAACAACTCATTGATTTCCAAATCCGACGCCCTCAGTTTAGGACCAGAATGATACCATCCAATGAGCTTTTCCCGCGCGTTGACCTTCTTGAACATGTCGTTCATCGATTCGACGTAGTTGTGGTCCAGAAACCATACTGATGGGTCCTTCTCGTCTTCTTCGAATGGCACTATTGAGAGAAGCCGTAGATTAGCCTTGACCTTTGTCCCAGCTTCACCATGGTCGCAATGGAGCCTTCGTGAGCGAGCATTTCATTCAGAACTCACCAGCAAAACTGTTTGACACTCTCACGTCCTTTCCATCGTTCTGTCCCAGCAATACACCGATTACCCGCTTCCGCGTGCCCTTCGCTGAGCGTCCATAATGATCTGCGACGGAGAGAAGGACTAGAGGGGCGACGGAGACGTTTCTGGTGACGAGGGAGAGGGTTTCTGCGGTGGTAGCAGGCATGGCTGATGGGTATTGAGGATTCGATATATTGGTTGAATGGGGTATGATTGTCTGGCGATGTCTAGATGTCGGTGTTGGTAGGCGTTGATCATCAAAGCTTCAACCAGCCTGTGCGCTAAGCAGACGTTGGAAACGCCATGTCAGCCTCACGCATGCCGCATTTGGTAGGGAATGGATCATGGCTGTCCAGACACGACTAAATGGGAATTTAGAACGGTCTCAAGTGAGAATAAACCAAGAAAGCCTTAACCAAGCACATGGAATTTCTGGTATTCAAGAAGATGAAATCGACACAAAGTTTGGCTTCCTCATCCCAAGTTGAACATTGAATGCAAGGTATTCAGAAAACTCGAGAATAAATACAGTCACCTGAGGATCACGTAGATCGTATTATCGACCATCAATCATGCTTCATTCTGCCTGCCATGTTCAATGATCGCTCTAAAAGTACAGAATACCCCTCCCAGAGAGGTACTCAAGATTTCATGCCATGTATCATGTGTAGCTTTCCACACGCTACGTCTCCAAAAATCAAGACAGCAAATAAAGGTTTTAAAGAGTGGCGGTTGAGAAGTAGTACTCGTCCCAAAGGAATTCATAGTCCTCAATTATACCACCAACCATATCGAGCATTGGTTTGCCCTTCAGCTTATTGGTTGCAGCATGAATCCAGGCCCTGAACAACTGTTAGCACGAGCTCTTCAGTCAGTGCGTGCATCAGTACTTACTTGGTGAAATTCTCGTAGAAAGCCCCACGCATCGTCCACCATCCCATAGCCCAGCCTCTCTTCTTCAACTCCTCCCTTTCAAGACCAGTCAGGCCACGCAAACCACCAGCAATTCTTTCTTGAAAGTCTTTCTTGGCTATTTGTCGCGCACCATATTCCAGGGTCACGCCAAGTAGCCATGGTCTCCAGCTTCGACGATCTTTGCTCCAACGTTGCATGGCAAGCGCGTACAGAACCGGGCGAATGATATAAAGCATTTCTGCCATTTCTCCCTTGCCCGCGACGCGATGTAATAATGCCTTTGGTGGTTTCACATCGTCAGCAGTCATGACCTTCGAGAGCAAGTAGTTCGAGATATCAGACGGATCGGGAAGTGTCGGCATCGATAGTCCTGTCCGTGGCATGGTCCAGTTCGCGTCGTCAGAGCCCGCGTTCTCGCTCGGCGAGGGCTCCATGCCATCCGCAGAAACATTCTCCTCCAACGAAATAGGATCAATCTCTCGTTCCGGAAGTGGTGGTGAAAGCAAGGGTCTCGAGTTGGTCAGCCTTAGGAGTAGTAATCGACATAATGCCTTGACCATCTCTAACCCAACCACGACGCGCCATCTAGCCTTCTCGCCCTTTCTTTTTGCGACCATTTCCCATAATAATTGCGTGTGCTGTATCATCTGTAATATGAGGGCAAGGCGTTTATACGTGGGCGACTTCTGCGTCCAGAAGCGAGTGTATCGACTGTGAGGGCTTGCGATTGGCTTGGGACCGGGTATGCGGGCGAGAGCCTTTGCGAGAAGGGAGTCGTGGTAGAGGGAGAGGAGCTGGACACTGCTGTGTACTGTGGTTATGTGAGTATATATGGCGCGCACCAGAGCGGACGGCGCATACCTGTTTCGGATGCGATCTCAGCATCTCTAAAGCGTCCTGGAGCGTGTTAGATATGTCTAGTAGATTATAATGCCTTCTAATCCTCACCAGGTATTATATATGTTAGCGATCGTAGAGCAGATTCAATCTGAGAGACAGCCGAAGAGTTCTTGATAATGAAATCGCTATACGCGGCCAGATACTTGGGCGGCAGCGATAAGACGTTCGACGTATGGCCCGCCGCCTGTTTGTACAGCTCCAGCATGATGAGCAAAATGTCACAAAGAGGAGAAGTAAGGGGGAAATGTAAAAGGGTGAAGGTATCACAACTAGATAGCATAAAATGTGGCAGGCTGGTTGCTGTCAAACTCGTACGTGAGGACCTCGGTCGCGCTTGATCATGTGCCTGAGAGACCTACGCAAACCTCCTTGTCCAGGCATCCATTTCATATTTGACAAAAACATCTTCATTGCCTCATCATGGATATGGAATTCGTTCTTGATCTGAACACTTCCACCATTACATCGATATCAGAACTCTTGGCCGACAGTATCCACAGAGAATGAAAGCCAGCTTAATGAAGGTGAAGCTCAAGAGCATGATTGAATTGGAAGCGCTGGTGTGGCCAGCTCATGTCTATCTCTACGTGCTCCCCACCCCATCACCTACTTCCGAAAGCAAATATCCATACCACCAGACGCACACAATTGCAATCTTGCACTGAGTTCTGGTGCCCCCGACATTCTGACCGATCAGAGATCCGTCTCGACGTGTTCCTCTCCATCCCAGCATAGATGTCGCCAACGTCTTGCTGTCACGAAACCAGCCGCCAGAGATCCGCGTTGTGGTGTGGCTCATGAGCGGCAGTGTAGTGGCCAGACGTTTCTGCTACGTTGCTGAGCGCAAGATGGGAACGAAAGACGAAGTAGCCCTGAGATACGTTCGACGTTTACGTGCAGATTACGACTTCGACTTCTTGCCAATGCAAGATTCTGAGGATGAGTGGGAGGAAAGGTCCTGGAAACCAAACCCACCCATCATGGCTCTCATTGTGCGAGCAGCGCAATTTCCCCAGCTGGAAGAATCATAAGAAAGTTGAGTCGTCGAAAGATATTCTCCTATGGAGAGGTGGGATATTACGAGGGTCATATTAATGAGGTGGAGGAACAGTATATGATGAAACTAGAACGACGAAGCATCCAGAGCTAAGCATCCAGAGCTTGGCCTTCGCAGGCCAGAGGTGTCAGAAGAACTGGATATGTGGTTTCACTAGGCATTTGCATAGATGGCATGGTGTTTTCTGCTCTGCTCTTCTCTGTCCCCAACTGCCGAGTCAGTTCAACTAGACGCTTTCTACCAGAGTCACCATCTCGTTACCTCCATCAAAGTTGGACAATACTAACCTACAGCAGTCTTTCTTTCCGCTTCCCTACAATGCCATGTCTCATTAGATACTACCAGACTTCACTCGTCCTGGCGTCTTATACTGACTCGAATTGAAGCCATGATGGAGCTATTGCAGCACTTGAACAATTATTGGAATCTCAAAGCACGACAAAGACACATTTGGCACAGTCGACCAAAATACCAATGGACGTTCGACGTGCGCTCATCAGTTTCCTTACAGAGTTATAGTCTCTCACTCTCAAATCGATACCAATTAATTTATTGAAAGATTCAAAATGAAGTTGCCAGTAAATTTACGACATCGATCTTGGATTTGAATTCTTCAGATTAGAAGAATACGTGATGGGCCTTGCTGAATAATTACACAGCCTGTAAGTGTTCATTCGAGAAAACAATGTATGACTTCCTCTGTAAGAAATCAAGTGTTACCTGGGTCTTGTAAGGTTTGTATCGTGACCTTTGACAACAGTCAAATACCCCATTGAAACGCTTATTGTTCCTCAACACAAAGATGACTTCACAAATTCGTTGACGCCCATCTCAAAGCATCTTCTCAAAAATGCACACATTCGGAAGATACTTATCTTTGCAAACATTTTAGCTGCTAATAGCAATTCGGCTCCCTCCCTTTTTGAGAATTCAGCACGCTCTTTCTTGGTCAACTTGCTGCGACATTTCCCAACCAAAGAATTTTTTTATTTTTTTCTGGCTAGAACGGTATTACTCGACCGTTGAATACATACCGAATGGCTAGGTTCATCACAAGACCAGGACCTCCGCCTCCGAAAAACGACAACGACGAAAACGAAGACTTCTCTGAACAAAATGAAGATGTCGAGATGGATCCCGAACCTGAAGAAAGCCCAGAAGAAATACCCTTTGAAGACGAGATTGAGCAAAACACCAGAAACAACGATACTAAAGAGGAAGTTGTCGAAGACGTGTGTGTGGATTGGTGGATCTACGCAAAGTCCATAGAAGTCTATCAGTGCTTGCAACCACCCGAAAAATTGGCCTGGGATATTTTCTTGTGGGAGCGTCTCGACAATATAGGGATTGATCAATGCATTGATCTTCACCCTGCATCGCCGTGTCAGCCGGAAACGAACATACCACCAGGTAAGTCTCCCATTGATATAAAAACCACTTTCTTGGGAATCAAATGCCTGAAACGAGATCAGTATCGAAAAATCTCTGGCAACTATAGACCTCGAAATGGCCAGAAATTCATCAATATCGATCTCACGTCGGGCAACATCAAAATCAAACAAGCATAGGAAGATGCAGAAATGGAAGACGGATCAAAAAGAACTAATTAACCCACCACCAGAAGCAATCTACGTCGTCGTAGGCGACACCGTAGCCCAAAAACCCTACGGCCACACAGCCCTCTTCTGCCGCCGCGTCCTCGACCGCAAAACAAACTACTCAAAATACATCCCCTTAGTCGGATTCTTCTGGTCCTTCATCTTCTCAAACTCCACCACCGTCCAATCCTTCTCCGAATACTTCCATTCCCGCGCCGCGCCGATTCAACTCGTCACGCTGTACGAGCGCATTAATTATCAGGATGAGGTGAGGTTTCCGCAAGTGTTTGGTATGATTACGTCGACGGTGAATAAGGAGATGCATTTGTTGCTGACGAGGAGGCGGATTTTGAGTAACATTATGGGGACGAATCGGACGAGGCTGACGAGGTGGAGGGCTATTATTGGGAAGGAACCGCCCTTGGAGGTGCCGAAGGAGAAGGTGGCGGTGAAAAAGGCTGCGCCGGAGAGGAAGGGGAAGGGTCGAAAGTAAAAAATCGTGAGAAGATTGGAAAATGGTTGATAAGGCGCAAGCCGAGATCGATATCGATGAATATATAGAGACTGCAAAAATGATTCTCGCCGGAAAATTATCCATGTCGATTTTGGATTAGGGGACTTTACTTCAAGACGCCACATTGTTTGTCAAGTGGAGGACCAGGACACCTCGAACTGAGGGCACCACTGTGCGCCGACAACGGACAAACCTATCTTATCGTTTCATATCGATCATCCTAATCGAGATGCCTACCATATTCCAGTGCCCGTGAACCGCTTCGCCATGCATTTCAACCAAAAAGGAGTATCAAGAGAACGCCACCAATGCACCCAGTATCGTACTTTTGCCATCCAATTCCATCATCTCAACTTCGTAGGGAACTCTTCCACCAGCTTCAAGCTTGTCCTCACATTCATAGAACTCAACTCCTGAACCAAAAGCTTAGCCGCGTACGGCATCACCATCTCCCTCACCCCATCCGAGCTCTTACAACTCTGACACCAACCCTGATATCCGATACCACCACACTTGGCGCAGACATCGCAAATGTGCTTGTCCGAAGACAACATAAGACGTTCCCTGAGAAGTTGTGCAGCGCCATAAGCGATGAGACAGTCACGCTCCATTTCTCCCAGACGGAGACCACCGTCTCGAGCACGACCTTCGGTGGGTTGACGCGTGAGTAGCGCGATCGGACCAGTAGCTCGAGCGTGCATCTTATCCTGGACCATATGCTTCAACTTCTGATAGTAGATTGGCCCAAAGAAGATATAGGACGGGATGGTAACACCCGTGATACCGCAAGTAAGCATGTCCTTACCACCATAATTGAAGCCATTCTCGATGAGCGTCTGGCCCATGTCTTCCATCTTAGATCCACCGAACGCAGTACCATACTGATGTTCTCCGCGCAGCACACCAGCTTTTCCGGAAACCAATTCCATCATTTTGCCAACTGTCATACGGGAGGGGAAACCGTGGGGGTTCATGATGATGTCGGGACAGATGCCCTTTTGGTCAAACGGCATATCTGTTTGTTCGGCAATGAGACCTGTCACACCTTTCTGTCCGTGGCGCGAGGAGAATTTGTCACCAAGTTCGGGACGGCGGGTTTGGCGGGTAAGAATCTTGATGGTGGTGACATCTGTTTCTGATGCCGTGAACATGACCTTGTCGACGTAAGATGGCTCTTTGAGTTTATATGACTGGAATGTATTGCGGTAGGCGTTACGACTGCCGGTCGCTGTATCTGTTCTTGAGAAGCCCTTCGGTGCAGTGTCCATGGGCGTCTGTTTCATGGCGTAGACATCATTTTTGCTGATCAAAACGCCCGATTCGACTACTCCATCGGCACCAACCGTCTTATGCTTTTTCGGGTCTCTAGCTGCTGCGTTGAGGATTTCCTGGTTGCCATTCAAGTAGCGACGAAGCGGGATGGTGACTTTCTTGAAGACCTGACAGCGCCCGAATCCTCGGTCACAGGAAGCTTTGTTCAGCACCAACGCGTCCTCTATATCGTATCCAGAGTATGACATGACCGCAACAGTTGCGTTCTGACCAGCGGGAAGCTTGTCGTACTGAATCAACTCGATCGTCCGCGTCTTTACCATAGGTCTTTGTGGATAGACCATGAGATAAAGTAGTGTATCCATGCGTTTGAACTGGTTGTAAGCAATAGCACCTATTGCTTGCTTACCCATAGCACATTGGTAAGTATTTCGAGGGGACTGGTTGTGATGAGGGTAAGGGATGAGGCCAGCGACAGCGCCTAGGACTGTGAAAGGCTCGATTTCGAGATGGGTCGTGGCATCCGTGATCTGGTGCTCGTAGATGGCGACATCCGAGTCGTTCTCTTCATTGACATCAACATACTCCACCAGTCCTCGGGCGAGAAAGTCTTCGAATGTGAATTTTCCGTCTCTTAAAGCCTTGAGAGCGCGAGCTGTGACCCTTGATTTCTTCTTTTCAACCACGATGAGAGGCCGGCAAATGCGGCCTTCGTCAGTGGCGATATGAACAGCGCAATGGTGATGATTGATAAAGATGGAGATAAATTCTGACATCCTCCCCATTCTCCTGAACTTTCGAAAGTCGTTCAAGAATCGCTTCGGCTGATGCGTCATAGCAAGTGGTGTACCGTTAACGAAAATAATGTATGTACCCTCTTTATACAAATCTTGACCATTGGCCTGCGTTACGTCTTCCGCACCGAGTTGGAATATGATCTTTCGCACAGGTTCTTCCTCGTCTTCAGTCGTGATGTGGGTCATGAGAGCTAAGTTCTTTACCAGCCCACACTGTTCACCTTCGGGAGTATCCGCAAGACACAACATGCCGAATTGTGAAGGCTGCAGCGCACGAGGTCCACTGACCTTTCTAGTTTTTTCGAATTGGGACGATATCCGTGTCAGCATACCGAGGGCTGCGACGTAGCTCAGTCGGCTGAGAACGTGAGAGACTCCGGCTTTCTCCATCTTGAAACGCTTGAGACTCCAATTTCCGGTCGCAATTGCTCTCTCCATGCCCATAGTGATGTGATTGCCATGCATCGCGAGATGATCAAATGCATCGAACTCAGCTGTTCGATTTTGCTTTTTCAGTACTTTATCGACTCGTAGCTTGAAGTCGGTATTGAATCGTTTGAAATGATCCTCGAAGAGAAGAGCTAACATCTGGCCTGCCAATTCAAGACGCTTGTTGCCAACGTAATCTCGATCGTCTACAAGCTTCGGATCGTACATAGCCATGAGCACTCTTCGTACCATGAAGGCGATGTAAAGAGCCTTGGGGCGGAAGTCCATGTCAACGACTGGGACATGAGTGATGATGACGGAAACTAAAGCCTCAACTGCTTCTTGCTGGAAGTTTCTTCGATTAGGCATACCGATGGGCTTACGCATGATTTTGACGCGCTGGCCGAGATATTCTAAGGCTTGCTGTTGAGTCTTGATATCTTCCTTGAGTAGATCCTCGAAGTTGACAGCGAACATGTCTTGGTATTTGCTGTCCTCACCAGCCACAAGTGATAGGATTTCGTGATCAGACTGAATGCCCATGGCTTTGAGCATGACAACGACTGGCACATCCTCACTCAAAATATTGTGGCGGACGAAGAGCTTTCCTTTCTTGAGCAAGACGTAGGTTTTTGACTTGCGCTCGTGAGTGGAACTTGTGACTGATGCCTGAATTACGCCTTTGAAGGATTCAACAATGACTCGATTTTTGCTGAGCTGTTCCTGCACCAAAATGACCTTCTCTTGACCCCTCACCACAAAATAGCCACCAGGATCTACGGAGCACTCATTAAGCCGTGCCAGTTCTGCTTCGTTCTTCCCAGCCAGGACACAATTGTTGCTCCGCAGCATGATTGGCATGCGTCCGATTCTGACATCTTTCCGTCTGACTTTTTGGTTCCCTCGCCGGTATGTAACATCGACCACTATAGGCGCGGAATAGGTCATATCTCGAAGTCGGCATTCTTGCGGAGTGATGCTAGAGTTGCCGTGAGGTCGATCGTCTTCGGCAACGCAGGTTTGGCTTTAAAACCCTAATGTCTGTGTATTCCAGCCAAAACTTGTTATCCACGTCGCTAAGGACTTTCTTGTTTGCGTTCGCAAGCACAATCTTTTTTAGCTCCACTTCAAGGAAATGGTTGAAGGAGTCGATGTGTTGCTTGATCAGACCCTTTACTTTGAGAAACGCAGGAAGTAGATTCCATTTGTCCCTCTCTGTCTTGATCTCATCCGTCAAATGTTTTCCGTCATAGAAAGGCTCCAGCATGGGCTCGAAGGCATCGTTCATTCTCTTCGCCCTTCTCCGAATGGCTGCCGGGTCCAGTGGATCTTCTTTTATCTCGGGATCTCCAGGCTCTACAATTATCGCAGGTGAAGGATCGGGCGGAGGTGCTTTTGTTCGTGGCGGGGCGCGTTTTCGAGGGGCAGTGGTTGTATCCTGTTTGGCATATTAGAAGACTGATAACGCCAGTTCATAGGCGCATTTATTCAAACCTTTGGAGCAACAGCCGGGCTAGCCGCCGGGGCCTTCTTCGTGGCCTTTGGAGGCATTGATTCAGTGGTGGTGAACTCCGGGTGAGTCAATATATTCAGTGAAGTGGTTGACTTTTTTGATCTAGCATTTGCGAGGATTAGGACAAAAGTAGCGTGCCGAAGAACTCGGCACAAGATCTGTGCGGGGTGAATATCTCAGAATGCTAACCTAGCACAAAAACTTCCTGCCCGTGCTGGTCCATCAGTGCGTGCGAAAAGGAACATGCTCAACGAGTAGAGTAAATTCTGAAAACCTCTCTTACCATCCAGATACCTCTTCTTGTCGCTGAGAACAAGTTTCGGGAGTATAGAATTTGTTTTGATTGAGTTATCACGAACTTGGGGGTGGTCAGATTGAGTTGATAGCTTGGTTACTTGAATCAATCCTTACTTTACATCGAGGACGATTGATTCCCAGCAGAGTTCCTCGTCTCATATCCAGAAGTCTTACAGCCACTGCTAGACTTGGCAGGTCGGAAGATAAAATGCTTACGTTATACTCGGTTCGTCAGTCTAGCGGGTCTCTTTGCCGCCATGTTTTATATCCGATCCGGTAAGATAACCTGGAGGTTACCAGTATTGATCGTTTGTTTCTCTGTTCTTGGTTCTCGTCTGTTCCTGGTCGCCGTCGCTTCCCGCTCTCTATGAGTGGTAGGCCTTTTCTTCATAATGGATCCGTCTCAATTGCTCAGGCTCGATAACCGCCATTGTCTCAACCGACCAACCCCATGAACTGACCCCTGCAACCTCCTGCATTGCAACTGCAGCCGAAGCACCAAAACCTCGCCCAAGGAGCGGTGAGAGCTGGGACAGGCAATCAAATTCCTGCACAATTCCCTGAGACACCAACAAGAGTCATGCCGCTGGGCGCTTGCAAATGCGCGCAAAAGACGTGGCAGCGTTGTAGATCACGCTCCGGCCAATTTCGTGTGCTTCCGCAAGCAAGAGAGAAGGTCGTTGGAGGCTGCATGGTTGCCAGTCGCCACGCCTGCTGTAATGCTCAGGGTGGAGTGTCCGGGGAGTGTAAATCATGTGTTGCCCCTCCATGACTGGATTCGAGGTATCGGAGCGGATGCATGGCATGGCGGAGCTGCTACGTAGGTAGTCGTATTGCTCTGGCACCGGCTCACAGCTCCATCTCGGAGTGGATTTCGGACCACCGTACTGAGGAATACACATAGAGCACAATCAAATCTTTCGGAGCCGATTGAAAATTACTCAAGCAGCAGAGAAATGGCACCCGCAGCAGTGCTGTAGCTAGCTGATCCAGGTACAGAGAACGTAGTGCTGTGAAAGTTGAGGTTCGGGACTTTCATGCACGCCTGAATGCATATTATTTGTTCTGGATGCTCTAGCTTTACCCGTTCAGACCCTGAATTCATTCCTAGAACAGGTCCCATTCCTCGGACACCCATCTTCGCTCCCATCCCATCTTTCTCCAAACAACCCCTCCGATGCTATAGTGAGACGAGCTGTATTATTACCTGTTCTATAGATTTTGCGCACGGTTCTCTAGACTGCGCTTTGGCTCCGAGGGAAGCTGTTCCTGTCCTAAACCTGGTCACGAACACCAACCTCGAGCGAGTCCAGTCCTTCTCGTACTCAAGATTGTTCCCCCAACAAAGAGCATCGACTCACCTGGGCATTCGCACTGTATAAGTACCTGAGCAGTGAGTCCTTCCAAATCCGCGTCGAGTCCAAACCTTGCTGTAGAAAGCCCAAGCTCCCCTATATATCTCCACCCCACACGCTCGAATCCTCAGTCGAATCCGAGTATACTGATCGTGTGTATAGTTATTCAATATGGCTTTCACGAATGGCCTTCGGTCCCCTCAAAATGAATCATCCTTCCCAGCATACAACAGGCCAATTGGCTCGCAACCCTCGAATACCTCAACCACAACCCCTGGTCTCCACCGCCGATTCACAACAAATCAAATACCGACCATACCTACCCTCTCTTCAATGACACCTTTGTCGCCAATAGGGCAGCAAAGGAAGCAAGCGGCCGAGCCTACAGCGGACATAGCATCAGTGGTAAGCAATTTCTCGAAGTCAGAACGGATATTCACATAAGAAATTTGGTGATTTGGTGAAGAGGATCTTTCAGTCTGGCATAAAGTCGTACTACTTGCTTGACTCGGACACATGTGCCATAATGGCGCCACGTCTGTTGTTGTGTGGAGAATACGATGGTTGCTAGGTAGAACCATTTTCGGAGCCATTTCCTGTCCATGAATATTTACAACACCCACCACACAACACACCCACACCTACAACACCCTTCCTCTCTTCTTTCCACCAGTACAGCACTCCGTGCTAACAGCACTCCGTGCTATTAGCACTGTCGTCTCTGACGTCGCAGAAGTGCCCTGGTTCGTATCGTTCTTTTATTTGTTGTTTGTGTTCAGACCTGCTTACTCGCACTCTGGTTTTTTCTGTTTTGTTTTTTCCACGCGCCATCTGATTTCACCACTTCGCGCGTTTTACGCGTTCAATCTTGAAAGACTGTTTCCCCAAGGGTGAGCAGCTTGAGAGATATGATAGGAATCGAAGTCCTGAGCCTTTGCGCTCATCGTGTGTCGCACTACTTTATGTTGGCAAGGCTCATTGTCGTGACCCGGTTATCGGCCTGAGAAACTCGTACTGAGCAATGTCGCTGGGTGTTTGATCTCGTCTTTGAATGCGGTCGAATCTGTCTAGCAAACGATTCTTGACCAGAGTTGTTGCCAACCACTCACTCCTTGAACACTTTTCACTTCCTCATCTTGCTCTCATTTGATTCCAATCTTGGCCACTTCTCTTCACTTCTGTGGCCACTCATTGCCTTGTCATTCACTGACACCTACAGCTACAAAAACGCAAAGAAGAATACGAAGCAACGAAACGCAGACAATCTGAACTCGAGATCCTCGACCTCCGAGCCAAAGACGAGTTGCAACGCCTTGAGAAAGATATCTATCGTTTGAGTATGTCAGGTCACCAATCTGAACCCACCACACCTCCAGAGTACCGTGACAATGGATTCCCGTCTGCCATCTCTCGGCCGAACAGGTTGTCATTGGCTAGCATGGCTTCCACTTCAGGCATTGGTTCCATTGCCTCTCCTCGTGCTAATCGATCAGGCTCTCAAAGCATTGCTTCAAATTTCACCGGCTTGTCTGTTCCTGGATCGCGCCGCGGATCTGACGAGGAGAGAGACGACTATCAATTTGAGATTACGAATTTGGGCAGCCGACGTCAAGCCAAGTAAGTTCAACGTTTTCTCCTTCTTGAATCAGGCAACAGTGGTATGGTCAGATCTGAGCAGATCTGAGTCCGGGTAGCCACGTGAGAAAGTCATATAGTAGACCCACGATGTTCACTTTGACTTCACAACACTCACTATCCATCTCTGCTGCTATTGTCTCCCGCCATTGAAAGCCTTTTCTGCAGCTTTACTACCAGCAAGGTCACTTTCTCTTCACGACTTCACTCTTGGCTCTCACTGCTCCGATCGCTCTGCCGCCGCAGCCTCCTTCGCTCATTCCCATCACTCACCACCTGGCTTGCAACTACGCTGACATATCACAGCTTGAACCGCAATTCTATGCCAGTTACGAACTTCGATTATCGTTCCATGCCAGACGTTGAGTCCATCTTAGGAATGCCAGACCTCAGCTCCATCATCGGATACGACATGGACGAAGAGACCATGCCACCAAACCCCCGCACCGGTTCTATCGACTTCCTGCACATGGACACCAACAGTGAGGGCTTCCCGCTCCTTCGCCGTCACGGTGAGAGCAGCATGCAGCCAGCCTCGAGCTCCGGTACTATGGGTTCCAACCATGGCGAAGATGGGTCCAATGGCTCCTACAGCAGCCGTGGCCACCGCGTTCAAGTGAGTCTCCCAGCGAACGGTATCGCTCGCAACGGCGAGTACAAGGCCTCTGCAACCTTTGACACACCTCCAAAAAACAACCGTCGTTCCATGGACTTCTTTGGTAGCCCCGTCACTGTTGAGACAAGCTTGGCAAGCAAGCGCTCCAGTATGCAGAGCTTGCCAGGCGGGTTCTCGAGTGTTATGCCAAAGCTGACACAATCCTACTCAACCAACGACATCCCGACCGTCAAGAACACTGGTGCTGAGATGGACTCGAATGGGAACTCTGCCGCTAACCTGTCTCATGCTGAAAAGCACCTTCACAACCACAATGCGAGCATGGGTCGCAACCCGATGAATGCAAACAACCGTCTCAGCAGGGACTTCGCTACTGCAGAAAGCCGTGTTGAGGACAAGGTCATGCGCCAAATGCCGTCCAGCGGTCTTCAGGCCAATGCACCCGCCTTTGGTCCCACACACAACAGTTCTTCCTCCGCTGCACCTCCACAGTCTCCTGCCACCGCGATCTCTCCACAAAACGGCAACCCGTACAGCCAAGCTCCATTGTACACTGGTTACGGAGTCTCTACCATCGTCAACGGCATGAACAACATGAACATGGGTAGTCCACCACCTGCCTGGAACGGACCTCCAATGTACCAAGGAAATGGCTATGGCAGTACCTACCAAGGCTATCAGCCATATGCTCCCATGAGCACCAACCCCAGCACTCGCTACAATGCTCAGGATAGCCAGGCACGTGTTATCCAGCAGCGCCGCACCCAGACCAGCGATGGTAAGAGCTTCAGTCCCCACGCCACCAACACTGAGGCTGACCAAATCGCAGACAGCACTCGCTATGCCAACTTCAAGCTGGAGAATATGCAAGGCCAGATCTACGAGCTTTGCAAGGACCAGCACGGCTGCCGCTTCCTTCAGCGTAAGCTTGAGGAACAAGACCCAGAGCATGTGGACATGATCTTCGAGGAGACCAAGGAACACGTTGTTGAGTTGATGACTGGTAAGTGAGCTGCTCGCGTTGCCCATACGCATTATTAACACTTTCTAGATCCGTTCGGCAATTACTTGTGCCAGAAGTTGCTGGAGTTCTCTACCGATAACCAGCGCACCGAGCTGATCAACAATGCTGCACCTGACATGGTGAAGATCGCCTTGAACCAACATGGAACTCGCGCTCTCCAGAAGATGATCGAGTTCATCTCGACTCGTGAACAGGTATGACCTACGGCCCACAACTCTCCTTGCACAACGGTGACTAACATTTCGCAGATCGAGACAGTCAAGGGCGCCTTCGAGAAGGATGTCGTAGGTCTCATCCAGGACCTCAACGGCAACCATGTCATTCAAAAGTGTCTCAACCACCTCAAGCCCGTTGATGCCGAGTTCATCTTCGAAGCCGTTGGCTACAATTGTCTTGTGGTCGGCACTCACCGTCACGGATGCTGTGTCTTGCAGCGCTGCATCGACCACGCTACCGGTGCCCAGAAGGCCAAGTTGGTCGGCCATGTCATCCAGAATGCCTACTCTCTTGTCCAGGACCCATTTGGCAACTACGTTGTACAGTACATTCTTGATCTCAGTATTCCCGACTTCACCCGCCCATTGTGCTCTGGTTTTGCTGGTCGTATTGTTGAACTTTCCAAGCAGAAGTTCAGCTCTAATGTTATGGAGAAGTGCATTCGCGTCGCTGACATGGACATAAAGCGCGGCTTGATCGATGAGTTTGTCATTGCTGGCTCTGAGATGGAGAAGTTGTTGCGCGATAACTTTGCCAACTACGTCGTTCAGACTGCGCTCGAGCACGGAGACCAAGAGAACAAAGACCGTCTTTGGGAAGTCATCATCCCAATCATGGGTAACATTCGCAGCACTCCATGTGGACGCCGACTTGCTTCAAAGCTCCAGGGTCGTACATCCGGTGGCGGCTTGCTGGAGTCCGACGCTTCCAACAATGGCCAAATCACGCCCATCAGCTCTGGACCACCTTCATCTGGTCTTTACCAAATGCCACCACAGCAATATCCTGGCTACCCACCAGCCAACGGCATGAACGGTATGAATGGTGTCAACAGCTACGGACACGCCAATGGATACGCCAACGGCTACACCAATGGCTACAACGTCAACATAGCTTCTCCTCAGCCACACCGCTTGAATGGTGCTGCTGTACCAATCCATCTCCAGCACGCTGCTAACCAGTCAGCCTACCCCTCTGGTAGACGCGGTTACCAGCCACAAGGTGCCGGCGCCGGTCTGTCATTCTTCTAGGGCAGATACCTTGACGAGTTTCACGAATCACGATTTCACGGTTTGGTAGACGCAGGCACTTATGGATTTCATGACGCGACGGCGCATTATCTATCGTGTACCTCTTCCGAAGCTTCGAGATCATTCTGATCTTCGCATGCGCGTGCGCTACTGCATTTCAACATCTCCAACATCCCACGCAGCGAGGATTTTAGCGCTACGCATTACGAAGCGATACTGATTGACGCACCTCCTCACGACTCGATTTCCTTCTTACGGCCAATGTACCATAGGACACGCTTGGAAAGATACCCAGTCTCCTTCGACGGCATGCCTTTTGTACACTAGAGCATCCGTCGGCATGCTGGCGTCATCGAAAGCATTTTGATGACGATGATGAGAACGGAAAAGCCATTTGGGCTGAAACATTTTCCCTTGCCCTGTACCCAACACAATTCCCTTATTCCCTTTGATTTGTACTACGACTCGACACCTCCGGCGTTTTCCTCACTGGTCCAAAAGATTTGCATTCTTGCCCTACACTTGGGATCCCTTTACACTTCACAACCTGACTAAAAATGCTTTTCAATTCTTCCCTTTGTGTTTTTGCTTTTCTGATTCTCCATTGCGAGTATGGATAGGATGGCAACTATGGGTGGATATTTCATGACGATTTTGCTTCATTGATGTGCGTGGGATACGAGTTTGGAGTGGTTGACGATGATGGATAAACTCTTTTCTTTTCTTCTCATGAGCACAAATTTGGGGGACGATGATTGATTGGTGGAATGGTGGATGATGAAATTTTGATCGATTAGTCCTTTGATTTGTAAGTAGATAATAGGAATAGTTGCGAAAAGTTGACATATTTACTGTACGTGTCTTGGGGTTAGTGGAGGAGAGTGCATCTCTATCAGTATGGCATGCATGCCAGGCCTTCAATTCATGTCTAATGAGTAGGTAGCTAGAAGCATTTCAGCGTCTTCTGATCAAAATCGATGTCGACAATTCTCTGACAATTTTGGAGGCTACAGTTGCCATAAATCATCGATGTCGATGTCGGAAGACTGAATTGCTATTATGCGATCCTACTTTCAATTATTTACTCGTCCTATCTCTATGGTTGGAGACATTAGATCATGTGCTCTCGATGCTCGTGATTACTTCTCTCTTTGCTGAGGTGGCTTTAAGTACTTCCTATGTGCCCTTGCGATCTTGTTTTCCGTTCATCAAACATCAACAAACACAAACACAAATCAACTCTTCTGACCAATCTTGAAAAAGTAACTCATCGAACCCGCAGTTCACGTCCACTCGACCTCGAAATGGGAGACGGACCTTGTCAAATTTTCCCTTGCACTGCTTATGATAAGTGCACTTGCTGCTCGGTTAGTTTCTTGTGAATTGTGGGTGGAAATGAGGGAAATGATGGCTCATGATTTTAGCGTCAAGTTTGGTGTGGGAAACGAGGAGAAGAGCTGGGGTGGGTAGGAGGTGATTTCTTTTGATGGGGAGTGGAATGGTGGAATGGTGTGCTAGGGATACAAGCTGGTTGGAATGGAGGTCGAATTGTTCGATTTGGAGATGTATTGAGCTGAAGATCGTCGGGGATTTGAGGTTTATTGATTATTGTCATTACACCAAATGCCTCGAAACCGAAGATGGCAAGGCGATCGTTCAATCTATTCATATGATTCATATTCGTGCCTACCTTGAAGCAAGTAACTCCTCAAGAACACCACAGACGGCATCACCAACCTCGCTCGTCGTAGCCGTCCCTCCTAAATCTCCCGTCCTGATTTCCAAACCACCAATATCTTTCCCATCCAACACCCTCTCTACGGCCTTTTCAATCAAAGCAGCCTCGTCAAGCAAACAAAAGCTATACCTCAGCATCATCGCCACGCTCAGTATCTCGGCGACCGGATTCACAAGTCCCTGTCCAGCGATATCTGGTGCCGAGCCATGTACGGCTTCATATAATCCCTTTACGGGCACTGGGTTTCCTTTTGCGTCTGTGGGTGAGGCACAGAGACTGGCTGAAGGGAGAACACCGAGAGTTCCTAAGAGACCGCCGGATTGGTCGGAGAGCATGTCACCGAAGGTGTTGTCCGTCAGGATTATGCCGTTGAAGGAGGAAGGTTTCGTGCATAGAAGCATGCTAAGAGAATCGGCAAGTTGGTGTTGTAAGGGGATCTGAGGATAGAAAGTAGAGAAGGTGGAGGTTACAGCACGACGCCAGAGTCGACCAGATGCTGTAGCTCATCAGTAAGATGATTCCGAGAATGATGTAGGAGAGAGAAGTACCAAGGACATTTGCCTTATCAGCACTCGTCACCAAACCTGGTTTTCCCAGAGCTTGCTCTTGTAATGCCAAACTCGCAGCAACAAGCGCACATCTCTCCACCTCAGGCACAGTATATATCCAGCTATCACTAGCAACGCCCTTCTCGTAATCCTCAATTTTCTGCCCAAAATAAGCACCACCACAATTCTCCCTCAGCAACATGAAATCGACATCCCGAATCACTCCCTCTTTCAACGGGCTCTTTCCCACAAGACTCTTCGAATACAGTTTACAAGGTCTCAAATTTGCAAAAGCATCAATATGCTTCCGTAATTGTAGAAGTCCGGATTCGGGATTCGGTTGGGCGGTGCCCCATTCTGGGCCTCCTACGCTGCCGAAGAGGATTGCGTGGGAACTAGAGGCTTTAGAAAGGACGGCAGGTGTGACTGGGATGCCATGCACGTTGATTGAACAGCCTCCTGCCAGATCTGTTGTGAGAGCGAAAATTGGGGTCTTGGAGGAGGCCTTTGAGGAGAGATGTGCATCGATTATGGAGAGGACTTTGAGGGCTTCGGTCATTACTTCGGGGCCGGCGTGGTCGCCTGGGAGGACGAGAATTTGGTAGGGTGGTGAGGCCATGGTCTGGAGTCTCGGGAAGGTGTAAGAGACATGAATCTAGCCATCATTGGGGGTTCTTACGCTGGAGTACTATATGTATGGTTTTAAAAGAGTGAGTTGTTGGCTAGTAGTTGATATATTGAGTGTGGAATTCTCTCGTTGAGACGTATATAAAAACTTGATCAACGAGATATCGAGGCCGAACAGGACACAGAAATGACGGAGTGATTTGGAGTTCGTTGTAGATACACTTCACGTATAAGGCAGCTGTTTGGAAAAGATTGATTTCATTACCTTTCCACAAGAAGGTGAATCATGACCACTTCCCCTCCCATCTCCGCAGTGGTTAGAGTTTCATTTCCGAATGTGAGGATCGAAGAAGCAGTTGATCGACCGATATCGCTCCGATCACGTTTCTCTTCACTCTGCAAACTCGGACTTCCTTCGATCATCAGTCTCCCAAACAACCGCCAACTCAAATTTTTCCATCTTCATTGTTCCTTTGGGAAATAAAGTCAGGAGTGGATAAGAGGCCTAGAGTAAGCTGTCGCCATCATTCGCTACTCTCAGTAATCTAGTTCTAGCCCTTCGGCTGATGAAGACGATTACCATTGGTAATGGTAAGAGCGTGGCCATATGAAAGTTATCATCCGACTTGTCAAGTATTGGTTGAAGGCGCAATTCAAGGCTGACACGAATCTTTCTTACAATCCTCATTCCGGCTTTTAAGCCATGTTGAACCGCTATGGAGATGTCGGAGACTTCTCCATCTCAACAAGATGGGAAGTCCAATGTAGATTATTTGCGATACCGGATAGCTATCGTTAGGTGCCTTAGCTCGGAGCTCTAAACTTGACCTGCATGAAGCATGGCAAAAGCAATCATTCATCATGTTTTGGGGAAATGGTTGGGCAACATCTCGAACGTAAGACTTCCAACATTTTCCGTCTTCCAGCCCTTGTCTTTCCCGGTCAACGTTTCGAAAAATGTAAACCCGAGTTCACAATTGACACCACTCAATCACCTTTCTACACCATGACGAAAGGCCATCGCCCATCTCCACTCAAGGCGATGACATCCACCGAACTTCCCATCGAATCACCATCCTCCAAAACATCACCCAAACCCACCTCGCACACTGTCAAAGCAGGCCACGGCCACGCCTTCCAAGTCAAAAGAGGCCAAAAATTCCGCATCATTGACACCCACGGCGGCCAAATCGTAGATCTAACAGCATGGCTCCTCCTCTCCTCTGGTAAAATCTCCAAAACCCACCTCTTCAGCGCCGACCACACTCGTTGGGCCCTGAAAGGCGCAACACCAGCCATCGGCGAACACCTCTACACGAACAAAGGAATCCCCATGCTCAAAACAACCGCTGACACTGTACGCGTCCACGATATGACATTCGCATGTTGCTATCCTGAACTTTATGTTAGGGAGGGGTTAGTGGGACATCGGAGTTGTAGTGGGAATATTGCGGAGGCTATGGGGCCTTGGGGAATTGAAAGTCATCTTGAGGTTAGGGGACCGTTTAATTGTTTTCAGAATACGCCGTTTTATTCTTTGAAAGGTGATCTACTAAGCAGCAAAGCCGGCGATTACGTAGAATTTGAAGTTATCTGTGAGGAGGGGGAGGGCGTTGTCGTTGCTGTTAGTTCCTGTCCCTTTGACCTTGAAGATTTCGCTGGGCCGACGAGTGTGGAGGTGCAGGTTGGGGTCTGAGTATCCTATCGACGAGGGGAGGCAAAACGTGCAGATTTAGTAAACTGAACTTTCCCAACCTTGAAGTGGCAATCCTGGCAACCTTGTTTATGCCGATTGAACCTGCCAATTGATGAGACATTCGCATCGAAGCAGTATCGCATCATAGCAGTATCGCATCATACCATTCTCTTAATTTATACGCTTGTGGAAGATATGCGCCACGCCATAGCTGTGACTCAATACCCGATACTTTCCTGCTCTCTCAAAGGTTAGGCTCGGAAACAGAAGAGTTTCTAAATTCAGGTTTCCACATCGCAGATTTCCTCATGCAATTTTCCAATCCAGAGTTTTTGAAAGTTGTTTGACAGAGGTCTTAAAATAACGTGTTTTTGGAAGATTAGTTAGGCACTCTTTCGGATTATATCCCATCCGCTCTTTAGGCCAAGACAAGATGGAGAAAATAAGATACTGTCGAAGCTCCAAAAACAAATGATATATTAAAAGGACACCAATACAGTCCCAAGTACAACGAATTCAGAATCCCAAAACTCTGTATCAAGAAACTTCCGAAGCAAAATCAGAAATCCACAAACAACAATCCCAAGCCCCAACTTGCTAAGAGGAGGCTTTAGAGAATTATACATACCGTCTCTCCGCTCGTTTTTCCCCCCTCTTCTTGCTAGAGGCCTCAATCCTCTCCCATCTCTTCCGCTGTTCCTCCTTTTCCTCGTCCGTCAAAGGCCAATCCGACCCAGCCACCCACAACCCCGCATTCCTCAACTCATCATAATACTTTCTCCTCACCTTCATCACCACTTCAAACTCCTCATCAACATCCGTATTCTCCTTCGTCTTCAACGCCTCCACAACTACCTTCACCGGGTCAGACAACTCTCTAAGGACTGTGTAGAACGGGAGGCTTCCATCGTCCTTGTCAACATAGGCGTCAAGTTCAGGTGTGAGTTTACTTATTACTACTTCGAGACGGTGGGAGAACTTGACTTCGGAAATGGATTTGTAGATTACCATCCAGAATTCCAGCTTATTGATATATTCGTGGCTAAAGGCTAGACGTTCGAAATCGGGTCTACCTTCTAATAACCCATATTCTATTGTGGTAGATATGATTGCAACTCTCGAATGGTTGCGTGAATGAGATGTGGATGAGTGATAATGCCGAGAATGGGTGGAGATTTCTTGTCTTCTCTTACAGAACCCGCGGCTCGGTGAGATGTAGCAAAAAAGGCTAGTTGATGCTTGGGTAGTTACCAATTAAGGGATCGGGACAAGGAAATGCTAAATTCGAGGCGCGCACGACACAATCAAACGTGCTTTATTTGCTCGACCAACTCCGCAATGAATGGCAAAAGGGAGCTCAGAACAAACAGCACGGAAAAAGAGAACCAGCATCAAGGCTCTGTGGTTCTCGATTGAGCCGCACATCAGCCAAAACTCCAAGTAGCTCTTACGATTAGGTTGAGTTGGCGTGATTGCATCATTCAACGGCTTTCAGGGCTCGATTCCCTGTGTTTATAATGCTTCTTCCGCTGCGCCAAAGCGTAGTGAGCAAGAAGCATTAACATGATATGTCGTTCGAGGGTAGGACTCTGGTAATCAGACTCACATTCCTGCTGCACTGCCACCCTCCATCTTTGCTTCATTCAGCACTGCAGCGGTGCTGTACAGCTTTGTAGGTCCGAGTCGGGCTGCGCCAATGACGATGGTCGTGTTTAGAGACTCCCATCCTCCTTGGTTACGTGCACCTGAGTCGCTGTATGTTTCTCCGGTTGAAGCAGTGTCGGAAGGTTGGTCATCGCTCGTCCAGCCCACAGTGATGGTGGTCGACAATTCGGGTGTTCATCTTGACGGCAGGGCTTGTGGAGTCCGAGGTTCGCTCGCGTAGCTTTTGCCAGGAGGCACGTTATCAGTCATCAGTAACGATGTGGGATCGAACAGAAGCGCAAGCCCGTCATTCATTACCATGCTGCCATTTGAACTCTTGGTCCGTATGTTCCCAGCTCTTGTTTTTGCATGGGGCACATGATTGCAGAAGTTGAAGCTGAATGAGATGGTGGGGTTTGTAGCCGCAGTTGGGCGGAGAAAGAGGAATCGCGGCCCACCATGGTGAGTGTCAACATGGTCCAGTCTACCCAGTGCCATGACTTCTTCGGCTTAGGCTGTAGTTAGCTGTCGTCAGTAAGGATTGACTTGGTATGAATACTTCGCGATCCCGGTGAGATATGGATGTAGATGTAAGGGTCCACCGCATCTCCGCAGTCTTGGGGAGAAGCCCGATGACTCGCTTATTAAGGATTCGCGATGGTAGGTACTCGGTAGCAGATGACTAGCTCGGTAGCTTCTTATCGTACGGCGGCCTCATGGACCCACGATGCATCCCATGTCAAGGCGCGGCTTTCATGTACTCGGCAAGCTGGACAACATGGCCATGTTCCACTCCACCAACCCATTTGCGCAATGGTGCCCCTTGCCACTGGTGCTGTGTTCCCGCCACGACGATGGATCTCACTCACCGCCACGTGGAAAATGTCGTGCGTGGTGTTCCATAGGGCCAGTAAGGGCTTGGCCGCTCATCCTGATCCGGATTCAGCCGCCAGGAACCTGGGGGAAAGAATCAATTCGGCGAGGTGACTTGATCACATAATGCCCAATTGGGATGCGGTTCATGCAGGTACACAGCGGCAGCTCTTGGTGTCATGTATCTCGTTGCTTGATGCGCATCTTTCCATTTATCGACGTCTGGTTAGGCAGACTGCAATCCATCACGATTCCATGCACAATTCCTTCTCGTCGTGCAAGAATATGCTGGATCTGGTAATGATGTCGACATGTAAATTAATGAAGGCATTTTTGTGCACATCGTACATGAGAAAACTGGTCGACTGTGATATCAAGGATACACACGTCTTGCAGCATTCGCCCTGAGTTTGGTCTTGTGAACAGAGTACTGGCTTTGAACGTGGGCAATACAGTTGAGGGTGACCATTGTAAATGCCGAGGAGTGGACATGGGACGAAAGCTGGAGTGCTGGCATCTGCAAAGGGATGTTGCAGTGGCCCTGACAAGCCTCTGTCCAATAAATGAATGCTTGGAAGATCAGATAACAAAACGAGAATAATATTTATCTAAACTGTGCTGGCAAATAATATACTGTGTAAATCAAGTCTTGAGGCAAGGGGGTCAAAGCAAAATCGAAAGACGATGATCCGATTCTGGCGCGGTCCTGTGCTCAGTGGGACTCAGGACGTATGTCACGAATTCGAACCACAACCTGAATCCCATACATAACACACACGCAGCCGACGTACACTCCGAACACTTCGCTTTCCAGACAGTGCCATTTTGAACCATCACCAGCGAATGCGAACTTGAACTCACCCGCCTTAATCGGCAAACTCGCCATCGCTACAATACACGGGGGCACCCACCAATTTGCCTCGTCATCACTTTCCCCGAATACCTACGCCAGCATGGGCACCGTCGCCTCTCCGGCAAATACGGCCGAGGAAATTCACTCAGATGCCATGAACGAACATGCGAAAGAGCTCCCGCGGCTTGCAGATGACTCGCATCGGATTCTCACGCCTCCGACCAGCGAAGACCACGATGGTAACTCCTCAGAATTATCCGATATTGAGGACGAAGAAGGAGAAGAAGATATTGGCGAAGTTACACCGGATCATTATTGGGACGAGGAGAATGGCGGCAAGATACCAGTCTTCAAACCGGTAGGCATAGACACCTTCTCCATGACGCCAACTGTCGTCGCAATCCCGCCCTGGGCACTGTAGCGATGCAAGGCAGACTTGCGCGAAGCCGGGAAACCGCTAATATTTATTGTGAATTTATTTAGACCATGGACCAATTCCGAAGCTTCAAAAAGTTCGTGGAGAAGATCAACCATTACGGAATGAAGTCGGGAATCGTGAAGATAATCCCGCCACAGGAATGGTCAGTGATCCTAGTTCCATCAACCCCTTCCTCCACCCACCACAAAGAAATACCACTGATGCAATATACAGGCGTGATTCGCTTCCTCCCCTCGACGAAGCCGTCAAGACGATCAAAGTCAAGAACCCCATTACCCAAGAATGGGCTGGAACTCACGGAGTCTACACTGGTGCCAACATAGAGAAGCAACGCTCATACAACTTACCGCAATGGCGGAATCTGTGCGAAGAGACAAACCATCGTCCTCCGCCGAAGAAGGGCGAGAGACGTGCACCGCCACCTTCACGAACCAAGGCTGCATCTCGGACAACAACAGCTAGTGCATCCGCTGTAGACGGGGACAAGCGCAAGTCAGGTCGGCCGCGGAAGAATCCTCTCCGGAAACTTAAAGAGGAAGATGAGCCCATGGAATCGACCGAGGACGATGATGCACAAGTCCCATCAACGCCGACTTCGCCGGATCGGCCTGGATCAGAAGTCAAGGAAGAATCAACTCCCGTCAGACCCAAGGCCAAAGGTCGGCAGCCTCGAGGCAGACAACCCAAAGCAGCAAAGGACGTGAAGAAATCGACATCATCACGAAGAGTAAACAACCGCTATGAAGGTGCCGATGAGATTGACGAGGAAGCATTCCAAGATTTCGATTATCACTTAGAGAACGTCGAAGAGTTTACCAAGGAGCGATGTGCTGAACTCGAAGAGAACTACTGGAAGACGATCAATTTCGGTATGCCCATGTATGGCGCTGACATGCCTGGTTCCCTTTTCGACAAACGAACAAAGGAATGGAATGTTGCCAACTTGGACAATCTTTTGGATGTGCTTGGTCAAAAAGTCCCTGGAGTCAACACTGCTTATCTTTACCTGGGCATGTGGAAGGCCTCATTCGCGTGGCATTTGGAAGATGTTGATCTTTACAGCATCAACTACATTCATTTCGGCGCGCCTAAGCAGTGGTACAGCATCAGCCAGGCGGATGCCCGCAAATTCGAACAGGCTATGAGAACCATTTTTCCGCAGGACTACAAACATTGTGACCAATTTCTTCGCCACAAGACATACCTCATCTCTCCCGAAAAGCTGAAGAGTCAGTTTGGCATCAAGGTCAACAAGCTTGTGCACTACGAGGGCGAGTTTGTCATCACTTATCCATACGGCTACCACTCCGGCTACAATATTGGCTACAATTGTGCTGAATCCGTCAACTTCGCAACACATGACTGGCTCCAGTATGGTCGAATTGCCAAGAAGTGCGACTGCGAATCAGACAGTGTGTGGGTGGATGTCAATGAAATCGAGCGAAAACTGCGTGGCGAGCCAACACCCGAATATGTCGAGGTTACAGACGACGACGACAGCGAAGGTGAAGTCGAGGTTGCTCCCGCACCTGCTTCTGGGAAAGCCAAACCCGGCCGTAAGCGCAAGAGACCTGCAAAGGAGAGTAAAGTGGAACCAAAGAGCAAAGTCAAGCGTCTCAAGCTCCGAGTCCGCATGTCTGGACGTGAGCCTTGTGTCTTGTGTCCAAACGATGTCCGCTTTGATTACTTGCTGCCGACCGATACTGGCAAGCAGGCCCACAAGTTGTGTGCCCTATACACGCCAGAGACATACATCGTTGTCGACAAGGACACTGGTGCCGAGAAGATCTGCGGCGTTGGCAACGTCGACAAGGCGCGTTTAGATCTCAAGTGTAACTTCTGTCGGTCAAAGAAGGGCTCTTGCTTCCAGTGCTCATCCAAGAAATGCACACGAGCATTCCACGCAACTTGTGCTGCTGCTGCAGGTGTGCTAATCGACCATGGTCCAACTCCAACTTGGGACGAAGATGGCACGGAGTACTATTGTGATGGGTTCGACTTTCGCTGCAAATTCCATCGACCCCGACGTCCGAAGACTGCAGATACCGACTATCTTGAGAAGCTTGACCATGTCAGACGTTTCGCCAAGAGCCTGAAGAAGGGCGACTTAGTCCAGGCCTTGTGTTTACAGGGCGACATCTTCGCTGGTACTGTTGCTGAGAATCGACCTTCCGAGGGCATGGTGCTGCTTGATATTCAGCCCGAGGTTTTCGGTGTTCAAATTGAAGTCGAATGGAAGTATTTGCTGGTGCTAGACCCCGCACAGTCCTTGCGACCGAAGCCATCGCCGCTTGCCAAACCGTTGCCAGAACACCTAAGTAACAATGACAACGTCAACTCCGAGAATCGCAAAGATGGCGTGCCGGAGGTTGGCGATCCGTTCCATGATCCCGATACCGTCTTCAAATGGGCTGAGTGGAATTCCGCCAACGTCTTGGAAGTTCGCAACCCCGATCAAAAGAAGGTAGACTTCACGAAATCGGATCAGTTATGGCATTACCTTCCAAAGACGTCGACAGAAGCTAGACCGCAGTACACCGATGATCACAGCAAACTGGTCCACAACTTGAAGAGCAACTTCTTGGACACCGTCAAACCGCCGCTGCCGGCCTCTGTTTTTCCAACACAACGATTCTCCTACGGTCCTCCGTACGCGTCACCTGCACCAGTTCAAGGAGGGGCAAGACCTGTACAGCAACATAATAGCCAACAGCCGAACATTTACAGACCTTATAACTATAAGCCCAAGGACCATACGCAAACCAATATGCACGCTCAATCGGTCCCATACCAGAATGGAGGATACCAAGATCCGCGCTACGGTGCGCCATATCCTCCAATGAACAAGCCTCCTGCTGGGTCGCCCAACTATCCAGTGTACACTGGTCCACAGCGAGCCCAAGCTGCTCCATCGGCACCATACTCTACACATTCACATAGTCAACCCGCACGGCCCAATCCGCATGCTCCTCAACCTCTTGTCACGCAATATCCTCCAGCCCGGCTAGACAATTCACCACCGATTCCCAACTACTACCAGCAAGTCGAGCAGCGGTACTCTAAACCCCAAGTACTGCCAGCTGCAGCCAGATGCAATCCAACGCCTTCTCCCAATTTATCGCATCATTCAAGAGGTGTCGCTCCGATCGCCAACATGCTGGCACCTTCACACTCAATCGCGCGTGTACCAGCCACCCCTCCCATTGGCTTCACCCCGCCATCGCTGCGGAGTCCGTCTACCTCACTGTCTACCAGGGAGTACGTCAGTCACATCCAGAAGTATCCATATCTTGTGAACGTGTTCACAAGACGTCCCCGCGAATATGCTTCGCCGTATGCAAATGGAGGTGGCTTCAGTGAGGTCTACCAAGACAAACTAGATACGCAACGAACTCAACTGGATGACCTTCAAAAACGATCGGGATCATCCTTTCTCCCTCAGCCACCACCTATGACTTCCAAAGCTCTTGCTTGCTCGCCTCCTCAGGCATCGCCAAAGTCAGAGTCACCCTTGACAGGTGCACACCACGGAGTTCCGCCACAACTTCCACGCAGTCACATGATGCGGTACCAGAGCCCACAGGACTTTGAGCGACATGTCTCTTGTGAGAAAGTGCAGCCAGTGGAACAAGTAGGTGTGATGTGGGAAACATTGCTCAGCAAACTCAAGCAACCAGACCCTCTCAATCACCCTCCGCGGCCTCTTTCGCATAGCCCTGCACTTAATGACAACCAAGGTTACACGATGCCATATGCAGCATCTCCAAGTCAATACTCTGTTTCCCCAACAATTCAATCCGCTGTTCCCACTACGTTCTCGACCGCGCCCGGTACATATCCACTACCGACGAGTTCTCAGCCTTTCGCTCCGATGTCTTATTCGTCACATCTAAGATACGACTCAGCGCATCAGCAATCGGTCCCGTACTCGACGACACCACCACCACAACAGCAGATGTACAATTTACCTCCTCCATCAGCAATGGTTCGCACGAGCTCAGGAGGTGGATTTTCTGGTGGCTTTCGAAGTCAATCTCCCGTGAGACCTGACTACAGTCCACTGAGTGAACATGCAACTCCACGACCGGCAGCTAATATGCATCCAAGGACCGAATCGCCGATGGGAAGACCACCACAGGGCATAGGCATCGGGCTGGGATTGGAGAACTACAAGATCTAGTGTCTGTAACAGTTTTCAGTGCTTTTCATGATTGGCGGAAACATTGATTGTATGAACAGTTCATGAGTACACTTGATAAGGGAGGCATATATCAGTCGTTTCTTTTTCTTGGGTGGAAATACCAACATTGGGTTTGGGTCTCTTTATTCTCGCGTACATGCGCTATTGCTGTTTTTTATTGCTTTGAGCGACGTTTTACATTTCTATGAGGGTGGAATGCTGCGATGGGAATACCTCTGCTCACTGATGGTGAGGCCGAGGGTAGGATAACGGTATTTTCCTAGTGCTCGAGCATCTGAGCTTGTAAGAAATAGGAAACAGAGTATTGATCAAACCTCATGCCAACTTGTGCCTTCCTTTCTTCACATGGTTCAGATTCGGATTCGGCCACTCTCTCCAATTTCGAAAACAAAATTCAAGATCTGTTCAACGTCAGTACGCACATGACACAATTTCTTGGGCAAACGGGAGCTCCAGGCTCCAGCCAAGGCCAGGTCACTCATTCATCCTTCGAAAGTCGAAACAGAACAAGAGTTTTTGATGAGAGATCTTCAAAGTCCACAGCCTCAATTTATTACGCAGCGCGGAGGCGCCACATGCCAAGCTGCTTGGCTTAGTCAATCTCGCTCGGAGCAGATCCTTCTGCTTTGTTGTTCAATCTCCTAGAGACTAGAGAGAGGTTTCCGTATGTTCGATTCGTTCGGTATGGCGATGTCGTGTCCTTGATGAATCCTCGCGTCGTTTTTGGCTCCCACTCGCGACTACAGGCCCACAGCCAAGGCCAAGATGATCTCTGTTATCCCCCGTCCCACCACCCCGCTACGCTGTTTGCAGGGAGCAAAATGGTGAGATAGTTTGTTCTTGCATGTGTTTCAAACGACTGCCGATCTATGAGTCTTGGTCCAACCTAAAACCTGTTCTATAAGTGGATTAACCAAGTCCAAAGTATTGGCATTCCGAATGGCGTGTTTACCTGCCTCGTCACAGCCGTTGATGTCCGAATGAGCTGATAATACCAAGTCGACAAGCTACCCACCTGCTCTACCAATTATTATTTCCTCTTGATAGCCTGGTATGAACTCGGCTTGGCTCTACTCACCGCCATGACTGCTTGTGATCACGCTGAGAGGAGATCGTTCGCTGCAGATGCCGCTTCCATGGTACCCTCTGGGCCTCCACCCTCATTCAAATCTACAGCACCTTCTGGACATATTCTCGATTCCTACTCACGACCACCTTCATATTCGCGACATGGCAACGATGTGCTCCTCGAGCCAAGGATCAGCTTTGCGCGACGGCGGAGGCTGTCCACGCCCATCTTTACGCGAAGGACCATCGAAGACCCTGCTTCGATAATGGAGGTCCTTTCAGCACCAGGATCCCTCAAACTCACGGTCGATAATGGAATGATATATCCCCCACCACCGAGTAACGCTCTGTATCACCTCCCTCGGACCGTAACGTGGTCGGGCAACGATATTTTCCTTTACAGAAGTTTACCAGCGATTGTACGAGGACGACGAGCCCCGCCGCGAGACTTCGCTCTATACACTATGAGTCGCAAACCGTTCACCAACGAGGTCGCTCTCGTTCCTCAGCGCGAGGGTCTCCTCAATGCGACGATGCATGGTCGCCGGAGTTTACTACAGGGTATGGTTTGGGACGTCGAAATTGGGTGTGAGGTCAAATTGAGATATGCAAAAGGCAAGTGGAGGGATCACTTGGGCACGATTGTCGCTGAAGAGAATGGCGGTGAAAGAGAAGGCATCACTATCGTAGGAGAGGACTTGGAGGTACAAATGAAAGATCTCATCGTGGCAGCTTGGGCCACGAGGATGTGGCAGAGTCATGGGAGGGCTAGCTTTATTAGGACGCTGATGAGCGGGAAAGGTATGTTATATGAAGAGCTGAAGTATTCCTGGGTATGATGGCTAATGTAGTGAGAATAGGGACTTTGAGGGAAGCTGTACTTCCGTTGTACTCGAGAAAGAAACCGAGCGTCCACCGGAAGACGATTGCTGTTCTTTCCACGCCTTTCGGCTCCAGAGTCGCGAGACCTTTCGAGAGGATGATGATACGTGCGCGTGATGGATGATATGCGCTCCGACTCTTCAGATAAGTTTTGGACGCCAGCGAACCACCTCCCATGAAACTGCACCATCATACGCACCACGAGAGCGTGGTATAAGAGATGTACGAAGGGCAGCAGCGCGAGGGTTTATGAGAGCTGTTTTGAGGTCTACAAACAGCTTCTTCCCGGATGGGCTCGAAGTCTGAATAATGATGGAAGCGGCTAAAGTTCGCAATGATGAATGGTAAATGGCTTGAAAGTCTAGAATGGAAGGCCTAGGGGCATTGAATGGGAACGGTTCAGAGGCGATGAGAGCATTGCTCTCATCCTGACACAATCTACAGATTTGACACTTCACGTACTCCTGGCCCTTTTCCTTTGGGATCTTTCAGCTTTGAGATGAATTACGCCTGGCGAGCGGAGCCGCATCTGATTGTTTCCGTCGAACCTGGGATTAATGAGTATGTTGAAATATATTAGTGCCAGTGAGGCGGATCTACGTGTACTCTGAGTATCGAGTGTCTTCATAGTGAATATTATCGGGTAGCCTTTCCTGGACTTGGACCAGGTGGTGCTAGCAACAGCATTTGTGAATTTCTCTCATTAAACCTCCAAGTAAGATGGACGAACTGTCGCTTGAGTCTGGTGACACGGAGGTTGAGAATCTGCCCGCAATGTTTTAGTTCTTAGGGGTGGATCGAATTCTTTGGCGAAGATCCCTGCAACCACTAAATCTGGCAGTCGAGAGGACAGCTAAACAACAATCCACCGACAATAAAGCTCCACCGACAAGCAACCGACAACCATACATACCCAATCGACTGCGAGCGAGGTCGCATAGCTTTGCCCGTCATGTTCAATGTATTCCGAATCCTGGGTATGCTGACACGGTCATGCCATGCGCTGGAAGACGGCAGACACGTTAAATGCTAACCTGTGGTGCAGCGGATTTCTCCCATCTGCTATCGATTCTCATACTCCTTCAGAAAATGAAAAGTTCCAGTGTACGTCCCCGTTCTCCAGAGTAGTGTCCTTCGTTGCTAATTGTGAGGGCAGAGCGCATCTGGCATCTCATTCAAATCGCAGTTCCTGTACTTAATCGTCTACGTAACACGCTACCTCGACCTGCTATGGACCTTCTGGAAAGTAGACAATCTCTACAACACAGTCTTCAAAATTGTCTTCCTCGGTTCTGCCGGATACACCGTCTACCTCATGCTCAACGACTACAGACCGACCCACGATCCCAACCAAGATACCTTCAAAGTCGAATACCTAGTTGGCGCCGCCGCTTTCCTGGGTATCCTCTTCCCATACTCATACACGCTCCCTGAGATGCTTTGGGCATTCTCGATTTGGTTGGAGTCGGTGGCTATTCTGCCACAGCTGTTTATGTTGCAGAGGACTGGTGAGGCGGAGACGATTACAACGCATTACCTTTTCGCGTTGGGGATTTATAGGGCACTTTATATTCCGAACTGGCTGTACAGGTACTTCATCGCGGTGCCGAGTTTCTTCGATCCGATTGCGGTTGTCGCTGGAATTGTGCAGACGGTGTTGTACTCGGACTTCTTTTATATATACTACACGAAGTATGTTGGCTCCTTTCCTGGATTGGCATTTTGGAGCGCTAATAAATTTTCGCTAGAGTACTACAGGGCAAGAAATTCAACCTCCCAGTTTGAGCGACGAGGCAGAATACAGACGTAGAGTCCTGGAGGGAGACGTTTGGTGGAGCTCTTGTGCAATAGATAGAACGAGGCATGCATATGTACCAAATTTGGGAGGCGCATTGGGCGAGAAAAGGCAGGACATGTCACCTGCTGAGGTTTTAGGATATCATCTAGGACTGGGAGTACATTGAATTTAGGTGGGAGGCATTTGCTCAGGCAAAGGGCCAGATAGCACTTGGGTTGTCGATATAGTCGGCGATCTGAGTTTTTTTCAGGTTCACTATTATATGAAACGATACAAGCACGCCCGAAGATCTCCAATGCACATTGTGATGAAGCTTTCGACAGAAGACCAAAAGAGCAACCACGATACTCGGGTAGTTAGCACCCTTTCGAATTCAACCCTATTCACAGTCCAAGAAATCGTCCATGTATTCAAGCACCGTTCATTCTCCCCTTTTCTCATTCGCAATTGGACGAAGCTGACTGGTCAAACGAGCACTCCGAGATTGCGTCAATTTATTTTGAGAAACTCAAAATCTGGGGAAAACAACGGCTTCTTTCCACATCTCAATGGCGGCCTCACGATTCTGCGCCAGGCGCTCCCTGGCCTCAAGATCAGTTTCTGTAATGCTTTCCCTTGCTTAATTGGAAGGGAAGTGCTGATACTTTGTTACAGCTTCGAGGAATCCAGACCAATTCAGCCATCCCAAATGCCACACGAACCACGACCTTCCTGCCCAACGATGCCTACCGAGCAGCGACCTTCACACCAGGAAATCTACCTGCGACAACGAGATACATAAGCTCGATTAGTAGGAGGAATAATCCCGAGGTCAATGCCTTCCACAGTCAACTTGAGGATCCGGCTATTGCTTCGTTACTGGGCAAGAGTGGGAAGACAGCAGCGGTCCCTCAAACCCTAACAGAAAAGATCGTACAACGCTATGCGGTTGGACTGGCCGAGGGTAAATTTGTCAAAGCAGGCGATTATGTTACTCTGCAACCGGGCAAGATCATGACCCACGACAATACCTGGCCCGTTGCAAAGAAATTCCTGGATATCGGCGCCTCCAAAGTCAATGATCCCAGCCAGATTGTTTTCACGCTCGACCACGATGTGCAGAATAAGACGGAGTCGAATTTGAGGAAGTATTCGAACATCGAGAAGTTTGGACGGAAACATGGGATTGATTTTTATCCTGCTGGACGTGGGATTGGACATCAGATCATGGTTGAGGAGGGATATGCTTGGCCTGGAACACTGGCCGTGGCGTCGGACTCACATACGAATATGTATGGTGGCATTGGTTGCCTGGGAACACCTGTTGTAAGGACTGACGCTGCTTCGATTTGGGCAACGGGCAGAACATGGTGGCAAGTGCCGCCTGTAGCTAAAGTCACTTTCACCGGTACTTTGCCGAAGGGAACTACTGGCAAAGACGTGATAGTGGCTCTTTGTGGGCTCTTCAAGGACGACGACGTGCTGAACCATGCTATTGAGTTTACTGGATCAGAGGAAACTATGCGATCACTTCCTATAGACGATCGGTTGACAATTGCTAATATGACGACTGAATGGGGTGCCCTCTCTGGATTGTTCCCAATTGACTCGATACTACAAGCTTGGCTGCGATCGAAGGCGACTGAATACGCGCTCTTCCCCGCCGCAGAGACGACTGCTTCGAAGACTGTTACCAGGTAAACTCCTCCATGCTCTGGTATGTTAAACCACATGTTGATATCTATACAGATTCAACCACCAACGAATTGACGCGCTACTGGAAGACCCCTTGAGCGCAGACAAGGGTGCTAAATATGCCAAATATATCACACTGAACCTATCAACCCTCTCGCCATACGTCTCCGGCCCGAATTCAGTCAAGGTCGCAACGCCTCTTGCAGAATTAGAAGCACAAAATATCAAAGTCGACAGAGCGTATCTTGTATCCTGCACGAACTCCAGAAGAAGCGATCTTTCCGCCGCTGCTAAAGTATTCCGGGACGCTGCTGCTGCTGGAAAGCCGGCTAAGATAGCTGAACATGTCTCATTCTACATTGCGGGTTAGTCAGAAGTTTACGATTGGTGAGGGACAGCAAGGCTGACTTTGTATTCTAGCTGCATCCTTGCCAGAACAACAGGCTGCCGAGGAGCAAGGAGACTGGCAGGTGTTGCTTGACGCTGGCGCACAGGGTAGGCAATATTCATTCCTAAAATCAATTGCCAATTATCTAACCTTTTACGTTCTAGCTTTACCGTCTGGATGCGGGCCTTGTATCGGTCTTGTAAGTCTATTTTTGTCCTAGCACTCGTGACTCTCGTCACTGACAATATGATCAGGGTACAGGTCTTCTACAGCCAGGCGAAGTTGGTGTTTCCGCGAGTAACAGAAACTTTAAGGGTAGAATGGGGTCTACTGATGCCAAAGCCTTCCTGGCCTCTCCTGAGGTTGTCGCAGCATCTGCGCTCGCTGGTAAATTCGCAAGTCCAGGCTGGTATGAGAGGCCTGCCGGTTGGACAGGAGTCGAGCGTTTTGAGGGTGAGGATAACCGTATTCAAGAGCGAAGTATCGAAGAGACCCTTGAAGCTCTAATTGGCAAGTTCGACAGCATTGTTGTGGATGGCGCCAAGTCTGGATTGGACGAGTCGGCTCCTCCAGCTGAGGCTGAGAAAGCGGAAAGGTTGACTGAAATCTTGCCTGGATTTCCTGAAAAGGTATACTACGCGCCTGCTGAAGTTGGAAGAAAAAATAGCTGACACAACCAGGTTTCTGGTGAGATCGTGCTTTGCGATGCCGACAACGTAAATACGGATGCGATTTATCCAGGAAAGTATACCTACCAGGATGATGTCACAACTGAGAAGATGGCGGAGGTATGCATGGAGAACTATGATCCGTCTTTTGCTTCTGTTGCGAAGAAGGGCGACATCTTGGTCTCAGGTCCGTCAAGAACATTCTCCGCATAAACTGGATGACACAAGCTAACTTCCACAGGGTTCAACTTCGGCTGCGGAAGTTCTCGAGAACAAGCCGCGACAGCCATCCTAGCCAAAGGCATCCCCCTCGTCGTCGCAGGTAGTTTCGGCAACATCTTCAGCAGAAACTCGATCAACAATGCT
This sequence comes from Venturia oleaginea, assembly GCA_013176395.1. Taxonomy (NCBI): domain Eukaryota; kingdom Fungi; phylum Ascomycota; class Dothideomycetes; order Venturiales; family Venturiaceae; genus Venturia; species Venturia oleaginea. The sequence continues at coordinate 833,085 of JABMLP010000021.1, read as the reverse complement.
CTCATGGGTGTCGAAGTTCCTAAACTTATCAACAGATTACGAGAAGTATTTGCTTCTTCGGACGCTTCGGCATCTTCGCCAAAGGAAATCACTGAAACGGAAGTCAATGAACAGAGTCTTGATTCGCCGCCGCCTGCACCGTTGAACGAGATGGAGAGGGTGTTGACCAGGAGAACGGGGTGGACTTTTGAGTGGGATGTTGCGAGGAGTAAAGTTACTGTTACGGAGGGACCGGGTGGGGAGAGCTGGAGTCAGAGTGTGGGCGAGTTGCCGCCTAATGTGCAAGAGGTATGTTTTGTGTCCTCCTGTTGGCCTGGCTTTGCGTTACTAATAAGTTGATAGATTATTGCGAAGGGAGGTCTGGAGAGCTGGGTCAAGAGTGAGATTGCTAAAACTGCTTAGGCTAATGGAGATAGCAATGGCATTGTTGTACAAAAGATGGTTCTGTATAACAATGTGGTGTAGGAGTTTAAAATGATATACATAGCTGAGTACCTTACTTGTTTATCCATCCTCATGTTATGGAACGTTGTCGCTTCTGATTACTAGTATAGAGGCAAAGTGGGCTAGAAATCTCCATGGTTAAAAAGAAAGAAATCGTGGGACTTGTAGCTTGACACACTCATTCTACTGCCGCGAAATTATGCTGATTTTCAGTGTACTGAGGCCAATTCTCGATCTCGGCTATTCTTTTGGTCTCTCACTTGAAAGCTTGGACGGAGACAAGGATATCGAGGTTATATAACTTATTGATGAACAGAACGATCCCTTACTCAAAATCATAGGAAAGTGGGAGGGTGGCTTTCAATCTGTCTCCATCTATTACTGCATGAGGTTAAGTGTAGCAGCCAAGAGAAACCACTTATGCACCGAAAAAGTCACAGAGAGAAGTTGCGAGAAGAAATTTTGGCGAACGAAAAGACGAAGATACTAGTAGCTAGTATCTGAAGTGATGGATCGACGGATCCTATTCATGGTTGCACACATCCTTGGCCACTTGCGGGTGGTGGTGAAGTACCGTATTTCATTGCCGTTTGTCCATCAACGTGGACATTCTAACGAGAGACTGTTCATTTCAGGTTTCTGGAGTGGGACCTGGCCGAGTATGTAGTACTATATTGGTTTCGTTTTTCTCGTTTTCGCCCAGATCTTAGATCTACCTGTAATTAAAGGAATCTGAGCTGATATTGTCTGTTCATTTTGATTCCGGTTAGGATATGCTAGGTTACTTGGGTTATTCAATATCTTTTTGGCAGTCTCCCTCTAATGCTCAGCTTTGTCTATCTGTTTCGCCTTATCCCTCAAGGCCAATGGGTTCCCTAAGTATGTTTCTGCTTGTGAAAGTTGCCTTGCACCAGATTCCCATGCGGCAGTGCAGTGTATTTGGTTGTGTGATGCTGGAGACAATAGTAACCATCGCAGTCGTGATTTCGCTGCTTGGGTGTGATACTCCGGGTATGCCCGTAGACGAGGCTGTCTGGTAGCTGCCGTATTGTATGGCGCCGATCGTGCTATAGACCTGCCGTCTTATAGTCGGAGCCTACCTGCTGCTAGTCGCTCTCCCTGCTTGCTATATCGCGCTCCTACTCTTGCCAATGCCATAACTGGGACGCAACAGTCTGGGGAGTGGCTCAAGGCTACGTCTGCTGGCTTGTAGGGAGGGGATTTGCCGCCAATAAGCTCCTTCTATACGTCCTTACTGCTTACTGTGTTGCGCACCTACTCTTGCCAATGCCATAACTGGGACGCAACAGTTTGGGGAGAGGCTCAAGGCTCTGGACATCAGCTTGCAGCAGGACGGTTTGCGGAGACGATAGTAGATGAGGTTCTCTAGCAGCTGCCGTATCGTGTCGCACCGATTGTGTTGTAGACCTGTCGTCTTATAGTCGGAGCCTATCTGCTGCTAGTCGCTCTCCCTGCTTGCTATATCGCGCACCTACTCTTGCCACTGCCATAACTGGGACGCAACAGTCTGGGGAGAGGCTCAAGGCTACGTCTGCTAGCTTACAGGGAGGGGATTTGCCGCCAATAGGCTCCTTCTATGCGTCCTTACTACTTACTGTGTCGCGCACCTACTCTTGCCAATGCCATAACTGGGAGGCAACAGTTTGGGGAGAGGCTCAAGGCTCTGGGCAACAGCTTGTAGCAGGACGGTTTGCCAAGACGTTGGGAGAGGTTATCTAGTCGTTGCAGTGGTGTGTGGTGCCGATTGTTGCACACCGGGCGTCTGGTGTTTGAGTTGTGTTGAAGGTATTGCCGTTCTAGCAGTGACTCGTCGACTCGGAGCGTTGCAGTGTCATCTGGGGTGATGGACTAGCCGGGAGATAGTGACTAGATGGTTGCTGTTGTCTTTGGTGGACGCATCGTTCGTGTAGCTTGCTCATGTATTCGTCTGCTTGCTCTGCCGTGGCCGCGACGGCGACTCTAGAGGTATCTCATCGACGCTGAGGGACGCGCGATGGCCTCTAGAGGCCGGAGCGGCCACTGGCAGAGGTGTTTTGATGATCTTTAGATGATACTTCTGTAAATTCCAAAAATTGAGTTCTCGCTGTGTGTGCTGAGGCTAGTACATATACAGCTTAGTATTGCCAACCGATTTGTGGATGTCACGGTACGATCGCGGACAAGTCTCTCCCGCCGTTGGAGTGGCCCCACGGTACGTGATCAAGGCAGAACCGTAGTTTTGCCGAGGAAAGGTTTTAAAGCCTGCGTGGCTTCAACCAATTCGTAGCTCTTTGAGCTACGTCCTGTCGTTAAACCTGCCTGTTGGTTTGCCTGCCAGTTCGTATATAGCCTGTTGAATGATACCTGTTCCTGCTGCTGCTCCTTCCTCCTAATACCCGAGCCCGCCCCGTGACAGTGGATCTCTTGATAAAGAATAAAGTAGAATCCACTTTCAAGCCGAAATACCTTGCCGGAGTCGCGGATTAATCCCTATAAGGTTAGCAGTTAAATTTTACGTCCTGTAAATACTAGCGCGAAATGAGTCTCGTAATATTTATCGACGTGGCGTTTAGTCCCTGCGGCGTCGACTCATTACCACGCCGATACCAGCAACATGTCGGTGAATATTACGAGGTTCAAGCGACTTTCTGTAAGCGTATCTTACAACGTCCTTAAGTTAAATATATAGGGCGCGTTGGTTGTGTTTCAACCACCGTATCAACTACTTTTGAGCACCAACCACCTCACCGAAATAATTATCAGCTTCTCTTTTTACTCGCGCTGATACATCTTGTTAAAGTAACTTTTAAAAGAAGATAATATTAAGATTCTTTTCTTTCTTAGTTATCTAGCTTCTCCTCTCTTAAAAGCGCTCTTTCAACTTCTTAGAGGGTATCGGACTTCCGTAGAGAGAGAAATTATTTCGGCGAGGTGTTGGGTGTATAGATGTGTTTATGCCCCGGCTAATGCACGACGGTATCGTACGCTGTATTGCTGCCAATATCCTCTGAGTTTGAGACGACCCCACAAAGCACAATCTCTGGCGGTGCAATCGGTTGGACTGTGGTGTCCGTGCCAAAGAAATGTGGTGGCACACCTCCGCAGATTCTAAGCGGTGAACCGGATTGCAACAGGGTGTTGCCGAACTCTACATTCTTTGGCTCGAACACCACTGCAGTGGAAGCTGGAGATGACCGACCCTACCGCATTACTATCTCTCACCAGTTAATGCGGTACTGGACCATGTCGATACTTGAAAGGTATTATGATATCCGGGTTGATAAACGGTGACGTAGCACAGCCTGCAGAATCCACTTCCGTAAGTATTAGTACTACTATATATATCGTGGAGTTCATAGGTAGATTTATGGACGTCTGCTAGAAGATTCGACGCAGAAGCCACGACAAGAATGCTAATTAATGTTTAACAACCCGGATACTGTAGTAGCCATGTACGACGACAAGGTAGATACCATACTCTAGTAGAGAACACAAGGAGAACCTTGGATTCTTGGAAGAGAGACTCGGTATAGGACCCGGAATCGTTCTTCGGGTATACTATAGTAGTAGGTCTTGAGAACGTGGGATCCCAACATAGATTGAGTACATGGACAGTTTGTCATCTAAGAATAGACTTGATATCGAACATCGGGTCAAGATCGAAGACTGCCTGCCCGATCCACGGGCTCACTCGATTTTCGGCTCCTTCCTAGTGAATCGACTTGGACCTGGATTTGAGATGAACGCATGGGAATCTGGCATTTCCCGTTCATCGGTTGTCTGTCATCTACGCCGTGAGCGGCGCGAAATTCGTGTTAACATCGGATCATTAAATAGCACGAGGAGCCTCGTCACCGGAAATTTAATTAAAGTCGCTCAACGTCTTGGCAAGCAATACCTGCGCATATAAATTGGGAGTACCCGATCACAGGGTAAACTGACAAACCACATTTCCTTGACTTGAATCACATCAAGACCAAGCTCTCAACACCGCCTTGACAAAATGAAAACCTCAACATCTACCCTGCTCTTCCTCCTCACCACCCTCACCTCAACACTCGCCCTCCCCTCAGATACCTCCTCTCAAGCTGCGCTAACCCAAATTGTCGACAAGACGTTATGCGGCCCTGCACCTTCCTATTGTTCAGATATACCTGTAAGTACACTGTTTTGCTACTCGCTGGGGTTCCCGCATCACTCTAAACCTACCTATCTTCTTAGTGTTTCCGGCTGACTGTTGCTCACAGTGTCAACAAAACCCTTGTAGCAAGGTGAATTGCGGCACAAACATTCCAAGGTGTTGCAGGGATGGACTTCAACCCGGAACTTTGATACAAAAGATCGTAGTTTACTGCAGGATTAAATAGTGATGTGCGATTACGTATGGATCCCGATCGACGGACGCTTCTAGGTTCGTTTGGCACTCGGCGGGCATGTGGGAGTTGAATTCGGTGGAGAGACGCAGTCGGATTTGGAGATTTGTTATGTAAACAGCATTTTCGAATAACGTAATTTACAGGCAAGTGACCCGCATATGCATGTGGCCCGCTCCACCAAGTATACATACTTAAAACGGCAACTTTTTCAATAATAAAGCAATTCTTGATAATAATATACATTTTAAGCGGTTCTATGACGCTCTGGGCACGTCCTAGCATTGTATTCAAGTGATTGGTATACGCTACACTTTGGTGGTGCTCGTTGCCGTACCTCGCCTCGGTCCCTAGCCTCTACCTTAGTACGGCTAATTACTTCTCTCTCAATAAGAGATTGAGCCTCAGCCTCTGTAAGAATACCTCCCTTTGCTATATACAACCGTCGCTTTTCTCTCTTCCGTTTTTGACGCTGGTTCTCGCTTCGCAGCCTCTCATTTTCGTGCGTAAGGAGGACAGCGCTGTGCATCGCCATTTGGCAACCTTTTACAAGCTGGTTTAAGGCCTGATCCGTCGGAGAGGGAGGGCTCTGCGTACGGCGCTTAAGGTATTGCTTTAGGAGTGTTGTTTGGTGCTGTAATTGAGTGATATTGTGCGGTGTTTCTGAGGTCCAGGCTGGTCCCTGCGGGAGTAGCTGGGGCGACGGCGTATGGAATTGAGCGTGTAAGAGCGATAATACTCGATCTGGGTTGTAAGGAACGAGGCCTGTAGCTGCAAAACCGCTTCGTAGGTTGTTTTCGTGAAGTGCCTCAGCGCGTGCTTGCTGGTATTGGGGTAGAAACTCTTGCTTGTCGATATGGTTTACGCCTAGGCTCATTTTCTGCTCGACGAGGCGGCCGTAGGATCGCTTGAGGACTGAAAAGCAGCCGACATCGAGTGGCTGGAGTAGATGCGACGAATGAGGTGGCATACAGAGTACAGTAATTGAGTGTTCCGAGCAGTATCGGTCAAACTCAGGAGCAACGTGACTACCGTGGCCATCAAGTATCAGGAGCCTGTAGCGACCAATTGTACGATCTTTCGTATATTTATCGAATACGTGCTCAAGCCACCATAGGCCTATCTCGTTTGTAGTCCAGCCGTTTTCGCTCACGCCAATTGCCCAGTCTGGTGGTAGAAGCCCGTTTTCGTACCAAGCTGCTTGGTGCATTACCGCCTCGAAGATAACGAGTGGTGGGACCGCAAAATCTCGCGCGCAGATTGCCTCAATTACCGTCACCCATTCACGGTTACCTGGCTGCGTGGTCCTAGGTCTCCCTGCCCTATCTGTACCCGTTATAACCTTGGCTGTTGAGACTACCCCCATCTGGAAGCCAGTCTCGTCGAAATTGTAGGTATCGTCATCGAGTATACCGTATTTGGCTTTCGTAAACTATACGCGTTCAAACCAGGCTCGAATGAGTACTGGGTCTTCGCACTGAGAACGCTGGTAGTCGTACTTGCGGTTGCACTTTGATTTAATTGAGTCGTGGCGATTGATGAAGTTGGTAACCCAGACCTTGCCTACAGAGGCAGGTTGCTTGCGTTCAGCGAGTAAAAGACGCGCCATCTCTCGAACAGCAGACGGCCTAGGTGGCATACCACGTTCGTCCATCGAGAGAATCCATTGTACAAGGGTATCTTCTTCAGTAGGTAAGAGGAGGCGATTTGTAGCAATAGAACCGAGTTTTGGTTGTACTCGAGTAGACGGCGTTGTAGGTTCTTTCGCGGGACATCTTACGCGTTTACAGCGGCTGTGTAAGATCGAAAATCGCCTCGCTTGTAGGCTTGAGCTGCTAGGTCAAGTCTACCTTCTTTGTACAAGGCTGCTTGCTGTTTTGAGGCTGACATAGTTGAAAGAAGTAGGTGAAGGAGTCGAGTTCTGGTGGGGCGGGCCACATGCATATGCGGGCCACTTGCCTATAAACTACGTTACGTTCGATAATCCAGAAACAACGGCGTAATAATAAGACTAGGCCCTTACCTTATAACACCAATGACCGGAGGTCGCTTTTCTGTGTACTCATCGTGCTTCACGGTGTCAGTGAAACTCTTCGGTGGGGAGCGGTAACTGTTGGCATGAAGGAGCCCCGGGCCCGAGTATACAGTAGGGTCGCACAAGTTTCCGTACAGCCGAGATCGCTCAAAAAATGGTGATTCTTGTAATTACATTATCGCGCTTTCAACGCGATCATTTTCGCTCATATTCTCGTATAATGTACAGTAATACCAGGGCTACAAAATGAGCCATTCAGTGAGCTATTTAGTATTTTGTGTGCCAACCATCTGCCGCCAGTAATGCCTCAACCCTCCTTGGCATTGACTCAAGTACAGCATCAAAATAATGTTGTTCAATAAGCCGCCAGGCCTTAATAAGTGCTTCTCCTAGAACCTCTCGTATATTGTCTACACCGCCAGTAACGTATTCAATCATAGGTTCCACTTTGTAGACCAATTCCTTGAGCCTCCGCCAGAGGTTTTCAATCGGGTTCATATCAGGACTGTAGGGCGGCGCATCTTGTAGTGGAATGAGGTTTTCCTTAAACCAGACTATAGTCTTTTTGGCTTTGTGGATAGGCGCGTTATCCTGCATAAATTTAAGGCCCGGTTCGTATACTGTAGGTAGCATTTCGTCGAGTAACTTGATATACGAGTTCGTAGAGTAGCCTTGACGCTTGCTCTCTAGGTCACGCTTAAGAATGTACAATTCAGAGCGCCCTACTTGGCCAGAGAAGCATGCCCAAATCATGATAGACACTCCTTTACCCTTCTTATAGGTATCAATCATTGAGGTCTCCCATTTTTGTCCTGATGTGCGAAAACACCACGTTCTTGCCTTGCCGGTCCCTCGCTCAACTGAGCACTCGTCAGACCATATAATCTTCGCCCAATCTTCAGCTTTCCACGAGATGTGCTGCTCTGCCCAGAGCTTCCTGGCGTCAGCATGTACCTGTGTGAGGAAAGGGCGCCTTGCAGACCTCCAATTTGCGATTCCGTACTCTTTCAATATCCTCCTGATGGTATCCTTCGAAAAATCGATGCAAGCCTGTCTTTTGACCTCCTCGTACGTTAACTTAGGCTGCGTACGTATAATACGTAACAGAGATCGTTCATCTCGGTCTGTATACGAGCGTGGCCGGCCGCTGGAAGGTAGGGATTCGCCGTTCTGGCGTAATGGGGCCTTTTCAAGGCTGTATTGGATGGTGGAACGCGGTAGTTTTTGTAGCGCCGCAATTGCGCCTAAACTGAGCCCGGCTTCACGCTGCGCATCAATTTTGCCGCGTTGATATGGAGTAAGACGATGATTAGGAAGCCTCTGCGGGTTTATAGGAGTCAATGGCTTTCGTTGAGGTGGCATAATGGTAGTGCGAAGATAATGTGTTAAAAAATGAGAGGTGTAGATTTCGCGTTTTCGTGCATACACATATTGAGCGATTGAGAGGCTTAAAATCAAGTAGATTTTAAGCAATTGGCAGGCCTTTCGGCAAAGCCGTGCGGCGGCAGGGTAGTACAGCAAGCTTGGCCTAGGAGCTAGGCCAAATGAGCTGTGCCATTCTGCCAGGCAATGCACGAAAAGAAGCCCAAGGAAAGGCCCAATTGTGAGGGAAGGAAGGTGACGAGGCCGGCAGCAAGGCTGAGGATACAACTGAGGGAGATTGAGTGAAATGAGTAGAAAAAAGAGAGTGTGTGTATGTGATTGGGCTAGCGGCCAGGGTGGGTAAACGGCATTCGTACAATGTACGAAGTCGAAGGCTGCGCCAATCGACTCAGATTGGCGGAGGTTGTGAAGCCGGCGGTGTAGGCAGGCCAGTAATGATGGGCAACTTGCCATTGACTGCCTGGTAGGCGAGGTGAACCATTCGCGCCGGGTCATGCCTAACGTACAAACGTGCAGAATCTGAGCGCCATCTGCCTGTTACGGGGAACTCGTTTCTCAACACAGTTGATTATGTCAAGACCTTCTTGACACCTGTGTTCTCTTGTTCTGGTCCGCGGGTTTGGGGTAAGGGCAATATCAGTCTGGAAGTACTTACCTTAAGTACCTTCCCTTGCTCAGGTTCTTTGGAGGCTCACTAGATCCTAGCCGTCCGATGTATCTCCCAATTCAATTGTCGTCTAGCCGATTTGATCCTCAGATCAATCCTGAACGCTTGTCGGTTAGTATGAAGGTTGGGGGTGGGCTTGCTTCGTGTGCATATGACTTGTGCTTGATTGTATCTAAGTAAAAGGTCGTTACTGTAGTAGGTTGAAGAAGCTCCTATGTGAGAAACATAACATGAGATAACCACCAAGAGAGAAAGGAAAGTCCGTCCAACGTCCTCCCTATATACCCTTCTGGTTCTGGGTGCCAAGGTGTATTCCCACACCTCTTGGCTCTTCCCACACTTCCCACACTGTGGGCAATGCCAAGTGCTGTGGGAACTGTGGGAATATCACGTGACTCCTGCACGTACTATTCTCTCTTAGGACTGACCTGGTTGCACCAGTCCCCTCTTGTGCGCCCAACGGATTCCACTCCACATCAGTCCTAACAACAACTTCTTGTTATCCAACCATCCTCTGCAAGTCCCGTTGTCCCTGCTCTTCGGTCTTGAGGTGATCTGTAACACTGCCCATGATTTGAATGTCCTCGTACGAGATTCCACGCCTGGCCGCTGCCGAAGCAGCGCCTTTGCGAAAACTGTGTCCTGAATAACCTGTTGTAGGCAACCCGGCGAGGTCCATTCGTGCGGTGAGAGCGCTGTTGACTTTAAGTTTGGTACAGACGCCTCGCACGTTAAAGAGAGGTGAGTTGGCAGGCTTAGGATCGATAGTAAAGAGGCGGCGGAGGGCTCGGATTGGGCAGGTAGCTGGTGAATGAGGTGAGGCTGCAAGGTAGACCGTAACACCTTCGTGATTCGCGTCGCTTTTGGAGCGTTTCAAATGGAGGGTTGCGTAAGAATCGTTGGGCGCAATGGTGACATCGCTGCGCAGGACTTGAGTCGATCTGAAAAGTAAGGCATTCTTAGTTTTCTTGTGTTCATAGCAGAGTTCCCCCATGCGGAACATGCCTGCAAAGGCTACTGTATGGGCAGCAGTAATGTTAACTTCATCCTTGTCCATGCTGTCCGTAAAAGGTGCTGAGATCTGGTACAAAAGTTCAGGCGTAACGTCTTCTCGTTGGCGTTTGGTTCCATTAAACAGCCTCTTAAGGCCTTTGATAAGGCCCCGGAGGTGTTCGCTGCCGAAGTGGGAGGTTGAGAGGGATCTGTCGACGTGATATGCGCGGATGGCAGAGAGGTTAGAGTCGATTGTAGACGGCTTAACTTGTGTAATACCGTCAGTTCCAAAGCCTCTTCGCTCAATGTATCGCCCAATTGTGGTCTCAGTAGACGGCCAAGGCGGATGTCCATCGATTGCGCAAGAGACTTCGTACAAGGTGACGGCGGTGCGGTAACCAGACTGGGTGTCTGCAGAGAGGCGACACCAAAGCATCCTGATATAGTTGGAGGTGTGACCCGGTCGGTCTTCGTTGATCTGGCGAATATACCAGATAGGAGGTTCGAAAGCGAGAGGTTCTGCCAGCCAGTTAAGTCAGCAATGGTGTCAATGTCAAGGCGAGAGAGAGCGTCAGCGAGGCGGTTATTCTGCGAAGAAATCCAGTGAGGTGTGAGCTTGACATCATGCTGGGCGGCTAGAAGCAGAAGTTGACGTAGAGGATCCATTGCCAAACCTCGAACTGAGTGGTTTGTGATTGCATAGAATGCCGTGGTGCTGTCTGTCATAATATGAACTTCTTTGTGCGACCATAAGGAAGCCCAGCATTGGAAGGACCTCAAGATCGCGTCTATCTCGTGATAGTTGATGTGAAAAGCAGGATGGGTGTGAGGGCAGGCGTAGGCATGTTGGGCAAGAGGCCACTTGTCAACAGCGAGAATCCCTAGTTATATATCCTGTCAGACTTGTTCTTCGGCTCACTGAGCCGTGCCGTGCGTCCAGATAGGGGTGAGGTGCAGAGGCGACATCCGAGCACGAAAAACCATCCATTTCGCTTAATTTTACGGAAACTTTTGCCCTAGTACTGTACCATCCAGTGTTAAGATGCTGGTAGTCTACCCTTCTCTTTTCTATTGCCTCACTCTCGAATCCTATCGTTTCCATCGGTCCCGAGGGAGATGCACGAGGAAAACCTCAGGCAGGACTTGTCTTGGGCATTGCGCGCTCTAACACCATACCTAGGCGATGCCAGCTTCAATCGCCTAAAACTGGAGACTGCTATCGTCCACGATCTTGGATACTCATAGTTCTACCTGCTGTCATGTTCATAACCTCCCCTGCCTCTATACTACTTCGGTTTGAGGTAAGTTTCGTGGATGCTCTTGATTCCAATCGTGTTCGCGTGAACAGTGCCGGATTCGAATTCGATGAAATCATTTGCTCTGTGGCAGACTCATTGACAAGGAAGAGGACAGAAAGATGATGATTTGATCCGAAAGTCAACCTCTAGTGATGTTATGATGCATCGAGGTATAGTGACTTACTCAGTGCCGAATGCGTAGCGGTGATACACGAGAATTACTGTTCCAAGCTAACGGTTGAGTCAGGCTCTAAATCGGTTTGAGAGGAGTTACACAGTAAGAAAGGGCCTGAGGTGGCCATCCAGTGATAGCTTAAGCCCGAAATAATGACCACGCGGCAAAGACCCACGATAGCGCTCGAGAAGTTGGCAGAAGCCAAGCACGATGCGAACGATGTCAGATGCACGATGATGAATGGGAACAAGTTGGCGCTTCGCTGCTCGTGTTGATAGCTTCCTTGAGCTTCTCAACCACGTGGGTCAAGTCTTGGAGACCGTCCCTTAACAAGAGATCCAGAAGGTACTGCTCGATTTTCTTTCTGTGCTGTCAAATGGCGTTATTGGTATGGTCGCTCTGGTTTCCATCTTTTCCATGCATGGAGCTTGCTTTTACAAGATCACGAACAATGAAGACTGCAGACACTTCGCGGGTCAGTTCTGCAAACTCTCCAGCTGCATCTGTCGTGATCTTCATGCTATAGCACAAACGGCTGCAAGGACAGTACATATCTTTGCATGCTTGGATAGCCAAATAATCGTTGGAGCAGGGCGAGAAGCTCACAAGCACAGCGGTCTCTTGAGTCCCTACTCACCCAGCCCCTGGACAATTACAATCCCGCATTCAGATGAAGACCGTTTGACTCGAGATCGAGCTCGAAGATGTCCTAGCAATTTAGAACTTGGAATCGCCAAAAATTCCTCGCTATTAGTCTGTCGTTGATAGTGATATGCCTGAATCAGTCACCTCTTAGCGGACGTGAAGAGCGGGCGCATCGAAGTAAGGATAAAGGTCCATCAGTGATGCGAAGTTGAGGCTATGGTATCGTCTTCAGGCAGTGCTTTCGCGCGATCAGGGATGTGCAGCATAGGGTCCTTCTTCAATTGGCGCAATCATGTGTAAATGGTTGGTGGATAATATATGGGAAGACGATTTTACCAGGAGCAAATGATTGTCCAATCGCGCGTGTGAAGAGGTAATAATATTTTCTGCTATAACAATAGGAAGGCAGAAGCTACAATACAACAATCGCCTCATCTACTAATTTCTAATCCCAGTCCACCAAGTCTTCGGCTCGTTCGAAGAGGCCGTGAAAAAAGCATTATGAAACAGACTGAACCCGATCTTCAGTGATCCCACGGAAAACAGAAAACAGAAAACAAAACAAGGCGCACAAGTCTGATGTGTCTTTCTCTTCTCCATCATTTGGTATCATAACCCGACCGGACGCCGCCCAGTATCAAAAGAGTTCCCGCTTCCTGGAGTAACGACAGAATGCCATCAACGCCATTGAGATAGCCATCGATCAGAGTCAAGTCCTTTGGAATAATGACAGTGCCGACGTCAAGATAATCATACACACACAAAAAGGAAGCCACCGAGACGCCGCCCGTAACGCTCAAAGTTGAAAGCACGCAAAGTATACACAGATAAATGTTGGCAAGGAGCGCAGCAAGGAAAGAGAAGAGGGGGAGAGAAGGCGAGGCCGAGAATCAAAGTCGATGTTCGCAATGGCCGCTCGCCATATAAAGAAGCTCAAGCGTGATTTGAGGCGAGCGTCACCAGCAGCAGAAAAAGGTCGAATTGGCTGAACGACACCTAATGATGAGGATGTGGAGCCTTCTCTAGCTTGAACAAGGGAAGGTAATCGAACCAGTCGGTAGCAGGATTGTACTTGTAGGCATTAAATTCGACGCCATAGGGTTTCTATCCTAGTGTTAGTAATTCTCCTAGTATTGGCTGTGAGAGAATAGCATACCGGCTCAAGGGAGTATAGCATCCCAAGAGGACAATCCAAATCAGCGACTCGATCTCGGCTTAGTCCCATGAAGTATGCAAGCAGCACCCGGGCAACGGATCGATGAGTGATGAGCAGGCAGTGATCCGTCATACGCTCCAGCTCTACGATGACAGGTCTCAATCGATTGATGACATCGAGGTAGCCCTCGCCACCAGGTCCAGGATACCGGTAGCTCAGTTTGTCATGTTGTCGCAACTCATAATCGGCTTTGTGCTGCGTCTTGATTTCGTCGTAGGTCATGCCTTCCATGTGCCCCGCGTTGAGCTCATCCAGCATCCGCATCTGCTTCACATCGAACTCGTCTTCGTCAAAGGCCTCAGCAGACTGAACACTGCGCTTCAACATAGACGTCCACACGCAGAAGTTGTGCTCTAGCGCCTTCTCACCATCCTGATTCGGAATGAAGTGAGGGTTCGGAGGCGTGTGATCACCAGGATGCGGCGGGAAATGGGTGTGCGCTGCCTTGTCTCGCTGTCGCACGTCCCAGTCCTTGCGCTGGAATTCAATGAACTTTGTCAAAGCCCGTCCGTATCGACGACCGGCCTCGGTAAGATTAGAGTCACCACCAATCTTGCCAGCCTTGTTGTCCTCTGATTCGCCATGGCGGGTTATCCAAATCTGGCGAGGAGCAAGGTTGAAGTTGAGGAGGTAATAGACCGCCTGGGATGATAGGAAACCACGTATCTGATGGGAGACAACTTTGCGTCCAACATCGATCATCTTGACATATGGCATGTTGTTCTTCTCTTCATATTCGCCAATCGGTGTATACTTCTTCTCGTACTGCGAGACACGCTTCCTAAAATCGGCGAGGGAAGCCTCGGGGTCCTTATCTTTATAGTCGGGTCCGGATAGCTTCAGTCGCATGTTCGATTCGAGCAATGTTGAGTCCTCACAGACACTCTCCACAAAAAGAACATTGAGCTCGTTGCCAGCCTTCTGACGAATTCGTTCCATGACCATCTTGCGCCGTGATAAAGTACTATTTGTGGCGTCTAGAATTCCAACAGAGCCATTCTCCTCCAAAATGTAGTGCAGAAGCTCGTCGAGTGTCTCCTCAGCGCACTGCTCTCGAATGAGGGCAGCTGCGCGATTGTTGGGATCAAAGAAGTCTGCGTTATGTTCGGTGTGAGAATCGTGGGACTCGTGATGAGGAAGTGTACTGTTTGTGATGTCGGGGAACTTGGCTTCCAGGTGCGCCATCTCTTGAGCAGACACACTCTCCTGAGTATTCGGCGAAACCCGTCCATTCAAGCTCAGAGTAGGAATTGGCTGAGCCTGTGGTGCTTCTCCGTTGATGAGGATGTGCGCTGCAATGTGCGGTGGGCTGAGCGGCCTGGGATAGTGCTCCAGACTCGAATGCTCATCGCTACCTCCATTACTTGGCTCGTCATGGTGTGCTGCTTTCCTTCTCCTTTCGCCCACGTTGAATATCCGCGTCTCGTGCTGTAGCCAATTCAAGTACCGAGCCATCTTCTTTGTGATGTAACTCTTGCCCCGAGCGGGTAAGCCGACCATGACGATAACGAGTTTGGATCCGACATCGCGCTGCGCAATCCTGCCATCGGGCGAGACCTTGGATTTGGTTAAGCCAGGGATATCGAGAGTCGTAGGGCGAATTCTAGGTGTCGAGCCACCAGAGTTCTGTCGCTTAGGAGGTCTGGACAGTTGTTAGCATGGAAACGTACAATGACGCGAAACACGCAGACTTGGGTAGGAGAGCGTTTGGCTCACATTCTAGGACTGGTTGGCAGAGAAGGAGCAGGAGTATCGCTCAAGGCATTTCCAACACCATCTTTGGAGACTTCCTCGAGCTCAAATCGAGCGCGCGGTTTCGGATCGGCCTTGCTTGCATTGCGCTGATCAGTGCCATCTAGCGTAGGGTATAGTTTTGGTGCAGGCGGATCCGGAGCTTGTACTTCGTGATTGGAGTTCGGTGGTTTGACTAGTTTGCCTGTTGCCGGTTGCTTCGCATCTACTGCAGCTTGCTGGATTGTATTCATAAGAACCGACTTTGCGTATATCGAATGTTGACTTTGTTTCCGGGGTTGGACAGCGAAATTGGTTGCTCGATCGTGAGGGGGGGAGCCGTCGAGCACATTGTGAGGCATATTAGAGGGCTTTCGCGGGGTGACGGCCAGGCAGCTAGCCCGGTCCCGGCCGAGAAGAACCGAGTCCCAAGGGTGGATTTGTAACCAGGTAATACGTAGTACGGCTATGGAAGCTGTGGGGTTCGTGTAGGAATTAATGTCGGGGTCGAAGGGGGTGAGGGCAAATTTGGGACAGGCAAGCAGGTTGAAGGAACGGGCAGATGCAAGTGCGAGGAAGGGAGAACTTGAAGGTCCTTTCGATAGCTCCGGTACGCTATGGGCTGTCGAGTACAGTTGTGTTGAGAGTCTTAACGGTGCCGGAACTGGACCATAAAACATGCAACACAAGGAGAGGTCTGATCATTATGTGTTCTGTGGGGGAATATAGGGATGACGAAGCCAATGCTGCTGCAATACAATTGATGTCGTGTTTGAATCCACACTGCCCGCCCATCATGCGAGGCGACATCTTGTCTTTGTCTTGTCCGCGCTTGGGTATTTCGTGGGATCAACCCCCCGGCCCCCACGGATTCCATTCCACGCAAGATTGACCAAAGAACAGCGCACGCCTCCATGCCCTGCTGAGGCTGCCATTCGGCCTCCGCCGTATCACAGACGCTTGCGGCTCTGTGCCTCTTCCTTTTCTGTCCCCTCGAAAATCGGTCCGCGAGGAGATCCGCTCAGCAATTTCTTATCTAGCCCCAGCCTCGTCTCTGCCAATGCTTAGCGACTACTCTACAACATCAAATGTCTGGTCTCTTCTCCATTTTTGTCCAACACGCCAAGCCAGGTCAAATTGCTTTAAGTTTGAAGGTCAAGACCAGCAATGAAATGTACGCGCCAATGCTCAGCGCCGTCAGGACGGAGACAACGTTTCCAGATGTTCTGAACTTCTTTCGGTGTAGTCCGTCTTCGCCCATCTCAGAAAAGAATTGCTTGTTTCCTTGTTGTCTCCTGAATAAAGAAATGCCCAGAATGCCAGCTCCGTACAGCGCGAATAAAGCACCAATAGCGTAGAATTCAGATGTGAAGATCTTCAACACCACGAGAGAAAACGAAAATTGACCCAGCGCCGTTCTGATGTAGGCACCTTCGAAAGTCCGCTGCGCAGCTCTGATCTCGACCAGCTCCTCGGACGTCAACTCGATCGAACGAGCGCGGTGGAGCCGAAGATGATAATTGTCTTGGGGATTGCGACCCTACACAAAGTCAGGAAAATGATGCAGGTTTGCGGCACAATTAAGACTGCATAGATCAGACTATCCGGATCAGGAGCTGAGGTTGAACCGATAGCTTTTCTGACTCGAAGTCGGCCTTAGCTGCTGACAATCTCTATCACCTCGACCAAGTTCGTAAATGGAACATGTGGTGGAACTTACTTCAAACATGACTGGCTGAGTTAGTGTTGTTTTTGGATATCCCAAGAACTGTTTGCGCGGCGAAGGGTGTCGAAGATCAGCTTCGTAGGGGAGTGGGTCACGAGGTTGAGCAATCACGCGTCTGAAGCAGCTCGGCAAGTTCAAGCTCACGAATGCCCATCTGCATGACATATTATTCTACATAGTGCCTAGACGCGTTAACAGCGCGTTTGTAAAACAATACCATCACTAGATACAATTTATACACAACCATACATCCAATTGCAATTCACTGGCTCTCTCTTCAGCGTGCACATGGAGATTGGATCTCAGAACTTGACCACGTCGACTTGTTTCTGATAGGAAAGGTTGTGCCCTGCCTGGCATCTCCCACCTCCTCACTCACCACTGACCCCTTCTATCCCTTGCTCGTCACACCCCTCAGCGGAACCTGACCCATCTGACAACCCTTCCTCCAAGAACGACGTCCTCTTTAAATCGCCGTCCCAGTGGCTGTGTTCAACGTACGTGGCCTTGCCATACTTGGTACACGCCTAAGGTCACCTCGCTGCATCTTACGTACGTCTTCGTGTTCTTCGCTCAGCCCATTTCCTCTCTTCTCACGACTGAGCCGGCCGATCCATTGCTCCACTCTCTCCTTCCAATCTTTTCAACGACCAAGACTCTTCGGTCTCGACCAAGCGATCCACTTCAATATGACTGCTGCAAAGACCCAGCTCACGGCGCAGGCTTTGAAAGCCGCCGGTCCTGTCGACGACGTCAAATCAGAAAAGTCAGCGAAGACGACGACATCCAGTCTGAAGCGGAAACGAGGCAATAATCTCAAATTCTACGCCGTCAAGACTGGCAAAGTGCCAGAGATCTATCACAGCTGGGCGGATTGCATTGACCAAGTCAAAGGATTCCCTGGTGCCATATGTAGAAACACTAATAGCTACTCAATGAAACCGCTCGCTAACATCCATTAGACAAGTCGTTTACATCTCTCACGGAAGCAGAGGCGTTCATGAAGACAGGAAGCTCACCTCCATCCAGCGCAACTCCCAAGAAATTCTATGCAGTACAGAGCGGCCACATACCGGGCATCTACACCGAATGGCCAGAAGCGCAGAAGCAGATCACAGGATGGAAGGGACCAAAACACAGAAAGTTCACGACAAGAGCTGAGGCCGAGGCATTCGTAGCTATGGGCATCAATGACGGAACCCCATCCATATCCTCCGCAGCTCGAGAGACAGACTCTTCGGGGCCTGCCTCCAAGAAAACAAAGACCACAAAATCGAAAGCAGCAGCACTGGACCTAGGCGAGATACCGCTGGGCTGGGCACCACTTCTGGCAGATGCCGAAGACGGCTTTGACCGCAGGCTAATAATGGACCCAGAAACGGGTGAGCTCCGTACCAAAACAGAGCAAGAATTAGATGCCAAAAAGCCTGTGTCCAAAGTGGAAGATTTCGCAAAGGTACTCGAGATATGGACAGATGGCGCATGTCGTGGCAATGGCAAAAATGGTGCTGTGGCAGGCGTAGGCGTGTACTTTGGGGACCAGGATCCGAGAAATATGGCAGAACCTCTCTCAGGAACACGACAGACGAATCAACGAGCGGAGCTATCGGCGATAAAACGTGCGCTCAATTGCTCTCCTCTAAATCGCCATGTTCTCATCCACAGCGACTCAAATTACAGCATCAATTGTGTAACATCATGGTTCCCAAATTGGGAAAAGAACCATTGGAAAAACTCGGCCAATAAGGATGTCGAGAATAAAGACCTGATACAAGAAATCCTTGCCTTGATTCGGGACCGAGCGACTAGCGGTGTGAAAACGAACTTCCACTGGGTAAAGGGTCATGGGACTGACTATGGCAATAACGAAGCAGATAAGCTCGCAGTCGCTGGAGCGGAGGAGGCGAGGAGGATTAGGGACTTAGGTAAGGTTATACCAGATATGATCGACACGAAGCAAGAGGTGGATGGGTAAGCTTTTTTGATTTGAATGTTTCTTGCGTTGGCGAAGCGCATGCTCAAGTGCTGCTATTTCCACCGTGTTGATGGCATCCGAGACAAGAGATTTGTCTCGGGATTGGGCGGCAGAGGCACTTGCTGAGCGCAATTGCTCAAAATACATGTTCATGAGAAATAATTGCTGCATTTGCTGCAAAGACTGCACGAGGTTTATGACACGATTGAGAGTTAGTAGACTACTGATAGCCATGTATAGTGGATCACGGTGGCTTGCTGGAGTGCAATGAACGACTTCGCTCATGCTCTCACCTCATTGACAGGGTACCGTTCGCTTGGCCTCCTCAATTGTGTAGTTTGAGACTCAGTTCGAGGCTTGAAAGACTCCGCACTGGAGGTTCAAAGAGTCAAGAAGCTAGGCACGGAAGTTTGGAGAAATATATTACTGTCTCCCGTCTCCCGTCTCCGTATATTGTCTCTTCACGTCCCTCACCTGCAATCGTGATTTTCAGACCAGAGTCACCACCTACTGTGTTATGAAGTGGTGTCCATACACTTGCCGGCAGCCCTCTCAATTTCACCACCAGGAAATTATTGATATCGATGTCAAGATAAAGCAAGACTGGCGGGACCCCTTTCGTCCATATCTCCGAAGCGTGAACTAGGAGAGTATGGGATTCATAATTCCGCCGTACACTGGTTGGGATTTCGAGACATTGGTATCACATAGTATGTGTCTTTGAATTACCAGACGCACGCTGGTCAATGAACTAGATCACTATCATTTCCAATTCCCCATTTTGTCACGCAGAGTATTCTTTGAGGCTAGGTGTATTATGACTTTTTCCCTATATCAATCCTGTCTAGTTACTAGGTAACGTTGACGAATAACTCATTACTCTATCATCCTCCACAACCAGTTTCGTCTATGGTGATTCAGATAGAATTGTCTGCCAAAGTCCTCAAATCTCTAGCGGTAAATTGATACCGACGCATCATCGTAGAAAACGCGAGCACGGCGAAACTGTCACGTGATTGACTTCAAGGAGTAAACAAGGCTTGAGCGCGACTCGTGAGGGCAGTGAAAGATAAATCATGATATATCCTACACTACAATTTACTTAGTCTCCCACCGAATCCAAACATAAATGCTGCTACCTTCCTCATCTGGATCTCCTCACTACCCTCCGTGATCCGATATCGTCGATGATGTCTCCAGATGTGCTCAAAAGCGTTACCACGCCAATAGCCATTCCCACCGTGAAACTTGTATGGCCCTGTCCGCAGCCTCACAGCACAACCTATTCGCCCAATAATTACACATACTAACCTCCATACCCAATTCTTTCTCAATCTTGTGCTCAGAAGGCAGTTTGTCCATTTTGTCTGCCGTCTGCCTTATGAGAAGTCTCAGCATGGCGCATTGCGTTGCTAGCTCTACGAGTGGGAATTGTATGCCTTGATTGTGGGATAGGGGTTGACCAAATGGTTTTCGTTCGTTAGCGTAGGTTATGGATTGGTTTATGCAGTAGAGGGCTGCGCCGAGGGAGGAGGCGGCTTGACGGATGCGGTTTTCATGGACGAAAGCTTGGGCTATGGCGAGGCCGTTGTGGAGGGGGCCAATTATGGAGGTTGAGGGCACCCAGACGTTTGTTAAGGAGATTGTTGCGTGGTCTGTCGGCATGTTGAGGGTCCTGGTATCGTTAGTCTTCTGCAAACATGGTGAAGGGGTGAGGAAAGAGTCTACCATTCGTAGCTTTCAATCTGGAAGCCTGGAGTCGTGGGAGGAACGATGAAACATGATATTCCACCGGTGTCCCCATTCTTACTGCCCGTCCTTGCGAAAATGAAGCAATGAGTTGCCTTGTGCATACCCGTCTGCCACTTCTTAGCTCCATCAATCCTCCACCCCTCAACCCCATTCCTCGCCTCAGGGACAGCCTTTGTCTCCATCCACGTAGCATCACTCCCATGTTTCGGTTCCGTAAGCCCGAACGTAACCCTCGTCTCTCCCTTGAATCTCCCGCCAATCAACAAGTCCTTCTGCTCTTTACTCCCAAAATCCCTCACCATAATCACATCCGGAAAATTCCCAACGATAGAATGCTCCGTCTGCAAATCATTGAACAACCCCAGCCCCTTCGCAGCCAAATGCTCACGGATTACAGCCATCCACAGATTTGCTCCTCGCCCTTTTGATCCCTCGGGTTGATCTCCTCCATACTCTTTTGGCAAGGAGAATCGATAGAATCCTGCTTTGTCGGCGCGCCGGGCTGCTTCATGCATCAGACCTTCCCACTCTTGACGTGGTACACCGCTATTATCCCAATCTGTACGCGAGTGCTCGCGGCGATGGTCGAAGAATCGTTGGTTATCGTTCTCGTTCTGTAGTGGTTTTATTTCCTTCTCGATGAACGCGTCGATTTTGGCGAGGTAGTCGACGAGGTCTTGAGGTAGGGAGAAGTTCATGGAGGTTGCCATTTTGTATGTAAATTGGCCGTAAAGGTAGCGCTTGGGTAATTGGGTGGAGACGATATTAGATTTAATGCCATGAGGACGATATTGGTGTTTTTGCGAGTCTTGGAGAGGTCGCGATGTGAATTGCGGGGAAACCGTCCAATCGGCTTTTCTCGGTACAGTTGGCCGCGACAAGGCTGAGGTGATAAGATTACCTCCTAGTGATGCTGCTGGTTAACATTTTGGACAATCAACAACCAAAAGCATGGCGGCGCCATCGGAGCCGTCAAAAATCTTCTCAAAATCTTGTGTGGCGAACACGTTCTATACTTCAATGATGGAATCCGGCCAAGAGGCTTTTGGAGTTCCACGATCAGAGTGGAAATCAAGCACATATACAGCGTTTACTGCCTGGATAAGGGAAACGGTGTTCAAGATGTTGGCGACCATGAAATCTCAGGTGCTTCTGTTCAAGGGATGACTTCCAAGTGCATGGTCAAGACGAATGTTGTGGAGAATCTAGAAAGAGTCCGGTCACGATGAAGAATATCCTGTTTCAAAATTTGGCCCAAGTAAATATGTCAAATGGAGACTGAATGTGCTCTTGGAAGTTGGCTGTACTTCAGCATCGTGTAATTCAAGACATGATGGCCGGCATGGACTATCAACAGAAAAAGGATATTCGGGGTACTGGGAATTCCCGTGAAGAAGCGCTCTGCCTTCGTAGGGATGTTCTATTTCAGCATGGCCATTATTCCTAAACTTCTAATCAAGTAAAGCACCGAATACTTGTATCCTGTGACCATTCTCTCTAACAAGCACTTAAATTGCATGCGAATATGACAGTTGTAGAGTCCGTTATAAGACTGAAGCAGGTGACCGTAGTGACAAAAAAGGGTCTTCTTGTTTTGACAAACCTTCGTGTTGATGACAAAAAGCGTGACAAAACAAGAGACCGACAAAAACCACTCCAAAACCGACACAGTGATAGCCTGTTCACTAAGCCACCATGGCCAAGCAATATAAGCGGCCCGATCGAAAGCGGACCAATCCGTCTAAGGCTAAGAATGAAGTAGCAGCAGTCGATAACAACAAATCCAGCACGCGAAAGAAAGCAAGAAACCGTGGAGAGCAATATCGGAAGGTCAAAGTTGCAGTGTCCAGCACCCCGAAGACACCACCTCCGACCCTTCTCACTATCCAGCGGGAACTCCGCGACAGAATCCTCAAGTGCCTCATGGCCATAGGCGTCGTCGACCTTAAATTGTACGTCTCAAAAGATCCTACGTACTGGACAGATGAAGATCCAATTCCCCAAGGCGTGTCCCCACCAGGCGCACGTACCAGATCAAACAGCTGTTATCGCCCGAGTCTCCAAGCATCTGCTCAACTCCTGCGCTGCTGTAAGATGCTGTATGAAGAGGCTCTCCCCATACTGTACGGCGATAACATCTTTTACATGAAATTCTCGCAAGGATTTCGAGATGGACTCCTTCCTCAGGGCTGTGGACCTGACCACCAGCTCGACCATCAAAGCAAATATTCGGAAATCAAACACATCTACATTGGCAGCGGGCCCTGGAACGAATCCTACATCAGAAAGACGCTTGTAAGCATGCACAAACTGAGAAGCTGCAGTGTGGTGGGAACTGGCTACGATCCTCTTCAGCAGGACGATGAGGCGTTGGTGAGACATGTACTGTGGTAAAGCAAATTTACCGTTCCAACCGTGGCATATTCAATGGATCGGTGCCTTGACGCTATGCTGCGACTCGCGACTGGGGTGTCCAATTGGGTCTTGTGACTCGTGCTGACCAGCCTGGACAGGATTGGGCGATCCACGTGAGTTGTTTCTCGAGCAGGGCGATCATTCATTGCTAGCAACTTAATAGATGAAGGAGCCGAGCAGAGTTGACGTGCTGAAGAATGGCATCGATAACAATTACTTCAGGAAAGTGGTGGACAAGAAAGTCCAGACCAAGGACGGTACCAACATTCGATCGCTGTTGTTCGGGTCCTAGACCAGCCCACATGATCGATGCAAAGCAACTGAGAATTTCCTCAATCTCAATTCATCCCCAGTATTGTAGCAAGTCGCTTCAATGAGCGAAGGCCAAACGCTAATCGATCGAGCTTTGGGTGTGAGACAAACAACTTAGATACTTTCGTTGAAAACTTGGGCTGGGTCGGCGTCCTCATGTTTTGAGGGGGGCACCTTTCGCTGGTCTCTGAAATTTGGAACGATTATACTGGCAGTAAATTAGTTGAGGCAACCTTCGAAATACCAATCGATGAATCGTACCTCTAGAGAAATTTGCTAATCACGTTGCAACCCTAATACTTTTCGTTGTCCGTTCCTCGGATATCAATCGCACCAAGGGATCTATGGCTGCAATTTCCGCATGTGGCCACAGTATGAGCTCAACAAGCTGTCCGTCCTATGCCAGTTTCATTAGGTCGAATATATTCACTGACCACCTTAAAGTACAGCCCTTAACAGGCAAGACGTGCTTGTTTGTTGTCGACTCTGGGGGGCATTCTAAAATCGATATTCCTCTACGAAACCTACCTCACCAACGATGTGGGCATGTGAGAATCGCAACTACGAGTACCAGCGTGCTAATCGATCATCAAGAGAGATTCAAGTGAAGGTAAGTGCGTCTTCTTGCTGTAGAAGAATAGACTAGCGAAGGCCGTGGCGGAAGCGTGTCGAAACTTGCCCGAGAAATCCGACTGATAGGGTTCTATATCATCCCGTCAAGATCCTTTATTTGCTGGTTGTTTGATGGATGTTGATGATGGGTGAAGCGTTCTCGAGGATTTGTTGATATCGATATTGTTTGTCGATGTTGGAAGTCGTGTAACCCACTAATAATTAATGCTGGTTGGTAAGCTCCTATGTCTTGGCAAGGGCCCAATGAATGAGTACCTTCAACCTCCGCCTTTTCATCTCATTCTCTCCATCACCAAGCGAAACTATTAGCAATGACTCCAAGATCACGGACAGTGTCTTGCTCAGTCTGGATCTTGTCAAATTAAAGAATCTTCCTCTCATCTTCAGGCTTTTCATCGACACGCTTGTACTATTGCGAGCGAGCTCTTCACACCCGAGCATTCAGCAAGACACATGGTGCCAGTGGTATTCAGGAATTAAAGGTGCTGCTTCCAGTTTTGTCGAATGTCAATCTCGTGACCTTCCTTGTTGCTCTTATTTCTCTCGTAGAACACTACAGACCGTCATCCCTGTCGCTCCGACGAAATCTAGTCTCCATCCATTTCTTCTCCACTTATAGTCACGTCCTACACAATGTCGGGATGTGCCATATTCGACAAAATCAAGAAATGATACTTGCTTACTTAGGTCGAAGGGTTAAAAGGCCCTACTGTAATCGTGTATGGTTTAGAAACTCGTCTTCTAGGTATGGAATCCTTCTGTCAATTTAAGTCTCTCACTTCGAGATCGAAATCCAAGCAAAGAACTGGCATGTAGACTTTGAATATATCTGACAACTGGGGTCGTGTTGTTTAATGAAGTGGTCCAGGCTGTCGTTGTTGCTCAAATTATAGATGAGAATTTCTTTACGTACTTCGTGCGGGAGATCGAGGAAACCTTTTGGAGGGCGTGTGGCTTGAGCCATCGTGGTGATTTGAATGCGCTTCACTCAATCGCTGAAAGGATAGATAACATCGCACGGAAACATGGTCTTGGAGAAATCATCTCTACAAGCCTTTATTATGTCTGCTCCGTGAAAATCTCACCAACAGAGTCAAAGGTCCAGTCCTCTCGAAGCACTTCTTTCGCTCATCCACTGCAGGATATCAGCGCTCGCTCTGCACGGCAAATCGACAAACATCCCAACTTAGTATTGTCATCTTGCTCTGCCCCGCACCTTTCTAGACACCCCACACGTCCTTTTCTGTATGTCCAGTTTTCTCCGAACACTTTCTTGCCAATCCACTCGAATTTTGCTGTCCTCAAAGCATTGGCTGCATGACCCCAGTTGGCCATCCATGGCCCTGTATCTTTGGACAACCTGAAAAGCAACAATTCGATCTCATTGAAGCGGTGGCCACCGATATTCCGCCAAACGACCCGACCAAGCACGCGCCCAAGTATAATACCATTTTAACCATTCAAGCCACGTGCTATCTGTTTGGTACTCAGGTCTGTTAGAGTACTTCTGAGCAAGGTCGTGGTACCAATCCTCTATCCACCTATCGCACTCTGGCAGTTCACTGTCGAGCCTTTTCTTCATTTCCTTTTGGATATAGTCCACGTCGTCCCGGATTCTCGAGTTGACTTCTCGGAGTATGTCAACATGCCGTATCAAAAGGTGTTTTGATAAGATGATAGAGACGGCAGTACGCAATATATAGCCATCATTGACGCTTTCGAAATCGGTTTCAAATGCGCGAGATAATATCATCTGACGGATTTCTGCTGGGAAGGTGAGGAAGGTGGCTGGTTGTGGGATGTTCTTATCGCGGATCTATAATTCTGTTGCCAGTAGAGAGATGCCCAACTTCGATGGAGTTCGTATAATTACCGCAGCTTGTATTTTGAACTTCTGCTTGATTTCGTTGCTGCGCTGCTTTGCAGCTTTCTTCTCCCATCGCTTGCGCCGTTGCGCCTGAGCATGGAGCCGCCATTTACGAGCCATAATTTAGAGGCGCGTGGTGGAGGAGTCGATGTGATGCTGATGTGGCTTGGTGAGCTAATTGTTGATTTTGTTGTCAAGAGGAGGATGGAGCAAATAAGGCCAGCTCGCCCTTGTGCCCTACTCCCAGTCCTGCTTCTTGCCGACTTCGTCTTCACTCCTCCCATGCCCAGATTCTCGCAGTAATTCCAGCAGAAAATCCATTCTTGGAGGCTTCGGCGAGATTCGGCACCGGGCACTTCTTAGAATAACATCAAATTCTAACGTGAGGTGCAGCAAACGTCCAGCTCCAGGATTGCCACATTGAGGAAACGTTACAACGCTGCTGCAGTTCAACCTCTATACCACAACGACTTCCACTTGATACGCAAAGAGGTGATTCAAAAGGACAAGGTAGTTGCCAAGCACGCCAAGCGGATTTTCTGCTACTTGCTCGAAATTCATAACTCGAACACTTCCTATTCTATTCTGGAACGACTCGTTGGGGACAACCACAACCTGGTACAGGCAGCAGGCGAAACCAATTCCGCGTTTGAGGGTCGGAAAAGGACGGCGACAGGGAATCTCATGACTATCCAAGCGACCAAATGGTTCAAGACTGGTGGAAGTGCGCAATCCAGATACACCAGTTCCAGGAGGGAATTGAGGGGAATCGAGTTGCTACTGATGGACAAATTGGAAGAATCGGTCAGTGACCTCAACTTACGAGATTTCAATGAGGAAGGCCTTCTGCTTCTACTCAAGCATTACTGGAATGAAAATCCGCTCGCGATGGCATGGTCGATGTTCCCGTCAGTCGACACCGAAATCGACTTTCCGGGCATGTACTGCAAGACCGACCCCGCCGCCGATCCTTGTCACACTGAACGACAGAAGTGTTGCGACTACAACCTCAATGTCTTTGTCGAGATGGCATGTGCCACCTTTGTGAGACTAGCCAGGGTAACGAAAACCTGAATCTTCCATTGAGGTCCAAGCTGTTTAGCCTTGAAGACCCCATTCGCTACAACTTCAGCATCGGTCCATATCATAAGCTACCAGCTTCTCGAGGCTGAGGTCAGGGCAGTAGTGGAATATGTATGAAGATGGCTCGAAAATCTTAGCAAATGCAATTGGGAGGACGAGTACGGATGAGACTTGATCATCAATTTTCCTAAGTGCAGCTTTGAGAATGTATTTCCAAGGGGTGGTAGATTCATTTGGGTGAGAAAGGCGATCTCGGATCAGTCGGAGGGGCTCTTTTCACAACAGTACCCGATTGGGGTTTGTTAGAGACTCTTCTCAATGATTTCTCACAATGAACAGCCAACCAGTGATCGGAACGCTCTTGCCAATCAATTCTCTGTGTAAACTGCACTTCTTCAATTCAGCCAGCCGGCATGTGGCATCTCCACCTCAGATTCCGAAATAAATCCTGCCTGCAGATCAAATCGATGTCGAATGTATGCCATGTCAAAACCTGGAAATCCTGAACATTTACCAGGGCATGGCCTCATGCTTCGAACTGTACACAGACGGGATTCAAATTTCGTCCTGTACAAGCTCTTGTATCCAATCTATTGTATATGTAAATGCCTGCTGGAGGCGCTTTCGGCTTGTCTGCTTTCGAGGAAGTTGCGCAATATGTTTACGGTTGACGGATCGAGAGGTGGACATGGTTCTTCTGGGATATTGCTCTAGAAGGTGAAGCCTAACCAAGGAATAAGATGATTTTCGCCATCGACGGTCGGGTGGATATGATTGGTGGAAGACGGTTCGAGGCAATTTGGCTGAACGTAGGTATAGGATGGGAAGGAGATGTGCGACTGATGCAAACTGGACACGTATTCAATTTAGTTATAGCTCATACTTGCCATCCAGCTGTACAGTTGTGCCAGGCGAGATCGATAGATTCTCTCAGTCAGATGGAATGTTGAAATCTGCCCGACATGAGGGAAATCCGTGGCTGGTTCGACCTCCACTCAGGCCATGCCACCATCAGAAAATTGTCTCTTTTCCCCAAGATTCACTGAGAGGGCGCTGAAATTGGTGTATGAAGTGAGCTTGTTTGTTGGACGCGACGCCGTCGAGTGTATCGATAGGCCTGGCAAGAACGAGCCGGCTGCTAGCAATACAGCAAGAGGTGGGAGTAGAAATTGTCACCGTCTCCCGGACTCTGGAGGCTGAAGACACTGAAGTAGATATTGGTTGTAGGGAAATAGCTTTGAGTTGAGAATGCGCGATTAGCTCGGAGGTGCCATTCACTAGATCTCGGTCCTTTCAGCAGTTCATCTTATCACGACTGGCTTGATGTTCTGGCAAAGCGATTGAGAATTGTAGACGGTGGTTAGGCTGTCGAAAATTCTTGAGGAAACTGGCCTTGTGGCGGCCATTCTTGATACTATACTCGAAATTTTGATAGCCATCAGATCTTTTTCTTCTGTTCAAAAAAGAATCGATAAACATGAATCTTATTCTCTTGTCCATAGCCCAGAAAAGGTAGAGTTCTTATATTTTATGCACAAAAAAAGATTCACCCACACGACAACAATCGAAGGGCAAAAAGGACCAAAAAAGAAATTCGCAATTGGCGGTACTGGGCTGGTAATTATTAGCAACATCACGAGTGAGAGGAGGACGAGATATGAGGCTTACAATCGAACCCCTAACAGAGGTCAGCACATGCATGGACTTAAGGCCAGAGGATGGACGTACAGGCTGGCGCGGAATTTGAAGTCGGACTTCAGCCAAAGAACTGTTCCACAACGCGACGTCATACCACTAGACCATACCACCTTTAGGTAACAACAGTATCTAAACTATTGCATAATATTGAAATCTGAGGAAAAAGGTCTTTTGCAAGACAAATGAGCAGGAGACTATACTGTGTTGAGACCAAAATGAGAAGAACATGAAGAACTGATTGGACGTCCAAGGCGGGGTTTATACCGTTTCGCAGGACTGTACCAGGCTGCCAGGCCATAAAATGCCGAGGTTCCGATGTAATGTACCTGACATGCTTTCTGATCCTTCTTCATGATCGCAGAACACTGTTGAAGGCATTGGATTAGGTCAATTGTTAAGATCCGAGATTTTTCATGCCCTGAGTATAGATCTCTGCCTTGAGGCTAGGATTGGTATTATATCAGACGATAGACAGCAAGCTGCTGGCCAAAAAAGTGTCCATTCGAATCACGGACGGAGTGCACGATATATTGGCTTGTATCAAAGGGAGATCTTCATGACTTGTCCTCTTGGGCGAACAGCCTCTTTAGATGAATCAAGCTTAGAAATGATATTACTAACGACAGCAACAATTCAACAGCTTCGATCAACAAGCTGATCTTGTTAAGACGGGCCGATTTTAGGCAATGAACCTCGAAGAATCTGTTAAGAATACCATCAAAACATATGCAAGACTTGCTATCGCGAAGAGGCAGGGACAGAAGCTCTAAATACTTGTGATACATTTGGAGATAATTGCACGATGTGATCTGGAGTAAAAGAAGGTATATCTTTAATAGTTGTCGGAAGAAATGCTCGTTCTCCACGTCGAACACTCAGCGTTCTACTTAAAGAAGAATTCACTACAGAGACAATGATTACACTCATTGATGATCTGGAATTCGAAAAAAATATTCGTGAGTCTTGATTAACGAATGTTAGAGATGACATATCGATTTATAGCAACATGGTTTCTGGTCCCTTGACATTGATCTAGAAAACACATCTTGACGAATTGATGCTGGAAGTCGCGCCTTTTCTGCAAATCTGTCCGCTGAAGACTCCAATTGATTGGCATTTTCTTCGCCATACTAAGCTTGCTATGCATCTCACTCTTTCGTAAACCCAGCTCTTGCTGCTTGATGACATGTCATTGCCTTCCTCAGCACGTCCAGAATGTGGAAGTGGAAAGACATCTTGAGCGTACTTTTTTTTTCAGTTGCTGACGCAAGATTTATTGGCCGGAGCAAGGCTATTCAGCTTCAATTTCGATGCCCAAAGGAAAGGAAAGGAAAAGAATGGAAAGAAGTTGTCAGCGCAATTCGTAAACTTTGTCTTCGAAATGGTTGTGACTCTGACCAGTGAATTCGGGAGCGTAAGATCAAGAGACTGAAGAAAGGAGCATGGATGGTGGCAAATAGTGGCTACGTGATCGTATTAACTTAATACATCGGTAAGATTGTCGCACTATAGAAAATTACATGGCCCGACCGGCTGACTACCGGCTCTCCACAGCCAAGCCTTCGCGAAGGCAAGAATCTGACATCCACCAACAAGCGACATCCAAACACGAACACCACTGGGTCGTCCAATCCACTTTGCTGTACTGAGACCGAGGATGCAGGATACACGGGGACATTCTTCCAAGAC
Source organism: Venturia oleaginea (assembly GCA_013176395.1). NCBI lineage: Eukaryota > Fungi > Ascomycota > Dothideomycetes > Venturiales > Venturiaceae > Venturia > Venturia oleaginea. The sequence goes on along the minus strand of JABMLP010000021.1, from coordinate 802,975 downwards.
CACCCCTCACCAGGCGAGGGAAAACTGGCATGCTGCGAGAGGCTGTCTACAGACGGTTGCTCCGGCCAGGCCTTCGACGAAGCGTCCCATATCAGCTGGATAGCCGTGCCTGCCTAGGGCTGAAGAAATCCTTCTCCCATAACCACCATCATGAGGGGTAGAAGCAATCGGGTTGTGCAAAAGCTTGTGCGAGTTATTACCCCAGCTGATGATCCGCAGCAAAGCGCAGTAGAATTATCTCTGGAAGCCCAGACTGTAATATCCATCTGTAACAGTGATCACTGAGGAACATGTCTTCAGGTGTTTGAGGCACTGAGCCTCTGGAACGTTGTCAGCCCTTGCCCATTGACACCTCAGAGGCTTATCGTATGGACGCCTCCATGTATTCTAAGACGCCGTGCAGGGGGTCTGAGTCGGTGCGTCCGCTTACATGCCGATTCTCTAAATGCAGCGGCATCTGGCAGGTCTGTTGGGGGGATTCTTTAATGCTTTTGCATTCCTTTCTCTGCTCTCTTTGTCCATTTCTCACACCTCGATTAAACAGCATCATTCTTGATTTCATATTGAGGATCATAACATTGGGCCATCCCTGCCATATTGTTACAATTCTCTTACTCACGAACTTTCCTTTATCATCAAACTTGGCCTGCCGACCTCGCAGCGAGCGCAATCACGATGCGACTCTCATTCCCACTTTTCATCAGTGTTCTATTTGCTCTATCAGTATCGGCACAAAATTCAGCTGGAACCTCAACAACACGCACAAGAGCAGCATCTTCTTCAACAAGCTCGCGAGCAGCATCTTCTTCATCAACTAGGACGTCAGCAACAGCCAATAGCACTCCGACGACCCATCGAATCAATGTCGGGCAAGCTGGCGCACACAGCTTCAGCATAACATCAATTGTTGCACCGGTTGGCGATATCATCCAGTTTGTTTTCTATCAAACCAACCACTCAGTCATTCGAGGAGAATATTTTGCGAATGAAGATTGCCCCAATGGATACTGCAATCCATGCATACCTTACGAGGCTATTCATGGCAACGAGGCAGAGGGGTTGTTCTCAGGCAATCAACTGGTGACGGATACACCATTATCGACTTCTACCCGACCCACAGATAAGATCTGGAATTACACTGTAACAAATGCATCCACGCCGATTTGGTACTACTGCAATGCTATCGATTCGTGCACTCCTGTAAGTAAGAGCGAAAATGTAGCCCAAAAAACATCCTACTAACGATACCGCACAGAACGGAATGGTCGGCGTGATCAATCCTCTCGCAAGCCAATCCATAGACCAACAAATCGCCGCAGCGAAGAAAGCAGCTTACCAACTTGCCCCAGGCGAGCCCCTCCCAGTGGAAGGGCAAGGAGCCTCTCCAACCTCAAGCGAAGCCCCATCAGCCTCATCCACACACGCCGACCACAAACCCATCCTGGGCGGCGGCGCAATCGCCGGAATAGTAGTTGGCGGAATCGCTTTCATGGCCATAGCAGCCGCCCTGTTCTACTTCATGGGCCGCTCAAAAACCTACAAAGACATGTTCAAAGCCTCTCGCGGCGGTTCAGACCACCCAGGCGGCATCTCCGAAGCAGGCGACCGCGTCGGTCCCTGGACCCCCGGACCCCACGGTACCGCTTCCACCCCGTACCAAGATAATCCCTCCGTATCAGGTCACGGAAGTCAGGCTGGTTATCAAGATCACAGAATCAGTCAGATGACTTACAATTCCATGGCACCGAGTAATTCGGGCACGTTTGTTGGGTATAATCGTAATACGGGTGAGCCTGAGTTTGCTGCTGAGGTGCAGGCCGGGGATGTTGCTGGGGCGCAGTATAGTGCTAAAAGTAGTCCTGCGCAGAAACAGGGGGGATGGACGGCGCCGCATCCTGCTTTTCAGCCGAGTGCGCCGATTCCTGAGGCGCAGGTTTATGAGGCGCCTGGGGATACGCCGAGGCGGGCGTAGAAATCGTACTTTGAAGTTTTATTCCTTGCCTTTCAGCTATCGATATCTAATGATTTCTTTTGTGTACTTAGGGCGACCTGATTGGGAGACTTTCTCGCTTGGGAATTAGCTTGAGGTAAGAACATTGTTACAGACGAGGTTTTGGCGGAGAGGGTAGCCTTTCGTCTACAAAGTCACCCGATATTTTTTCCTCGAGTCCCACGAGATTACCCCTCGAATACCAATTAAGGGTGTTGCCATTAAACCCGAGTTGTGGATAGTTTTGTCGATCGCGATTGGATCCTGACGAAGATTCCTAATCCCGTTTACGAGCATCGTCAGATATTAGCAGGGTCTTGACACGAGTAAGACTAGATCTATAAATAGTCCACACCTTGTCAGCAAAGGGAGGCCTCGGCTTACATCGTACACAGTACACTTGTTGAAAAAAAATTACGACCAATGCAAATCTCTATTCGTCCTCTCAAGCCCTTGCCCAGGCTCTTCGGCAATAACCACGGTCCTGCATTTCCTTCGCCAGACCACTGCTACTAGAGAATAGTGGCCCTCGAAGTCCAAATTCCCACACGAGCATTGCGCATGAGGCACAGATCGTGGAGGTAGACGCCACTTCGGAATCTGAAGCTCAAAAATTCCCGATTTGAAACTCACCAATCAAAAGATTGTGGGAAGCAACGAGTCGACATTGACGTTGACAGTGGTAACAAGTGTCGGATGCTCCAGCCACTCCCTGCCTTTCCATCAATCGACTTCATGACGGATATAGACGAGGCAAGAAAACATTACGGTTACTCAAATCCTACCCTGTCGTGGACGTCGAGCTAAAGGAAATATTAACAAGCCTTATCTCGTACAAATTCATTCTCATCGAATCAGAGAATTCCAAGACTTACTTCGATGCTGCCTCTTTCCCCGAATCCAGTCCTCCACAACCGCAGCAACTTCCAAATTATTTTCTTCCAACATGAAGAAATGCCCATTGCCCGTGATGTTGCGATCCGCCAGCTTAGTCCACTCTGGATTCCCACCAGCCTGTTTCAGAAAATCAATCACACAATGATCATACGTAATATGCACACTCGCCTCTCCTGTAAGACACAAGTACGGCACGCTCGTGATATTAGGCAGCTGTCTCGCCGGCTCAGCTTGGAGATAACATCTTCGGGTTTCGAGGGTATCATTGCCCACCCAAACCTTACTGAGTTCAATGTAGTTACCGATCGCAGGTTCGTAAGAAAGAGGCGCATGTTGAAAGTATTGATTGAAGCTTGCTACGGAGGTGGCCGGAAGGTCCCTATATATAAGCGCCCAGCGCTATTTCCCAAATGGGACACAAATAAACAAGGAGAATAGCCACTTCCTCCAACAGCGTATTCGCCAACCCCCAAAGTCCGAAATCCGACACAGCGTTCAGCGCGGAGCCATAGTTCCAGAAAGGCTGCGTGCTATATTCCAGATTGATATTGCCAGCAACATATTGCGGGCAGTCATTGGAGATAACGATGGGGTATTGCGCACCTGACGAATGCGAGATAAGGTACGAAGGCCCCAAAAGCTCCAGGAGTGCACAATCAGAGGCACGCATGGAAAACTCGCCAGAAACCCAGTTGTTGGTGAAGGGGATGATCCATTTGCTGAACGCTGTGAAGGAAGGGTCGCCTTTTAGTTCCGTCCCGGGCCACTGGGCGTGGAGAACTGCTTGTGGTTATGTTGGATTGAGTTCTGGGGCTGTGAAACTTGATACGAGACCTTCGACTGTCGTGGAGTTCCAAAGGAGGTAGTCGGTAAAACCTTCTTGACTGCTTCGTCCGGCGCCCGCGTGGTCGAGTAGGTATGCCATATATCCCTTGTCCAAAAAGTGTGAAGCAAACCCTTTGCGATTGACGAGGGTATTGAGCCATTATACGCCTGAGACAGCACCGCCGTAGAAGAAAACCAATGGCTTGTCTTGTGTTGCACCGCCGGCTGGCGTCAGTTTCTCAACGTAGAGATGATCGGTTGTGATGTTGCCGTTTGTATATTCATTGTCGATCCATCTGCCACCGATGTAGAACACATCACGGGAGAAGGTCGTTTCCGAGGAGGCGCATTTTGGACTGACAGCATTGATGCCGGTGCAGTCTGTTGACTGCGCAGCCACGAAACTCAGGCATAATGCCAAGTTGAGAACGGAACGAGAAGAGGGGTAAAAATGCCACCATTGAAAGAAGGGCGGGAGTGAGGCAACGAGTGAATAAGGTGAGTTGAAATAGGATGATGCCAAGTACCACATCCGCAACGCCTTGCTACTGCATATAAATATAATCAACTATATCCCGTCTTCCTCTGAAGGTGGGGCCTCAATACTCAGAGGTATTTGTTCATGTCTAGAAACTAGGTCTATGACGAGCGAAAGATTGTAGCATGGAACGAAACCTCCATCCTTTGTTTGAACAGGATCTCAGTGCCATTTTGTTTGTTGCGATGGTGCCTTCAGCAGTATAGACTATAGAGTCATTTTCGCAGATTCGTGAAAAGATCTGCAACCTGGATCTCTTCAAGGACCCTTGCGTAAATCTTCAAGCGTTATGGGCCAAACCATTGTGGATATCTTAGCGTTTTAACCCGTGCCTACAGAAATTAGTGGAGTATGGCGGGAGTAGGCTGATGAAAAAAGATAGCGGAAATGATGGCAGGATATGGAAGGTACCTACAGACTGAATGAACATGTAGACCATTCTCCTACGGCATCGCCAGGAATCAATCGCGCAAGACCGATTCCCTTGCGGAATAACTTGGGGCGAAAAAGCCACGTGTAACACGGCATCCACAGGCCTGCGTAGACTACTGGCTAGCGGGAGTCGACACATAGGTCGTCCTTAGGCGATTTGTTGAGTGTGAGCCCCCAAAATGCATAGGGGTGAAGAGTATCCGTGGACCTGCTCGGAAAATCACTCCTCCAGATTTCGTAACAGTCGCAGGAGTTGAAAGGAGGATGAGATCCACGAACGTGAACGGCTCGGGAAGATATCGTACGAGATCAAACACTGGGATGGGCAGCGAGAGGCATCCGTGTCACGATTTCCAGTCTTTGAGCCACCAATCTCGCTCGATACATATACCAGTGGATTCAGCTATGGTTTGTCCCATCTCGATCCTCAAGGTTTGAGCTATGCCCTCTGCCTTACCATATTACTCAGACGTCTTCCGATAATGCCAACCGACTCTACTTCACAATGGATCGCCAACAACAGCATGGCGTCAGCACTTATTGGGCAGCCCCCGAATACTCAGCAGGACTGGTATATCGTCCGAGGTCTTCTTCGAGCCGTGGGTATGGACGAAAAGACCCGGTCGTGGGCTATGTTCTGGCCGCCAAAAAAATGAGCAATACCGAGTCAAAAAGGCCATCCGTCATCGCCGGCCTTATCGTCTCTTTGGTCATTATTTCCAGCGTGACCCTCACTCGACTAGGTTTGAGATCGTCAGTGTCAACGCTGCGGTTTGGAGTGGATGATTGGGCCACCATTGCTGCTGCAGGAATGGGAATAACGGTACGTATCATGCAAAGCGATATCCAGCTCCTATAGCCATACCTTGAGTCACCGGAGTCACCGGAGACAAATTGAGTGAGTCTGAAGACAGAGTTATGACAACAGCTGACCCACAAATGTTTAGTACACAAGCTGTCAATTGATCATGGCCATCAAAGGCGGTGGTGATCATATCGCACGTGGTCAATGCTTTGTAAGATTCCAATAAACTCGAGTACCTGAGTATAAGTGTAAGCTGACTTGATCCTTGTGCAATCAGTGGGACCACACCTACTAGGACTACTGTACCTTCAATTACTATGGGGTCCTTGACAAGCTCACATTTTATGCTACAGTCGCACTGATCAAAATCTCACTCACCTTATTCATTCGGGGTTTGACGGCTGGCACGACAAAGAAGTGGCGTTGGTTCTGCGATTTCTTTCTTTTTACGCTGGTTTTGTACCTGGTTGATTGATTGATTGATTGATTTTATCCTACTCGGTTGCAGCCGCTTAATCAGGCAGCTATGTCCGGTTAGGAGGACTTCATCAGACAGCCGACACGTGATAGATTATATAATCCACCGCGCCCCACTTCGCCCCGTTCACTGAAACAAGACCAGCTGTCCCCTCCGTCCTCCCTCTTTTCCCTTAACCAGTATCTCCAAATGCCCGCTGGCTCTTGTAGATACTGGTTATTCTGCTAGTATATCTGTGCTATGTAGACTCAAGAGGCAATGCCTCGTGTTTCGCTATCCTTCTACCTACAGTCTCCCTCTAATGCTCAGCTTTGTCTATCTGTTTCGCCTTATCCCTCAAGGCCAATGGGTTCCCTAAGTATGTTTCTGCTTGTGAAAGTTGCCTTGCACCAGATTCCTATGCGGCGGTGTATTTGGTTGTGTGATGCTGGAGACAATAGTAACCATCGTAGTCGTGATTTCGCTGCTTGGGTGTGATACTCCGGGTATGCCCGTGGACGAGGCTGTCTGGTAGCTGCCGTATTGTATGGCGCCGATCGTGCTATAGACCTGCCGTCTTATAGTCGGAGCCTACCTGCTGCTAGTCGCTCTCCCTACTTGCTATATCGCGCTCCTACTCTTGCCAATGCCATAACTGGGACGCAACAGTCTGGGGAGAGGCTCAAGGCTACGTCTGCTGGCTTGTAGGGAGGGGATTTGCCGCCAATAAGCTCCTTCTATACGTCCTTACTGCTTACTGTGTTGCGCACCTACTCTTGCCAATGCCATAACTGGGACGCAACAGTTTGGGGAGAGGCTCAAGGCTCTGGACATCAGCTTGCAGCAGGACGGTTTGCGGAGACGATAGTAGATGAGGTTCTCTAGCAGCTGCCGTATCGTGTCGCACCGATTGTGTTGTAGACCTGTCGTCTTATAGTCGGAGCCTATCTGCTGCTAGTCGCTCTCCCTGCTTGCTATATCGCGCACCTACTCTTGCCAATGCCATAACTGGGACGCAACAGTCTGGGGAGAGGCTCAAGGCTACGTCTGCTAGCTTACAGGGAGGGGATTTGCCGCCAATAGGCTCCTTCTATGCGTCCTTACTACTTACTGTGTCGCGCACCTACTCTTGCCAATGCCATAACTGGGAGGCAACAGTTTGGGGAGAGGCTCAAGGCTCTGGGCAACAGCTTGTAGCAGGACGGTTTGCCAAGACGTTGGGAGAGGTTGTCTAGTCGTTGCAGTGGTGTGTGGTGCCGATTGTTGCGCACCGGGCGTCTGGTGCTTGAGTTGTGTTGAAGGTATTGCCGTTCTAGCAGTGACTCGTCGACTCGGAGCGTTGCAGTGTCATCTGGGGTGATGAACTAACCGGGAGATAGTGACTAGATGGTTGCTGTTGTCTTTGGTGGACGCATCGTTCGTGTAGCTTGCTCATGTATTCGTCTGCTTGCTCTGCCGTGGCCGCGACGGCGACTCTAGAGGTATCTCATCGACGCTGAGGGACGCGCGATGGCCTCTAGAGGCCGGAGCGGCCACTGGCAGAGGTGTTTTGATGATCTTTAGATGATACTTCTGTAAATTCCAAAAATTGAGTTCTCGCTGTGTGTGCTGTTTTCGGTTTTGTACCTGGTCTCAGCCACGATCTGGTTCCTGCTCACCTGCGACCCATCACGAGCGCAATGGGATCTGCTCTACAGAGGCAAGTTGGAAGAAAAACAGCACACACAGCGAGAACTCAATTCTTGGAATTTACAGAAGTATCATCTAAAGATCATCAAAACACATCTGCCAGTGGCCGCTCCGGCCTCTAGAGGCCATCGCGCGTCCCTCAGCATCGAGGAGGTACCTCTAGAGTCGCCGTCGCCGTCGCGGCCACTGCAGAGCAAGTACACGAATACACGAGCAAGCTACACGAACGATGCGTCCACCAAAGACAACAGCAACCATCTAGTCACTATCTCCCGGCTAGTCCATCACCCCAGATGACACTGCAACGCCCCGAGTCGACGAGTCACTGCTAGAACGGCAATACCTTCAACACAACTCAAACAACAGACGCCCGGTGTGCAACAATCGGCACCACACACCACTGTAACGACTAGACAACCTCTCCCAACGTCTTGGCAAACCGTCCTGCTACAAGCTGTTGCCCAGAGCCTTGAGCCTCTCCCCAAACTGTTGCCTCCCAGTTATGGCATTGGCAAGAGTAGGTGCGCGACACAGTAAGTAGTAAGGACGCATAGAAGGAGCCTATTGGCGGCAAGTCCCCTCCCTGTAAGCTAGCAGACGTAGCCTTGAGCCTCTCCCCAGACTGTTGCGTCCCAGTTATGGCATTGGCAAGAGTACGAGCGCGATATATCAAGTAGGGAGAGCGACTAGCAGCAGATAGGCTCGACTATAAGACGACAGGTCTACAACACAATCGGTGCGACACGATACGGCAGCTGCTAGAGAACCTCATCTACTGTCGTCTCCGCAAACCGTCCTGCTGCAAGCTGATGTCCAGAGCCTTGAGCCTCTCCCCAAACTGTTGCGTCCCAGTTATGGCATTGGCAAGAGTAGGAGCGCGATATAGCAAGTAGGGAGAGCGACTAGCAGCAGGTAGGCTCCGACTATAAGACGGCAGGTCTATAGCACGATCGGTGCCATACAATACGGCAGCCACCAGATAGCCTCGTCTACGGGCATACCCGGAGTATCACACTCAAGCAGCGAAATCACGACTACGATGGTTACTATTGTCTCCAGCATCACACAACCAAGTACACTGCCGCATAGGAATCTGGTGCAAGGCAACAATCACAAGCGGAAACACATTTCGGGAACAAACAAGCCTTGAGGGATAAGGCAAAACAGACAGACGAAGCTGAGTACTGGAGGGAGACTGTAGGTAAAAGTTTAGGGAAAAGAGGGAGGACGGAAGGGACAGCTGGTCTTGTTTTAGTGAACGAGGCGAAGTGGGGCGTGGTAGATTTTATGATTTATCACGTGTTGGCTGTCTGGTGAAGCCCTTCTGACCGGACATAGCTGCGTGATTAAGCGGCTGCAACCGAGTAGGAAACAATCAATCAATCAATCAATCAAGCAAGTTGGAAGAAATACCAAGCTGTATCAACGCTCGACATTGGAGTCAATTCCATCCACAACATGGCTCATGCCGTGCAAGGGGTCATGTTGCTGACGAGCCCATGGTTATCCTGTGGAAGGTTGAGATTGAGATCAAGAAGAAGATGCGGTTGTTCTTTATCTGGGGTTGTGGTTTGGTCGCTGTACTGTGTGGCCTGATGCGGATGCTGGACGCGAACTTCACGGCCGACATCTTTTGGTCCTACACGCAGCTGCTTATCTGGACTTCGCTGGACGTAACGGTGGGCATTGTGGTGATTTCGCTACTTGTTTTTGACGCCATAATAGCTGCGAGAGTGCGCAAAGCGATCCCGAAGATGACAAGAAAGACGAATACGGACAGTAGGAGCGGGTATGGTAATCTGGACAAGAGAAAGACTAGATCTGGGGCATCGAGTACGGCGAAGAGAGGAGGACTCGAACAGGATGAGGCTTGCGTGTCGCAGCGGAAGGGACTGGAAGGGGGAGACTGCGGCGAGCGAGTCAACTAGTCGAATAGGATAGGAGTATCATAGGAGCAGTATATGTTCCTGAATGCCCCTGATATCAATGACTTTGGCCTTGTGAAACATGTCTTGAACGCTGGTTGCTCATTGTTCCAGCGCGCCCCAAGACGATTTCAAGGAGTTTGGTTGGTATCCATGAGTTAGTAAGCTGATTGGCCTGTAAATCTCAACATGTAATGTCACTGATTGGTGAATTAACCCTACTAGAGACCTGTTGTTAAAGAAACCTTAGTCAGCCACTCTGTGAAAGGTTTCAACGCACACCAATGGGACGAGTTGTTACATAACACACTTGATGGCAGGCATGACCATGATAGCCCTGTGCACATCTCCCACACCATCCCATGCCGCCGACCTTTTCGCTCCCCACGAAGGCTCATCTCCTGCATTACCCTACCGCCATGACGGATGTGGCAGTCCTTATCTTTGACCTTTGCGAGCCCAGTCATGGGATTCGTGGGTTCCAAACTTGCCATTGCTGCATACGGCGTAGCTACGACCGTCGCCGTTTTATCACTTCGCTGGCTGTGTGAGATGGCCATGGTGCCGACGAGTATAGGTATATATACCGCCGTGTAGTCAGTCGAGGCGCGAGGTAAGAGTACAAATAATTACCACCCTTTCGTTGAAAACAACATGCGTTTCTCCATCTTACCCGCTCTATCCATGCTGTTGACTCTGGTGGCAGGACAAGATGTCAGTTCAAGGTACGTTTTCCTCCCTCCTATGATCAGAAGAGCATAACTAACATGAATGGCGAACATAGAACGGCCAACACCGAAGTTGCCCTTACCACCGTTTCTGCCACTACTTCGACTGCAACTACAGCCACGACCTCGGATGAACATACTGCAAACACAATCGTCAGCGGTCCTACAACCGTTTCTCCTACCGCTACAACAGCCACTACGGCCACTTCGTCAGACTCGGTGAGTTGATCAATCGACGTCTACTTGCAGCGCATGAATGCTGATAGAATGCAGCATACGGCCAATACAATTATGTCCGGTCCAACGACCGTAACAGGAAGTCAGACTGGTGCGGGTCAAGGGCGGACTGCAGGCATTGCAGCGATGGCGACCCCGAATGGGGTCGGTGTTGCTGGACTGGGTCTTTTCGCTGTGGGTCTGGGCTTTGGAATGGCTGGGTAGAGAAATGGCAGAAGTGTTAGGCGTTGGACACAAGATTGGCCCTGTGAAGCGATTACTCTACGTGAGAAAACCTCTTCGAAGCTGAAATTTGGACGTAATGATATATATTTTGCCTCGAGGCCTCTTCAGCTGCGCCCAATACCAATATTTACAGCATTTTAGGTCGCAGGCACGCTCGACTAAGTCCTTGCACGGCTCTACTGTATACAGGCTGTACCACAACCAAATGCGCCAGATCGAGGCTGAGTCTCTCACGTGCAGCTGGTGGGCGTCTGAATCGTATCTAAACTCAACCGTCCCATGGAATTCACAACTGACGACCAAATTATAATAGCGCTCTCAAGTGGTTCCAAACTCTTGAGGAGGATGCATGACCCACTAGGTTGGAGACCCTCCCAAACTATCGACCACCACGAAACGCTCGCAAGCCAGTGCACTCGGTGTGCAAACCTCCACCGAACATAACTGTCAACACCATGGCCGGCAATATCGATTACAGTTTTATCAATGAGCTGTACGAAGAAATGGAGCGAAGGCCGCCTGGAATAGAAGCTCGAAAACTGTTGATCGAAACATTCATTGCAGCCGGATGGACAAATTCAGTCAGCGACGCTGTACAGGAGCTCAGAACGCTATGCAGCAATGACGCTCAAGTGAATGAGTGGCATACTGCATTCTGCAAGGCTGAACCACAAGGCCCGGGGTTAAATGGCTCGAGTTCGAAATCAGCATCTTTCAACGGAAAATCGAAAAACACATTTGCAAAGCCAGCAAATCCACCAATCGCAGCCGCGGTATTACCTTCGGACCCAACTGAACTGGCGTCAGAGAAGCAGAGACTCCTCACGAGCTATCGAGATTTTCGACAGAAAGCAATGACACTGCTGCGCGATTTACTCACCAAAAAGGGCCTGCCTACGAGACAAGATGACAATCACCGGGACCTGGAACTGCTCGGAGACGGAAAAATAACCACGGTCCTACGAACTCGAGATGTCAATCTTCGCAAGGATAAGTCTCCAGCAAAAACCAATCGACCTCCAGACAGTGCGAGAGAAGTTGCCCGAAAGATGAAAGTTGACCCGGCGAAAGCATTCGATATTTGTATATCTGACCTGGAGTCAATGATCAAATGGCTGAACGATACTCAACCCAAATCATCATTGAACAACGATACACTGCGTGAGGCCATCGCAAAACGAGTTCGCCTGATGATTGTGGCCCTACCGGACAATCTTCAGATTCACGCAAATACATCTTTGATGCATGTCGAGCATGAGAACAAATGGAAAACATATGTCAACGATGAAACCATCTACGGCGATATGGTACCCGATATTGCGCGACAAAACTTCTACTGTACCGAGGACGGATTTGCCTGGGATATGGAGGAACTCTCCCAAGCCATTACAAGCAACAAAGGAGTGATGCGCAATCCACTCAGCAAACACATGTTCACCCCAGGCGACATCAAAGGCATTCTCAGCCATCCCCTTGGCCGACCTCTCTCTGCGCTTGGGATCGAACAACACAAGCTGAAGCAAGGTGTGCGGCCTAAGACACTGGAGGAGATGGATCGCATGGTGAATGTGCTGATGGAGGACATGGCTGAGGATGCAATGCAATCAAGGCTAGCGGTAGACGAGTTTCTTGCCTATGTCGCAACCTTGCCCGAGGCGGAACAAAACGCGCTGGACAATCTCCGAGTTCCCGCGAGGGACTCACATACTGGACAAGCCTTTGATGGGACAATCGGCGAGGCAGTTCGAGATGCCAAAGCTAACAAGCTATGCTTCCATAAAGCTGGTAAGTCTTTTTTCAGCATTGCACGCATCTCCTACGTCCTTTACTTACGGCACGTCGCAACGAGAGTATCACATATGGTTCGCCTGCCATTGTTCCCACCCAGGAAGAGCCCTCCACCATACATTGATAACGCAAGGCTGAAACAATACTAACGATCTTTAGGTAATTTCATTCGCCAAGCATCTAAGCATCTGCGAAGCCAGCAATAGTCAATTTCGGTTCGATGAACCATGAGCGCAGATACCTCACTGTATCAAAGTTAGACTCATTTTAGCCTTCCATGTCTCCACAGAAGAGAAGATTCCACAAATCTTCCATACATAACCTTTTGTTTCACAATTTATGCATCTCGTACTACACTTGCAATCATTTCTTTTTCGCCACTCTTAAGACACTAGAGCGGCAGACTCGTATCGCTCGCTCAGCCTCGCAAGGCAGCAATCGGTACCTCGCACACCCACTTCTTACGTACACTTGACCCGACCTTCGCCCTGTTCCGGCCAGATAGACGCAATGTTACTTTACTAGTGCATGCACCGTCACTCACGCCTTGTGACAATCGAAACCACACAACACCTGCAAAGTGACAGGAATTTTTCTTCAGCTGAGTCTGCAGGCTCAACTAAACATCCGCGAGGTGGCTTCAAACTCGACTCATCGAGCTGGACCCTGCACTAATTTGTGACAAGGCTGAGTTGATAGGTCACTCACTGGCAACTTCGCCTTGGGAGGCTCTTGAATGATACACAGTGAAAAGATGAGGATTAAGGATTGCATGAGGTTCAAAATGAACCGGTGATCGAGCGATAGTTATACAGATGTGATTGCTTTGAAATCAAAAGACGGGTACATGATTCCGACGGCTGTATGTCACCGATATCCACTTTGCGGCTAACTGAAATTGTGGTATCATCCAACAGCGGCTGTATCATCTAACAGAGGCTCCCACACTAGCAATTCAACACGATCCTCGCTATGGCCTCGAGGTCGCCTACTGACCCGACCTTCGCCTCCATGACAAACACTTTCGCTACCATCACTCCATGGATGGGTCGTTTGAGTCAAACTTTGTGCGACACGATCACTACCCATCTTCTTTTACACCCTCTTTTTCAGATCGAAGGACAACCAAGAAGGGCCTTCGACACTTACCCGCCTGAATTACCATGGCTTGGGGCAGTATCAAGCGATACTTTTCGTCCCTGCTTTCGGAAGAGAATTTCGAAAAGCAGATGCTCAAGATTGCGAACGGACCGCATCCTTCAGATACAGTGTTCCCATGGGACCGATTGAGTACTTGTACGGAAAGCTTTCTCAGGAGGCAGAAGAATATCGATATTCACAATGGCATTGACGAGTTCTTGATTGGTTTGATCAAGAAATGTTCCTCCCCGGACGTCGCGTTGGCGGCTTGTGCTGATCTTGAGCATGTATGCCATTGAGGGGCTGTTAAATGAGTTCAGGCCTGTGCTAAACAGCATTTCAGGACTCCAATCCTATATCCAGATTTTGCTGGCTATTAAACATCACCAAACTCAAATTGTCAACGGCGATGAAGCAAATCTGGCACGAGCGGTCCAGCAGCTACTCTCGCAACCAATACATGACCCTGTCAACCTCTTGCGTCCACTGGCATCCCTCATCCATCGCGGGGTGACACAGGATTCTCATATGGCCGATCACCTCGATGCACTGGTACGACAATCATCGTCCATTCTATCGACACTGATGGAGACGTTCAAAGCCAATGCAGATTGGTTTGGAGCATATCGAGAAGCACCGTGGCTCCATGACGACTTCAAAGATCTTCCCGACGATCATAAGATCCGACCGAATGATCTGTCCCTAATCAACATACTATATCAAACATTCCCCTCGTGGTCTAGTTGGGCAGCATGGGAGCCGAATGAAAGGGCGCTAAAAGCTTACGCCATCCATTTGTCCACCCGTCCATGGGACAAACATCTAATCAAAGGCCTGCTTCTGCTTGCCTTGGAGGGCCCAGACTTCGCCGTTGGAGGTAAGGTCAGAATAACGCACTATTCGACAATGCGAGAACAACTTTCTGCGGCCAACAGAACCAAACTCATTCAACGGCGTGGGGCCATCAAATTCGACCTGTTGGGATCAAGAGCCAACCATATCCGCGTCACACTAGATGTGCTGAGTAAACTGATCTTCGATGCATGCACCAAAGACACAGTAAGACAAAATAACTGGCACATGTTGTTGTTCCAACAAGTTTGTCTTAGTGAACCAATCAGCAAGGAAAGGATATCGTTGCCGGAAGCCGCATTTGATCCTGGCTCCATCGCAGTCATCTCTGCAATCTGCGAGGTAAAGATAGCAGAGAAGGAGGGCACAGAGCCCGATGCCGAAGAGCTGAGCATTTTGTTCCAAGCCTTAGACTGGGATGCCTCCAAGTAATTAAGAAAAATACTTGGAGACTCCATTGTCGCGTTCATGTGCAAATACTTGGAAAAAACGTAAGGAATGCTAAATACGATCGTCAACGTGGATCGAAATTGGACTCTGTCAGATCTGCAAATCCTGGAAGCATTACAGAGTTTTGGCGAAGTCTATAAGAAGGCCCCGAAACTCAAGCGTTATTTCTCCGGGGGGATGAGGGCGATTCTTGAGCGTTGGCCCGCGAAGTGGGAAGTGAGTCATGTCGCATCCTACACATCCCCAGCTCATCACTGGATAAGCCTCTGGCGGCTTTATTTGTCAAATTGCCAGATATCCATTCATAGAGATCATGAGTTGAGCTGCTCCTGGAAGCATCAGCAAATGCTAACCATCAGTCAAACAGGTCCAGGAATCCTACCAAACCATCCTTCTTGCCCAAGACAACGTCTATACCTCTACAAAATGGCTGACAACGGAAGTCGAAGCGTATCTACTTTACCGCCTCGTCTCTCCATGACTCTTTTCCATCGAAGCCAGAACCACACAGCTCGGCACACGACCTCTGGTGCAAAACAAAGGACCATGATCGACGGTCTTTGGCTTTCGTGGCAGCACATCCAGACGCAAACTCTGATCCTTACCTCCGTTTAAAACTTATTCAACAACTCGATTTCATCGATGACGGATTCTTACGAATCTTGAAGTTTCTGATCGAAAACAGAAAGACTAGTGCCGCGGGTGAAGCATGTGTCTCTTTTGCCCGGGCCCTGGCCCTTGAAGAAGATCTGATTGAAGCCTGGCGCTTCCCACTTCGTCTCATGATTTTAGAGGAAAATTTAGAGACGTGGGCTCTTCAATCGCTTAATGTAGAGTGTTGGATCAGATGGATCGATGATTTGTGGAGGATTTTCCAGGATATGATTCATGCGGATGATAAAAAATTGGGCGCTAACGCTGGACTCGAATTTGGCGACAATAAAGCGACTGGAGAGCAGAGAAGGGATGAGGCACAGTGATGCTATGATGTGCATGCTAAGAGGTGGAGATGTACGTCTGTGACACGAGCTTGAACGTATTATTGGGTTTTTGAACGTCGCATGTGAGGCAAAATGGGATACTTTCGTAGCATTGGTCACACGACTGGATAAGGACGGCAAGAACGCGCCAGCTGTAAGGGAAACAATCTTCCAAGTCAGCATGGCAACCGTTCCTGGAGTAGAGGCGTGTCTGCACGTCCTCGAGTCGTATGAGGAGGCTTCATTACGATTTGCGGATACAATGCTTGCTTGCTGGCTAAATGAAGAGGACATGATGGACCGGGACTGTCTCGCATTAGAAGCTGTGGCAATTGTGCTCGAGATGGACGCGGCGTATCCAGGAGAGCCCGCGCTGGATAGTCTGGAGGCAACCCATGTCCATCTAGACGACCAATTCCAGGCTCTCATCGCTGAAGCTGTTCGACTTGAAGGACTGCGCATCACTTTCCAGACCAAGGATCCAAATGGAATCGCCCTCATACTGGACGAAGTCGGCGTTGAGGATAGCTTCCCACTAGATGATATTATGGTCAATTTGCCCTCAGAACTTATCGATGTCTTAGAGCGCATTTCAGAGCATGAAGTCGAGCTTCAGCTTCCTCTCACTAAGCTCATAGCTCTTCAGAAAAAGGTCATCGGACCAGGTACGGCGCAAAGCCTACTCGTCAGATTTAGTCCAGGAGCCCATGGTTTACCAACCAACTTCTGCCTTCATTGGGACAACGAACCCAAGGAGATGTCTATCAACGGCTATTCGCCTTGTATGGCATTTCTTGACTCAAAGCCGGAAGAGCATTCATGTCATGGCCGGCCAACGCCTGGCGTATATCAAATCAGCCGGTCTTTCTCCCATTGCCTCATCGACAATGGCTTCAGTTCGCTGCAAGACATAAACAGGGTCCTTCTCTATGAGATGGCTACTTGTCACACCAAATGTCTAGTCTGCGCCGTCCTGCACGCGTACAATATGCGTCGCCCAACAGCCTGTCCAGATCCACAGTGCTTGAAAACTTATAAGAAGTCACACGTAGATGTCTATTCGACATGATACAGCCATAACGTAATTCACTAGCGAGCGGGCCACACCACCGAGCGGGCTACCGAATCGATCATTTCATCTTTGCAAGCCTCTACACCACCACCTCATGCCTTCTAAAGCCCAGCAAGAAGGCCGATTACTTCTTGCTCTTCAAGCCTATCAAAAAGGCCAAATCACAACTATTTTCCAAGCTGCATTAGCTTATAATGTACCATACAGTACCCTCAAATATGGCCTCTCTGGACGCGTTGCACGCGTCGAAACGCGCGCAAACAGCCACAAACTTACTCCCACAGAGGAAGAAGTCTTAACTCAATGGATTATCTCAATGGATAATCGAGGCTATCCTGCTCGAGTCTGTGCAGTACAGAATGCGGCGAAATTACTGCTTCAACAACGCGTCGGTCCCTCAGCCTCAATCGGTATCAACTGGTCTGCCAGGTTCATCAAGCGACAGCCTACCCTGCAATCGAGATTCAATCGCAAGTACGATTATCAGCGTGCTCAATGCGAAGATCCAGAGCTTATCGGAGCCTGGTTTCGGCTTGTGAGTAATACAATTCAGAAATACGGCATTCAAGAGGAGGATATCTATAACTTCGATGAGACTGGCTTTGCAATGGGTATTGCAAGCACCTCACGCGTCGTTACTACCTCAGATTGACGGGGCAAGCCACCTCAATTACAGCCAGGCGATCGGGAGTGGGTTACAGCAATTGAAGCGATCAATGCGCGTGGCTGGTATCTCCCTCCGATGGTTATCTTCAAGGGCAAGGTGCATCTCTCAACTTGGTTCGAAACTACACAACTACCACCTGATTGGGTGATTGCTTTGAGCGATAACGGCTGGACGAGCAATGAGCTAGGTCTTAAGTGGCTCACTGAGATCTTTGAGCCTAATACATCCTCGAAATCAATCGGCAAACACCGGCTTCTTATCCTTGATGGCCACGGTAGCCATGCGACGCCAGAGTTTGATCAGTACTGCTCCGATCGATCGATCATAACTCTCTGTATGCCACCTCATTCCTCCCACCTATTACAGCCTCTCGATTTAGGCTGCTTTTCACCACTTAAACGCGCGTACGGCACTCAGATCTCTGAATCCATTCGCCTTGGTATTCATCACGTGGACAAGGCTGAATTCCTCCCAGCCTTCATGCAGGCACGGATTGAAGCTCTCTCGATCAGGAATATTCAAAGCGGCTTTGCTGCAGCAGGTCTTGTACCTCCGGATCCGGATCAGGTGCTTTTGAAGTTGCAGATTCGGCCGTGTACACCACCTAAAGCACCTGTACAACAGACATCGTGGCAGCCGGAGACACCCCACAACGTAGCTCAATTGGAGCAGCAAGTCAAGGTAATCAAAGACTATTTACAGCGTCGCTCAAAGAGCCCTCTAATCCCTACAGACGCTGCAATTAATCAATTGGTTAAAGGCTGTCAAACAGCTATGCACAGCGCAGTACTGTTGGCAGATGAGAATGAGAAATTGAGAGCAGCGAATGAGAGGCAAAAGAGGAAGAGAGCAGTCAAAAAAAAGCAGATCTCAAAGAAAATAACACTTACAGTTGCAGAGGCACAAGGCCTGATGGAGAATACTGTACAGCAGCCTATACAGGCAAGTGTTGCTCCTATACAGCAAACAGTTGTTGCAACAGCCTCGTCATCAAGTAGTGCAAGTCAAGGGAATTGCTTTGGTTTACCTAGTTGTTTTGTATGTAAGGGCTTTGACCATGCTGCAAGCGATTGCCCTAAATATCGATAATCTTCTGTATAATAGATAGTCTTGATTAATAAGGCGTTGTGGTGGTGTAAGCTTGCAATGATGAGATGATCGATTCGGTGGCCCGCTCGGTGGTGTGGCCCGCTCGCTAGTGAATTACAGTACTAGGGCAAAAGTTTCCGTACAATTAAGCGAAAACGCGAAATCTACACCTCTCATTTTTTAACACATTATCTTTGCACTACCATTATGCCACCTCAACGAAAGCCATTGACTCCTATAAACCCGCAGAGGCTTCCTAATCATTGTTTTACTTCATATCAACGCGGCAAAATTGACGCGCAGCGTGAAGCCGGGCTCAGTTTAGGCGCAATTGCGGCGCTACAAAAACTACCGCGTTCCACCATCCAATACAGCCTTGAAAAGGCCCCATTACGCTAGAACGGCGAATCCCTACCTTCCAGCGGCCGGCCACGCTCGTATACAGACCGAGATGAACGATCTCTGTTACGCATTATACGTACGCAGCCTAAGTTAACGTACGAGGAGGTCAAAAGACAGGCTTGCATCGATTTTTCGAAGGATACCATCAGAAGGATATTGAAAGAGTACGGAATCGCAAATTGGAGGTCTGCAAGGCGCCCTTTCCACACACAGGTACATGCTGACGCCAGGAAGCTCTGGGCAGAGCAGCACATCTCGTGTAAAGCTGAAGATTGGGCGAAGATTATATGGTCTGACGAGTGCTCAGTTGAGCGAGGGACCGGCAAGGCAAGAACATGGTGTTTTCGCACACCAGGACAAAAATGGGAGACCTCAATGATTGATACCTATAAGAAGGGTAAAGGAGTGTCTATCACGATTTGGGCATGCTTCTCTGGCCAAGTAGGGCGCTCTGAATTGTACATTCTTAAGCGTGACCTAGAGAGCAAGCGTCAAGGCTACTCTACGAACTCGTATATCAAGTTACTCGACGAAATGCTACCTACAGTATACGAACCGGGCCTTAAATTTATGCAGGATAACGCGCCTATCCACAAAGCCAAAAAGACTACAGTCTGGTTTAAGGAAAACCTCATTCCACTACAAGATGCGCCGCCCTACAGTCCTGATATGAACCCGATTGAAAACCTCTGGCGGAGGCTCAAGGAATTGGTCTACAAAGTGGAACCTATGATTGAATACGTTACTGGCGGTGTAGGCAATATACGAGAGGTTCTAGGAGAAGCACTTATTAAGGCCTGGCGGCTTATTGAACAACATTATTTTGATGCTGTACTTGAGTCAATGCCAAGGAGGGTTGAGGCATTACTGGCGGCAGATGGTTGGCACACAAAATACTAAATAGCTAACTGAATGGCTCATTTTGTAGCCCTGGTATTACTGTACATTATGCGAGAATATGAGCGAAAATGATCACGTTGAAAGCGCGATAATGTAATTACAAGAATCACCATTTTTTGAGCGATCTCGGCTGTACCGAACTTGTGCGACACTACTGTACGTTAGTCGATCTCCTTTTATCAATGGCCTACGCTGCGACCACCTTCGCGAACATCTCACTACTACCGGACTGCCCGGTCGGCGATGCGCCTTCTCTCAGAAAAGTAACCAACGGTCTCCAAAGCATGACATCTCTACAAAACGCATATCATATCGACATAGGCATCGGAGTGACAACAGACATTTGAGCTTGGGTCCTGACCTCCTACCGCGGCTTCCTCGTCTCCGCGACCGTAAACCTAAAAATCCCTTCATTCCCAGGAGCCCAGCAATTTCTCCTTGCAAACGCATCACCACAACTCGAAATAGACTTTGATGCCAAGTTCAAACTCCACAAGAATAGCCGTATAGTCTTTCACGGCATAACTATGGAAAGAATGTACGCCATCCTCTGCCAAGGCCTCAAAGACCTCTCCGGCACCGCTTTACAACGCAACGGCCGGGCTTATGGGAAAGGCGTATATGTGTCTACGGATCTGAATACGGCGTGGGATTATGCGCAATTGGGAAGGGCGAGTTGGAGTAATAGTTCTTGTGGCAATCAGAGGGTGTTGCATGGTTCTGAGTTGATGGGGAATTGGACGGCGGCTAATGAGAATATCTTTGTGATTACGGAGCCAGCCTGTTTGATGGTGAGGTATATTTTTTTGATGCCGAATCATGGTGGGCTTCCGTTGAGTCGGCATGTTGTTCCGGCGTTGAGTAGTGTTTTTGCGAATTTGAGGAGTGGGGCTTCGTGAGTCTTATTTGTCCTGGAACGGAGTCTCTAGAGCATCGGGGTTCAGCGTGGTGTTTGGGTGTTTTGGCGTGTGATATGGGATATCGTGAGACTGGAATTTATGAAAGAGTTCTTTGCAGGGGTAGGAGTGAATGGAGTAGCTAGCTTCCATATTTTCCCTCGTATCCTCTGACATGATTCTCCCTCCGCCGTGAACTTCGCCTTCAATGAGGCTGATACGCAAACGCACGAGTCGGGAATTCAACTTGTCCATTCTGTACTAATCTTATGTTTCCAACATATTGCTCTCTCCCCTCCTCCCACTTATTTTCCGCTTCTAACGACATTGCTTCTCGTAAATCCCCGGCTTAACCTCGTAAGGCCCTCCACATGTCCAGGGACTGCAACATGGTCTCCCACATGTAATTGGACAACAACGTATTTCCAAGTAGAAAAAAGTCAGTCGAGGTGTCTCGGGCCGGGCAGTTCGTTTCCGAGATTTTGCCTTTTGTCATTGTGCTGGTAAAAATGATGTGAAATAGAGTGAAGCGACTCGAATGAAATCCAACGAGTACGGCTTATCAGCGCGGCGTAAATTCAGGAATAGGCGGGGTATTTCTATGTCCAGCCGCATAATAAACTCTGGTTTTGATTTTCTTCCCGCAAAGGACTGGTGATAATAGCGTCGGGCGGGGCTAGGTTTTATTTCCCGCTCCACTCTTTTTCATTTCATTCTTGTGTTGACAATATTTCCAGAAGGGAATAGAGTTGTTGTTTCCTTACCTCCCCAGCCACTACATTGCTGTTGTTGTCTTTCCTCGAAAACGTGTCCTGGTGCTTCTGGGTTGGGGGTTCTCTCTAGAATTTCAGGGTTAGATGGAAGGAGCATTGGGGATATTGCCGAAGAATTTTGCGTACTGATGTGGACGGGCACGACTGCTGCAGCCGTACTGACGAAGAGTAGGATACTTGTGATTCTCATTGTGATTGGATAGGTGGATGAGAGAATGATTGATGAGCAGTTAGTGAATCGATCTAGGGACAAGGATGGTGGGTGTGTCCGCCTTGATTATACCCGAATCGTTCTTGGCTTATGATCTTGCTTACTCATCCCGTGGAACGAGAAATGTTCCTTGGATAAGTCCGGATGTGATTTATATTACTCTGCATGGTCATCTAATACGTACATCCTGTCGTTACTAGGAGCTAAAGTGTCACGGCAGCGATAGGATGTATAGAATGAACTAGGGTTCTAAGAACTGAGTGTGATAATAGAATTTACGGTAGAGAGCGAGTTACTACGAGGGCGCGAAGATATCGCGCCTTAGCCACAATGTGGCTAAGCCAATACGCCCGAGCCATGAAGTAACGTGACGGCAAAGGAGCCATGGATGGATGGATGGATGAATTCAATACACCCGTCGGGCCAGTATGGCTCCAGGGGAACACTACCGACTCTCTGTTATACATTATATCCCACTGTCAACGCTCCCTTCATTCCAAGCCCAAAACTTAAATTTTATAACGTATCTTTCCAACATACTCTGTTTTCAAATTGACCAAAACTCCAGAAACAACAACAAAAACGAAAGGCGCAACTTACCGTCTACCAATAGACTGATAGGATCAGAGATTGGCGGTTAGTAAAAAGGGGGTGTCGGATCTAGGATTGCTGCTTGCATGGGTACTATCTTAATGAGTGAGTCCACATACTCGGAGTTAGTTTCGTTAGAGACTATTCCGTCTCTCGGCTGAATCGTTTTGTAGCGTCTACGAACGCAATTGTCGCTCGCACCGCTGCTACATCTGGCGTCCATTTTGGACCATCAATCATCTCTCCTCTTCTGTTTGTAAGTGTTGAGCGGCCTCCTACTAAATAGGAGACGTCGCTTCTTGGCTCGGTCGCTTCTCTTAAGAGCCGTCGTTGCTCGCTCCATCGTTTGCAATCGAGTAGGAAATGCTGCACGCTTTCCACGACTCCGCATTCTTCGCACAATGGCGACTCCACCGCTCCGATTCGGTTCAGGTACTTGTTCAGTCGGCAATGTGACGTCCGTAATTGAGCTAGGATTTGGGCCTCTGTTTTGGATAGCTGGTTATAGATGGTGCGCGTGTGTTTTCCAGGGATAGCAGCATCGATAGATTTGGTGAATCTCCCTCCTCGCAGTGGTTTATTGCTTGGCTGACAGCTCTTTTTTGCTTGCCTAATCAGTGCTGAGCGTAGTCGTATCTCTGACGGGACTGCGCTCCCTGCTTTGGTACTTCTTTTGGCCATTTTGTCTGCCGCTTCGTTGCCCTTGATGCCAGAGTGTGCCGGGATCCATCGAAGAACCACGGCAATACCCTTTTGATGTAATTGCTGCGTAGCTGACAAGATATCCTTGATGATATGCTGGCCTGACTGCTGTCTCGGCTTGCGGATACTCTTCAGCGCACTCTGATTGTCCGAGAAAATGGTGAGTTTTCCTTCTGCCGGGATCATTGTCCATACTGCCAGCTGGCTCAGAGCAGTACTGATTGCTTTCAGCTCTGTCGTGTATACATTGCCGTTTGCTGCCAATCCCGTTGTTGCGTACTGCTCGAGTATAGTCCTGTTTTCGTCTGGTAGAATGTACACCATACCTGTCCCTAGCAAGCCATTTCTACCTGAGCCGTCGGTGTAGCAGTGGATTTCGTCTCTGTTTTGTGTTGTGGTAGGTTTTACAGCTTCGTCGCGTTCTTCGATAATCATGCTGGGCCCCTCGATCCACGGTGCTTTTGCAAATGGTGTGACTGTCTCAATCTGGGACATATTAATTCCTGCAAACCTGTCTGCCAACAGGCCAAGTGACGAGCGAAGCTTGAATGATTGATGTACTGCTTTGATACTGGATCTCAATGG
Source organism: Venturia oleaginea (assembly GCA_013176395.1). NCBI lineage: Eukaryota > Fungi > Ascomycota > Dothideomycetes > Venturiales > Venturiaceae > Venturia > Venturia oleaginea. The sequence goes on along the minus strand of JABMLP010000021.1, from coordinate 779,129 downwards.
GTGGCGCTTAGGTAGTGTGTTTAGCTTAACCCACAAGCCTATTCATTTCCCTGTCTGTCGTTGCTGGAAGGTCCCGATCGATGCCTCCGACTGCGCAATATCTAGCGCTGTAGTTCGGAAACATCCAACAATGGCTTGTGCCCCCCATCTTTGGTGTCGTTCAAGCAAGCGTGTATCTTTGGCGTTCAACGCTGTTGCCCAGACTGATGATGCGTAGTCAACAACTGACGCCACTGTCGCTTCAAACAGCTGCCGTGCCTGCTTCGTACGAAGACCACTCAGTCTCTTCAGCCGGATCGCCGCATCGTGTCCCTTTGTAGCTGCTCTGGCAGCCTGTAGGTGGAACTTCAATTTCTGGTCGAGAATAATGCCTAGAAGCTTGACGGAGGAGCCTGGCACCACCGAGCAGCCTCCAATTTGAATTGGCGTCGTTGACAGTCTTTCCGCGCTTGGTGTGAAGTGGATGAGGCTGTCTTTTTGGACTCAAATGTAGCTCCACTACGACGTTCCCACTGCTCCGCTTTTGGTATCACTGTCTCTTGAAGCACCCGAGTATTTTCCTCAGCATTTGGCCCGGTGACCCAAACAGAGTAGTCATCCACGTACGCAATTGCGCCTTGGTGCCGGCTGATCTTTCTCTCTACCAGGTCAGCGTTGAAGAAGAGGTAGAGTATTGGGGATAGAGGTGAGCCTTGAGGCAGCCCTGGAGAATGCAAATCTACTTCCTCGCTGCTCTGCCCGTTCACTGTAATGCTTGCTCTCCTGCCTGAGCAGAAGTTCTCAATCCAACGAACAAGCTCCTCTGGAATACGTCGTCTTTGTAATCTGGCCAAGAGCACTTCTTTGTTGACCCCGTTGTACGCTCCTTTGACGTCAAAACTGAGCAGGCTAAGGACTCGGCATCTTCTTCGCGCCTGTTTGATGCGGTCGGTGAGGAGCAGCAGTGCCTGTTCTGTGCTACGTTGCTTCCGAGCTCCAAAATGATTCTCTGGTATGAGGCCGTGTTCTTCAGCTAGGTAGGAGATGCGGGTAGCGACCACAGCCTCCAGTGCTTTCCCTATGGTTGCTAGCAAGGAGATTGGTCGATACGCGTTTGGCTGTGTATAGTCGTCTTTTGCTGACTTTCGAAGTGGTAGGATTCGCGCGCATTTCCACTGCGCTGGGAGGATGCCTTGTGTCATAGACGCTTGAAACAATCTCGTTATCTCGTCTTGGAGGACTGGCCAGAGCTGTCTCCATACAACCGCGGGTAGGCCGTCTAGGCCTGGTGCTTTGTGTGCTTTCTGTCACGTTTGACCTTGGACTTGACTTGGAAGCATGACTTGAATTCTATGGGATGTGCGAAGTTGTAGGGATGAGGAGCTAACTAAGAGGTAGAGACGAGTCTAAGTACTTGCGACCAGTCTCGCGCTAGACCTGATCGAGCAGAACCACCACATTTAACTACGTTTAACTGCATTCGAATACCAACATAGTTCGATCATGACACTTTCATGCCCATGATCGCTTCTTCGATTTCGTATTTTGTTAGTGCTGGTGATGGGAGTTGTGTTGCTCGCTATTACGGGACGGTAGCTGGAAAGACGCAGCATACTCGTAGCCAAAGATTGTTTAGATTCAGTTAAGGAGTGAAGGTATCTACAAACAGAGAACCTCAATGAGGTTCTTTCTCTATACTAGGCTTAATCAGGCTTAGGCTCTTAGCCTATACCAACCATGGGCCATGCCCAACACAAGCTCACTAGCCATCATCATGATCTGGGCGAACATAGCGTAATCGAGTCTTTTCGATGGTCTCTCGTCCGAGGTAATAGAGTCTGACCTAAGTCTCTTACGCCTGTTGGTTCCTGAGCTTGAGTTGATGCAGGTGTAGAATGCACAGGTGTAGAGGTAGGTTGAGTAGGGATTGCTGTCTCAGACTCAGCCGGGTGAGATGTCTCTGTTCGACTTGTTGCTTCTGGCCCTTGGGAGTCTGCCAATGCAATTTCCTCTGGCGTGGATTTCCTAACAATTCTCTCAAAGACTGGGAATTTAGGTACCAATTCCCTAGCTGGCCTGGGTGTCTCAACAGTCTCTGGGATTATTGGGAGTTTTCTCGGTCTTCCTCTTGGATTCCTGTTAAGGCTTGCTGAGTTGGTTTGACCTGCCGTTCCGAGGTTCAAACTCAAGTCACCTCCTCTTTGATCTTCAAGGAACCTTACCGAGCTGTGTGTCTTGATATCCCTGAAATCTGGATCCCAGAACTTCCACATTTTTCTCGTACCTTTGACATATCCCATGAAGACTACAGGCTTGCCAGTATTCATGAATTTGTCAGCCCTCGACTTGGAGGAGTTATGCATTGCCCCTGCAAGCTCCTCTCTCGGGACATGTACGATAGCCTGACATCCCCATACTCGGAGGTGATCAATTGAGGATTTCCTTCCTGACCATGCTTCTTCTGGGGAGAGCCTGAATCCTTCAACCTCTGGACCGTTGGCGAGAAGATTGCTGACATAGGTATGGGTTTCGATTGCTTCTGGCCAGAACTCAATAGGCATTCCGGAATCCTCGCACATAGTCCGGACATTGTTCTCTGAGGTCTGGATATTCCTTTCCGCAACCCCATTCTGGTTGGAACTATATGCATCTGTGAACTCAGGGTGAATACCCTCTTCTTTCTCCCAATCTCTCGCCAGCTTGACAAGTTCTCCCGCATTGTCGATCCTCACAGCTTTCAGCTTCTTCCCAGTTTCAGTCTCAGCTGACACTTTCCATTGTCTAAGTTCTTGAGGTGCATCCGACTTCTCTCTCATTGGCCTTGTCCATTTCTTTCGGGAAGCATTTTCGACGATCTGTAGGAACCACTTGAATCCCTTTCTTGACACGGGCAATGGTCCACAGATATCGACTGAGATAAGTTCCATAATTTCTTGCTTCGGTTCCGTCACCCTACCATAGCTTCTTTTCATTTTGGTAGTAAAACAGATCTTGCACTGGACAGTCTCTTGACTCAAAGGTAGGAATTGGCTGGTCTAAGGTAGTAACCTTGTGGACGTATCTTAGGGACTTGGCCCCGTAATGGGCAAACCTTCTATGCCATAGCTCCCACTGAGCCTTCTTCCTAGTGAGAGATGGGGACAGCTCCTCACTTTCGTCAAGGGAAATAGGTTCGCCTTCTGGAGAGGGGAAAGCCCATTCAAGCTCATGGACTTTTCTCCCTTTCCTTTCCTCTTCTCCAGTCTCAGGTTCTGACTGAGCAGCGTAAGCTCTTGCTGTTTTCTTGGGTCGCTGTTTCTTGACGTCTAGGACTATCTTGGAAATCAGTTTCACAAGCTCGTCTTGGTTGAGGCTCTCGGAGGATGAGGCTAAATGCGAAGGCAATTTGGAACTTCGTTGCTTGGTTGTCGACTTCTTGAGGTTGGGACTCTTCCCTCTTCTTCTTTTCTCGACGGTGTCTTTTGCAGCTGAGAGGTGTTCGCAGTCCATAATTAGGTGCGGGCCGTGACAGAGGTAGCAGCTGACATTCTTTCCGCTTCCAGATTTGTTCTTCTGGTTCTGGGCTACCATTGCCGTTTCGTTGATCCTGATGTCGGCCTCTCTTCCTTTCAGAAGCTTTAGGATGTGTTCTGGCTGCAGGTATGGCTGCGCTTGGATGGCTTGTTTCATTGCCGAGTACTCTGTTGGAAGAGCTGCCAGAAGGTGTCTCATCCTCTTTCCTGGGAGTTGGTAGTGAGCTTCTTCCGGAGAGACTGATGCAATCTTTACCCCAAGATTGGTAAGGTACGTCCAAGAGCCATCAATTGTATCTCCCTCGTCCATCCTGAAGTTGACAAACTCCTGGATAGAAGAGGTAATATCTGCTGCCATGACCTCCATGTACTTCGTCATCAGGACTTCCCACAGATCTGATGCCCTCTCGTAGATACTGTACAGGTTCTGGTCGTTCTCTGACAGGCACATCATGATCTTATGTATCGCCTTGCTGTTAGCAGACACCCAGTCATCATAGAGCCTCATGGCTGAACCTGCCCTTGTCTTGTTTGACGAAGTATCTTGAGAGTCCTTCTCTTCCACGAAAGTAAACTCCGGGTGCGGGGAAGTATCTCCTCTAACCTTGGCATCTTGATTTGCTGCCAGCTCTTTATCATCTAGCTGTAGAGGGACTTTCACGAAGGTCTGTTTCTTTGGGCGAGAGGAGGGCGGAGCGGGGTAAGAGGATGTCGAGGGTTGTGAGGACCAAGAAATGAATCCTTGTCCCTCAGCACCTGGTGGTTTTGGTGCTCTTGTCTGTACCAGATGGCGATCATCCGGAAGGTCGTATGTATTGTACTTGATGGCCTGGGAAATGACCCACCAGGTCCCTTCACCAGTCAAGTAATTCCTTGCTCTTTGGAACCACGTCCTTGAGTTCTCGCAACTCAGTGTTGGCAGTGGCTGCCTGGATTTGTGCTCTGAAGACATGTCCCTTAGTCTTCCTTTCCTGACTCTTGTCAAAGCACTTGTACACCTCTTGTCCTTAGGAGGGTTGTTGTTCCTTTGTTCGATCCTGACCCCGTCAGATCAAACGCCTGCTCTTATCCTTGGGAGAGTTGGTGTCCCTGTTTGAATGCTGACCCTGTCACGTTCAACGCCGTCTCTTATCCTTGGGAGAGACGTAGTTCCCTTTCTATCGGTTTAGTCCTGTAGAACCTAGGCAAAACCCGGGCTCATAACCTGTTACGCTGAACGAGCAAAACAGAGTTATTCGGCAGTAGATTCAACACGAACTTAACGATAGGAGCCAATGTGCAGAACGAGTGTCACCCTGTGACTTGACTGTATTGACTGCAGAGGTTAAGTACACCGTTGCATCTGCATGCATATATATGCATGTCAATGCATTCCTTGGCATCTATCACGTGCACTATGACTGAGGTATCAAGGACTGGCATGCCACTGTTCAACACATTCTATACATCCTATCGCTGCCGTGACACTTTAGCTCCTAGTAACGACAGGATGTACGTATTAGATGACCATGCAGAGTAATATAAATCACATCCGGACTTATCCAAGGAACATTTCTCGTTCCACGGGATGAGTAAGCAAGATCATAAGCCAAGAACGATTCGGGTATAATCAAGGCGGACACACCCACCATCTTTGTCCCTAGATCGATTCACTAACTGCTCATCAATCATTCTCTCATCCACCTATCCAATCACAATGAGAATCACAAGTATCCTACTCTTCGTCAGTACGGCTGCAGCAGTCGTGCCCGTCCACATCAGTACGCAAAATTCTTCGGCAATATCCCCAATGCTCCTTCCATCTAACCCTGAAATTCTAGAGAGAACCCCCAACCCAGAAGCACCAGGACACGTATTCGAGGAAAGAGGATGTAGTGGTTGGGGAGGTACGCTTATAACTCACTCTCCTTATTTTCTTTATCACCCCTCCCCCAGGAAAAAAGGGAATTCCTCAATACACGTTGAATGGCCATATTAGTTCGGTCTAAACCAGATTGTTTTGTCGCCAGGTCAAGCAAACTGAGGAATGTAAACTGATTTTATTTACGAAATTAGGTTGTTGTAAAGGTTCATGTTCGAATGAATGTTGCTCGCCTTGGAAATGTGGAGGGCCTTATAAGATTGAACCGTCTGTATATGAGTTTCAATGTCGGTAGGGGTTGGAGATGACGAGAAGAGGGGAGGGTAACACATGATAGGTTGGTGCAGGAGAGATGGGGAATTCATCTTGCTGATTTTTGTGTCTTGGACTTTGTTGCTGTGAAGGATGATTCACGTGCAGGGTTATCTATGTTGAAGGCTGGATGTACGTTAAAGATGTTCTATCTCCATCTCGCCACGCCTTCGTATCACGGTCATCTGGCACGTTTATCTGTTGATTGGCCGGACGCAGGCCAGGGCACGTGAATTTTCATTATGAGCGAGCAAGCCATTGAGCCCTGAGCCATACAGGCTTCCTCAGCCACACGGGGCTTCAGCCACGGGGTAGGTCTCAGGATGGCATGCCCACGGCTCAATTGCTTCTCGATTGAAGGCAAATGAGGTGCCCTACTGCCCAGAAGCGAAGCGCCTGCGGCCCAGACAAACAAGAAGAAACGAGACGGGATAGGAGGCGAGTCTGTACGACATACTCGGTCCAGGGTAGAGGCGAGAAACACAGCGGTGTAGCGAAGCAGAGTATAGCTTTTGGCGATAGGGTGAACACAACGGTGTTATATCAGGAACAGACGACTGATTGCAAGCTGCTGTTCGAACGAAACGGGATATGTAACGTAGGAACAGCCTCGGAGGACCATCGACCCGCTGCCTTAAGCTCGAGCTCAGGCACTCCCTTCGCAACTGCGTCCGTAGCAGCACCCCTACGGAAGGAGTGTCCTGTGTAGGACTTGTCGTCCAGCGAGGAGATAATACCAGTAGCGAGGAGGCGTCGGCGTAGTTGCATATGTACAGCAGCGGCCGAACAATGCCCTTTGCCGATGTCGAAGAGAGGCGCCGAAAGCGGCTTCGGATCATGCCTGGAAAGTCTTACCAGGGCGGCTACTGCACAGGTAGGTTTTCCCGTTGCGGAGATGGAAATGGGAAAGCCCTGGTTAGCGTAATCGGTCTTGCTACGCTTCAGGAAGATAGAGACCCCGTAAGGCTCATGGTTAGGCGTATGACGATGGAAGGCGATATCGCTCCATAAGACGTAAGTATAGGAGAACAGCGGGTGCTCACTATTTCTTAAAGAGTGTCGAGATTGAGGTCGGCTCCGGTGGTCGGTTCCACAGCCGTCAGTCCCTCAAGGATGCGTATAGTAATAGGGAGCCCATTCTTGCGCTTCGGAGGCCTGAGGTTGAGAGCCCCCTGCCTTGCGCGTAGGAGCATCGGATCAGCGAACGCGCTGATAGAGTATCCCAGGTCGACATGCTTTGAACGTACTGCGGAGAGGTAGCTGGACGCTGTAGGGTCGAAAGCGGTGAGCCCTATGAGGGGCAGAGTCAGGCGATACGATCGAAACTGGACTCGAGAAGGGGGCATCGGCAACGGCCTCCATCTCTTTAGGGTTAATAGCCGCCGAACGATCGGACGGTTTAACAATAGTTCAACGGAACTGTGAGATCGAAAACGGTGAGCTGTTACGGGGAACTCGTTTCTCAACACAGTTGATTATGTCAAGACCTTCTTGACACCTGTGTTCTCTTGTTCTGGTCCGCGGGTTTGGGGTAAGGGCAATATCAGTCTGGAAGTACTTACCTTAAGTACCTTCCCTTGCTCAGGTTCTTTGGAGGCTCACTAGATCCTAGCCGTCCGATGTATCTCCCAATTCAATTGTCGTCTAACCGATTTGATCCTCAGATCAATCCTGAACGCTTGTCGGTTAGTATGAAGGTTGGGGGTGGGCTTGCTTCGTGTGCATATGACTTGTGCTTGATTGTATCTAAGTAAAAGGTCGTTACTGTAGTAGGTTGAAGAAGCTCCTATGTGAGAAACATAACATGAGATAACCACCAAGAGAGAAAGGAAAGTCCGTCCAACGTCCTCCCTATATACCCTTCTGGTTCTGGGTGCCAAGGTGTATTCCCACACCTCTTGGCTCTTCCCACAGTGTGGGCAATGCCAAGTGCTGTGGGAACTGTGGGAATATCACGTGACTCCTGCACGTACTATTCTCTCTTAGGACTGACCTGGTTGCACCAGTCCCCTCTTGTGCGCCCAACGGATTCCACTCCACATCAGTCCTAACAACAACTTCTTGTTATCCAACCATCCTCTGCAAGTCCCGTTGTCCCTGCTCTTCGGTCTTGAGGTGATCTGTAACAGATAGTGGTGAGTCTCATATTTGTTTCTAGCGGGTTGATGAAAATATCATTGATAGGGAGATGATGGATTTGTATTGGTATGATAGAATATAGGGAGTTCGTGAATCCGCCTTGTTGTACTTATTTCGCTCTTGGCTTATGGTCTTCCCTACCCGTGCCGCCGAGCGAACAGCGTTCCGGAGGTGGAATCCATAGTAGTTCTACTCGGGTCATCCTGGGTACGGACTCAGGTCCGGATTTTATTGCCAAGTGTGGGTGGAGGTGGAAGAATTGTTCTTCCGGTTTCCGTGAAGCTCGGAAGATGTTGTATTGGGGTAACGTGTTCCACCACCGAGCTGGTCAAAAAGGCTTGGCACGACCAATTCATGTTACGACTCTTCAATTTAATCGCTATTAACAATAGATTCTAAGTCCGTCGTGCTGCTATCTGATTCAGATGATATCTCGATATCTTTTTTACAAGTTCGCGCATTATGCCTAGTTGCGCCGCAGTTCCTACAGCGCCGTTGAGTTGGTCGGGCTATTTCTTGATAATAATAATCGGATTTTACGTGGTATGTAATGGCTGCTGTGCCGTGTGCCCACAATCTCTATCTACAATCGCAAAAACCCAACTCTCTGGGATGAAAAAGCCTCTCGGATCTATCCTGAGCGGAATCCATACGGTGCGTAAGGGGGCCATCAACGGTCCGGTCGCTTCGCTATCTTGACGTCTCTTAACTTGGCCGTACACCTACTCTTACTATGCCCCATACTTTACTACCCGGGTCATCTATCCTACTCCCGCCAGTACAGCTCCTCTACGGCTCCTAAGCCGTGTCCTCTGCCTTAAATCTGCTGTCGTTTCACATGAGAACCGTCATGTACGGATATTTCCTATCCCCAGTATATACCATGCCTTAACCTGCCGTGGCCCCTTGTCCCCCCAACTCACATAACCAGAATACTCTCCTACCCTTAACCTGCCCTTTTTCTCGCTATCACCCCTGCCCTTTGTCCCTGTACCGGGGGTGGTCCTCCTCCTCCCCGCTCACTGTTCGATGTTACTCTGCCCTTTTTCCTTCTCCTCCTGCCCTTTAACTTCTCTATTCCGCTCACTTTTCGATTTTGCCCTGCCCTTTATCCTCCAGCTCCTGTTGCGGCCCCTTTGGACTCTCGCGCCATCGTTGGTGGTAGGTGAGGTGATGTCTCTTCAGACTTTTGCGTAGTAGGTAAGGTAGGTGAGGTGGAGTCTCTTCAGACTATTGCGGAGGAGGTATCGGTACACGCCCAGTACAGGGTAGGTGAGGTGGTGTAGGAAGTAGGTAAGGTAGTAGTCGTAGTTGAGAATTTTGGACTCTTTGTGCGGCCTTGGCGGGACTTGAACTCCTCCGACTCGGTGCCAGCGTGGTACTTCCAGTATACGTTGCTCTTCGTGTAATCGCTGTATTGCCATCTCTTACTACGTACTGAGTTTTCCCTGTGTCCAGGAGCATCGCTCGTGGTGTGGTAGAGTCCGCTCTACCAGGCAAACCACCACGACGTGCCGTCCGATGCCCGTGGAGGGTGAGTCCACGGACAGTGATTTTCATCGGCTCTCCCATCATCGTCGAGACGATATGGAAGGTTCGTAGCCTCCGCCTCGTACAGGCTGGAAATTCGACTTTGGAGGCCCGATAATTAGTATTATATTCGATGAAAGAGATATCTTCGTAGATGGAAAAGCCGCCGTTGTTGTCATCGCATCTGTTTCGAGTCTTGTGAATTTGAGGCGATAAGGCCGCAAGATCGAGTAAGGTAGAGTCGAGGAGCTTGTATCTTGTGCTGATTTTCATATGGTGGATATGAACACAATCAATTGTGTCGATGTGATATTCAGGATAGAAGCCCAAACTATTAAGGGCAGTATGGTATCCCTCATCAACCCAGTGTCAACATATGATCTGGATACAAGGTCTCCTCGATCCACAATGAGGCGCAGATATTGAGCTCGTGAGGGATATGGAACGACTCGGTAGGTTGGGCGAAGGGCCGTTGTTGCTAATGGATGAAGATTGATTGATTGGTTGATTGTTTCCTACTCGGTTGCAGCCGCCTAATCACACAGCTATGTCCGGTCAGGAGGGCTTCACCAGACAGCCAACACGTGATAAATCATAAAATCTACCACGCCCCACTTCGCCTCGTTCACCAAAACAAGACCAGCTGTCCCTTCCGTCCTCCCTCTTTTCCCTAAACCAGTATTTCCAAATGCCCACTGGCTCTTGTCGATACTGGTTATTCTGCTAGTATATCCGTGCTATATAGATCCCAAGAGGCAATACCTCGTGTTTCGCTAACCTTTTACCTACAGTCTCCCTCCAGTACTCAGCTTCGTCTGTCTGTTTTGCCTTATCCCTCAAGGCTTGTCTGTTCCCGAAATGTGTTTCCGCTTGTGATTGTTGCCTTGCACCAGATTTCTATGCGGCAATGTACTTGGTTGTGTGATGCTGGAGACAATAGTAACCATCGTAGTCGTGATTTCTCTGCTTGAGTGTGATACTCCGGGTATGCCCGTAGACGAGGCTATTTGGTGGCTGCCGTATTGTATGGCACCGATCGTGCTATAGACCTGCCGTCTTATAGTCGGAGCCTATCTGCTGCTAGTCGCTCTCCCTACTTGCTATATCGCGCTCCTACTCTTGCCAATGCCATAACTGGGACGCAACAGTCTGGAGAGAGGCTCAAGGCTACGTCTGCTGGCTTGTAGGGAGGGGATTTGCCGCCAATAAGCTCCTTCTATGCGTCCTTACGGCTTACTGTGTCGCGCACCTACTCTTGCCAATGCCATAACTGGGAGGCAACAGTTTGGGGAGAGGCTCAAGGCTCTGGGCTACAGCTTGTAGCAGGACGGTTTGCCAAGACGTTGGGAGAGGTTGTCTAGTCGTTGCAGTGGTGTGTGGTGCCGATTGTTGCACACCGGGCGTCTGGTGTTTGAGTTGTGTTGAAGGTATTGCCGTTCTAGCGGTGACTCGTCGACTCGGGGCGTTGCAGTGTCATCTGGGGTGATGGACTAGCCGGGAGATAGTGACTAGATGGTTGCTGTTGTCTTTGGTGGACGCATCGTTCGTGTAGCTTGCTCGTGTATTCGTGTACTTGCTCTGCAGTGGCCGCGACGGCGACTCAGAGGTACCTCCTCGATGCTGAGGGACGCGCGATGGCCTCTAGAGGCCGGAGCGGCCACTGGCAGATGTGTTTTGATGATCTTTAAATGATACTTCTGTAAATTCCAAGAATTGAGTTCTCGCTGTGTGTGCTGTTTTTTTTGCTAATGGATGAAGCTGCGGCTTCGCGACAGAAAATCTCCTTGCCCTGGAATCACATGACCATGTATATCTTTCCTTTTTGAGCAAACAAACTAGTAATTTGCAGTAGGATAAACATCGAAAGCTCCAATTCTCTCATTCGCAACACCGACGGCAACACCCTTGCCTCTACCTGGGCATCAAAAGATCCCGCTTCCCGTCTTCAGCTCCAGAAAACGTAACTGTTCTGGAGAAAAAAAGCAATTCGCTTAAGATCCCTCCAAGTCCACGATCAAAGCATCACTCAGTTTCGACATCCCCTTTAATGATGGTGAAAATACAAAGCCTGGTTTTCAATCTCACTCCTGCTCAGTATTCTTCTCGAAGTCTTCGGATACGCACCCAGAAAGATGAATAGTTCGGAGCGTGGAAGTCCCGTTGTGAGTGAAACCAAAAAAAGGAAGAAGGGGAAAAGGCGAAGCATGATCGATGTACGTGTCGAGCTGCTAGACATGGTAGTCAACCGCTGTGGTACTATCAATGTCAAATCCTCTGATACTCTCTTGTATGCGAACCAGAAAACGTGTCGCCTTGGTCCAGTAGGAATACAAATAGATCCAGCGTACATCTATCTCGGTTCTCATCAAACGGCTTTGCCAGGGGCATAGAAAAGAAGAACTTCTTGAGATGTAGAGCTTTCTGCTGTATTCCGTGAATTGCCATGACGGACGAGCCCATTACCACTATTTAAAGTATCGATATTCGAACAGGGGTCGCTAAGAGCGTCATGGCATGGCACAGGCAAATCGGTAGATTCAGGCAGAAAGTTGGTCGCGCATCTGCGCAAGACAGACTTTACGGGATAAGTCAGGCGTGGGAGGTCAAAGATAAGGGAAATGTCTGCAAAGTATCTAGTGATTGATTCATAACGTCCATAGATTTTGCGAGTATCCAGAACCAACCTGTATGGACCATTGTACAACCATTGTACCGTTCAATGCCTGCTTCTTGTGGTTGATGCGAGGCTAGTGCTGTAAGAGCTGTTGGCGAGCTCCTTGGGAGATGGATAGACCACAGACGGGAAGCTTTCATCCGACCAGGACAAATCTTGTAGGCTTGAGTCGTACTGCGACCTACTTCCCGACTCATCCGTAGTGTTCTCCGGATTACCAAACTTGATCTGATGGTTTTCGTTACTGAAGCTTGTATAGTCAATGCTGCCGCCGAGAGACGATGAGTAGGCACCGCATAGCGTGAAGCTGGTAAGCAAAGATGGGTCAATGTACTGATCGGAGAAAGGACTGTCATTAGAAGAGAAGTCCATAGCTACTTGTGCAAAGGTGGGGTTGTATCAAGCAGTTCGAGTGATACTCAATGGTTCTGGTAGAAGAGAACATGGCGAACAGCGACGGGCTTCATTTTGATGTTCTGAGTGATTGATATACAGGGCGCTGAGGCTATGCGATGATGTAGAGAGTGTTCAGCGTCGCAAGGAGCTCCATATAATTGTTCCGATGTTCGGCTCAGAAGGCTAAAATCTGGCCGAGAAGTGTGCAGAGGCCACCACCACCTGTGACTAGATCTATAGCCGAGAATTCGGACAAAAGTCGCTCCGCCGTAGCCTCACCACCTGGTGAACTCCAACTGTCTTTTCTATCAGTAGCGATGAAGTTACACGCCTAGGGCTTCGAATTAGAGTCGATATATCTAGGCTAGCTATTTTCACGCTCCAGGCTCTCCCAGGCTCTCCAAAGAATCAATATACTCAGACTTTGTGGTTGGGGAGTTTTGACAGTAAGATACAAGCAGCGTGTTGAATCTCTGAAGATTCCGAGCACGAGCCCCGTCCAATAAGGTCCTTGAGGGGTGCAGTATTCGGAAAGGTAGCCGACTTGTAGCTATAGCCGCCATTACGACGCAGATATTCGCGGTCAGGCTGGAGTTGGACGATACATTCACATGAAAAATGAAGCTATACCGAGAACAAACTTTGTTACGAGCAGTGAGCCACTTGTAATGAGCTTCATCAGCATATAGAGTAACGAGAATTCATCTGTTATTACACCTCAGCAACCAACGGTTAACCACGCCGCCCCCACCCGATAGGAAAAAGCGTACAGGGAAATATCTACATGTAGTGTACTCCAGATTGACGAAGGAATTTACATGGCGTGTGTACAGTCGCCTCCCTTCCTATTTCCTCAAGCATGTTAAACACTGGACTTATTACTCTGCTTCCGACAGCAACGATTTCAAGGCCCTGACAACATTGCAAAACCTAATCATGAGATTTTACGCCATACTCTTCCTTATCACCGTGGCTACAGCCTTGGTTCCTGAAGGTATGGTATAGCAAAGTCCCTATCATCATAATGTCTGGTTAACAATAAAGAACAGACCGAACAGAGGTGCCCTATCGTTTCCAGAAGCGCGCCGAACCATTTTGCAACCCTCAAGGTAGTGAGTGGCCGAAACAAAGGGCTCCTCCTCTGAAAACCAATACTAACAGAAGTCGCTCTAAAATGTTGTGAGAAATTCTGTGTTCAGGGGACGCCATGTTGCAAACCCTTGATATGTACTCCCTCGATTGAAATGGGCATGCTGCCTAATGGGCAAGGAAGAGGCATGAGATGTCATCCTAAAACCAGAAAGAACATAGGTTCATAGTGACAGGAGTCGTTCGGGTGGACAAGGGCAAGGAAATCGAGGATGCTCTGGACGTTGGGACGGGCTGAGGATGTGGGCGTAGATTGATGGAGCTGGGGAACATTGTCTGAGCGTCTGACGGATGAGGTCTGGGACCTTGAGGAATCTCGGAGGCTGTTCAGCATACTCTAACGGGTTGGAACGGCAACAGGTCCATCCGAATGGCGATGTTGGCTCAGCAAGAGAGAGATTTTGCCCTCGGTCGACGCCACACAAGGCACAGCCCAACGTCTCCGTCTTCGGGCAATTCTCCCGTCCACCGATCAACCCAACACCTCCACACCGTTATCGTTTCCAATCACTGCCAAGTTGTCAGCATAGCCCCCTTATCGATTTGACGGGCGCCCAGCAGCTTAGCCGTAAGTGTAATGCGCCTACCAGAATAAATATCTCAGCTGAGACATACGTGCGAGTTGTAGATCACAAGGCTGCCGTTATATTTATTGACCCCGCTATCCTAATAAATGGCTACATAAAGTACAACAGCTTCCAACTCTATCAACCTATCTAGATTACTCCTCATCCTACACGGACATGTCCAACCAAGACTTCTACGACGGTGGCCAACAGAATTACAGCCAACAAGCTCCAGCATATGGAGGAGCTCCTCAATACGATCCTTATGCGCAACAGCAACCGGGTCCATACGCACAAGCTGGAAACCACTCTCCCTATCCCCAGCAGCAAAGTCCTTACCCACCACAAGGCCACGATCAAAGCTACGGCGCGCCACCAGCTCAATATAATCCCTACGCACAACAGCAGCCAGGTCCATATGGCCAGATTGCGCAAAGCGGCTACCAACAGCCAGGCGGATACGATGACAGGAGCGGACACTCTCCATACCCATCACAACAAAGCGCGTATGGCGCTCCAACAGAACAGTATGGTGCACAAGGCGCGGGAGCATACGGACAGCAGCAACAAGCACCACCAGTCATAGGTCCAGACGGCCAACCCGTTCCCGCTGATGGCGAACGTGGACTCGGCAGAATGGCTATGGGTGCTGTGGGCGGTGGTTTACTAGGAAACCAACTTGGCGGACACGGTGGTCTTGGTGCTATCAGCGGCGCGATCGCTGCGCAGATGCTCGGTGGTGGTGATAAGTATGCTCACATTCTTTCTTTGCAATGTTCGCGCAGTTGCTAACAATCGAGTAGGAAGAAGAAAGAAAAGAAGCACAAGGAACATCACTCCTCCTCCCACGGATCCTCCCACAGCCATAGCTCTCATGGCGGAAGCTCATATAGTGCTGGCTCTGGTGCGGCTTTGGGCGGGTTATACGCTGGTAGCTCGCATGGCGGAAGCTCGCATGGTGGCAGTCATCACGGACACAAGAAGCATCATAAGAGGGAGCATAGAAGCAGGAGCCGTGGTGGAGAAGGCTCGAGCAGCAGCTCAAGCGACTCTGATTAGGCCTGTCGGCTATGACGATATTGCTGCGGACACTGTGTCACAATATGGGATGAGGAACGCGGCGTCTGGCGCTGTATGGCTGGATACGGCCTTTTGTTTCCCAGTGTATTTCTTGCCTGCGCATTTCCCCGTCCGTATGAAGACGCAATGAGATACGACCCTTTTCAATCACGATCACGATTACTCAGATACCCTTCATGAAAACCAAGAACTTTTCAACCCCGGCTAATGACTGTACACCCACAATCATCGATTTTTCGGACTATTGCATACATGATTGCGACGATTGCAATTATTGCATGTTCAATGACTATTACATACATACAATTCTGCAGCAATCAACACAATTAATATCGGTTAATTGCCGTATGAACACATACATCAAAAAATCTAGCCAACACATACATCCAATTGCTAGGACATACATTGAAAACTGAGCATACATTCGCATACATTCTAGACTATAAATGTATGTATTAGCAATAAATTTTGTCTATGAATTTGACCCACCTTTTGATGGCGACAACGTCGTAGTCGCAGTAAGTATACGCGCTATACCGCATGTAAATAGTATATAGAAGGCTTTTATTGCATTTTTGAGCAATTCAGAGTCAGCTAATATCGTATTTATTAAACTACTCCAACAACCTCCCAACCTCCCTCCCTCCCTCCCTCTATTACAACCCCCGTCAACTCCGCTCTTCCTATCTACTTCCCTCACCTTGTACAAGCAGCTCCTGAGTGATTTGGAGAGCCGCAGTGACGGCAATTGCCTTGTGAACGTTTTGGGCGTTTGTTGGAAGCCTGTAGTATTAAAGTCTGCGTTTCTGCTGTAATGCGAGAGCGCTTCTTGGTAACTTTTGGTGGTAATGGCTCTTTCTGGCTAACCTGAGTAGCCTTAATCTGTAGGAGCCCTTCAAGAGCATCGTCAGCATCGTCAAAGGCGGCCTCATCTTCAGAAATCTCGGTGTTTTGGGCCTGACGAGAAGATATAATCTCATCGTAAGTAGCATCCATTTCGGCTTCAAGATCGTGATCAAATACCGCCGCTTCTTCGTCAGATTCCGAGTCGCTAGATAATGAAGACTCGTCTGAGACTTCGATGGTTTCATTACGCTTCCGGCGGCCTTTGGTAGCGGTTTTAGACGCTGCTTTTGATGTTTTTTTACCCTGGGTTGATCGTTCAGCGGCCGTGGCTCCTTTGCGTTGAGAGTCCTTTCGAATACGGCTATTCACATTATGCTTGCGCATACGAAGATGCTTCGGACGTCCTGGCTTACGATTTGGCTCACTAGGGAGAGTTTGACCATCTGGAATGAGATTCTTGATCAAAACTGGGCGTAGTGAGCCGCTGTAGGCTTTGCGGTATTGACTGCGCTCGTAAATAATAGAATTGCCGTCAGTATACACAATTTTGAGGTCGTATTTGAGAGCTAGAATGGCCGCAAAAACGTGAGCACATGGTAGACGATGGTCCTGCCATTCTAGGCAATCGCAGACTCCTTTATCAAGGTCTACAACCCAGCCTGCAGCGCCGGGAGACTCATGAAGCCTCACAAGGACTACCGTACGGCTAGAAGGGTAGCCAACCATTTTGCGACCAAGATTGAGGCGATCGTGTTGATGTTGAGTTGCAAATTTGGTGAACTCCTTGCCGTAGAAGACCTCATTACCGTGATAAAATTGACTGCGCTTGAAGAAGAGCTGCATTTGCTTGGTCCAGATCGCCTCAAGTATATGAACTGGATTGAGCTGTCTCTCTTAACGTAATATGCTGTTCATTGACTCTCCAATGTTGGAAGTAGTATGTCCATATCGAGGGTATTCCGTTAACGGCGCATATGCTTTACAGTAAAGTCTTGCGATCACCAATGCCGTCAATGTAGTCAATCGCTGCGGGCGAGATTACACGAATCTTTCCAATCAGCGCAGCGTGCTCACTCACAGTTTCGGCCTGCATCGCTTGCCGGAAGAGCGCTTCAATTAGTTTGTCGTAAGCGCTGGAAACATTCTCTGCGAGATGCTGTGTACAGAAGTAGTGAAAGGTATAAGGTTCTGGGAAGTACTTCTTGATTGCAGGATCCAAACCTTTGCCGCGATCGGTGATGATTGCGAAGCGCAGTGGTGAGTACGTCTCATCGCCTTCATTCTCATCTTCTTCATCAAGATATGGCTGGATAAGATTTACTTGAAGGAACTCTAAGAACCAATTCCACCATTCTTTTGATTCTGAAGGCACAATTGCCCAAGCAAGGATAAGCGTCTTCTCATTATGGTCTATGGTTGTAGCAAGAAGTAATATACCTCCGTATTTTGATGAGCAGTGTGCGCCATCCAAAACAAGAAATTTGCGATTTGCATGCCAGGTAATGATTGCAGCCGTTGGTAGCACTGCGGCGGCGAGGAAGACATTATTCTCTGCTCTCTTGAATCTGTAGAAGGCTCCATTGTATGTTCCGGCTTCTATAATTGTTTGGTAGATGTTGTTAGTGAAGCCGCTGCCTTCGAGTAGATTGCCGCGTTGTCGAAGATACGATAACATTGGTTTGATCAACTGAAATTGTATGTTTGAGTCTCCGTCTGTTGAAACATCTTGATGTATGGGATGTTGATCACCACGCCAAGCGCACATGTTTGATATATATGATCTACAAGTGGCTGTACACACTCACTTCTTGACACTTCTCGAATCTTCTACATCTTATCTTATCACACTACTGTAATAAAACTGAAAAAAAAATGATGCGATCACGTGACGAACTTCAAAATTTATCCTTTTTTTGGCGTGCATCTCCCCCTGCTCGCTCGGAATGAAATTCTCAATAAGTAACAATTGTGCGCCATTTCCGTGCGCATCCAACCCGCCTCCTTTTTTATCCTTTACTCCATTTCTAACCGAGGAGATACACTTTGAAGTTTGCACTTTGTACCTCACTAGCCACCGGGATTGTGGCCGTGCGTACGCTTGCTTCGCCTTCACACTACTATAATAAAACTGGAAGAAAAGCACGTGAAAAACGCCAGAAAATCGCCCACTTTTTGCGTGCATCTCCCCCTACTGACTCCGAATAAAACTCTCAACAGGTAACAATTGTGCGCCTTTTCCGTGCGCATCGAACGCAGTACGCCTCGCCTTGGGAATCCCCTGTTCATTGGACTTGATACGTTCTGAAGCTCTTGCGCTGTATTCACGGGCCACATACTGAGTGGCTGTGCGCACGCCTCCTCTCACTTCTTAACCCCAACTCCTTCCCGCCCACTCCTCCTTCACAATGCCTCCACCCTCAACGCCAACTTCTTCCTGCCCACTCCTTTCTAGACAATGCCTCCACCCTCCAGGCGGACGCGTGCAGGCGCTGCTAATGCCGCGCAACGCCCTCCCCTCGCTTCGCTCCCTACCTCGGCCTGTAACCTCCTCTACACACGCAATCTTAACCGCCAGCAGCGGCTCCTCTACCAGCGCAAGCACCTGTCTCCCACCCAGGAGAATGAAACCCCTGCGCTGGAGGAGGTAGGACCTACCGCTGCGCTCCGCAATCTGCAATCCCTTCGAAGGCAGCAGCGCGACGCCGAGGACTTGCAGCAAATTGCGCAGCGGGAGCCGGTGGTATCCCCACGCTTACAGCAGAGAGCGTGCTCGCGAAGGCGCGCTCAGGACCAGCAGGGCAGCCCGACCCGGAGGAGGAGGCCGCGCCGCCCTTTGCTCTGCGAGGAGGATCGAATAGCGAGACTTGCGGCGCTTGAGCGAAGGCCAGAGGACGTGTACGAGGACGAGGATGAAGGGTTCGTACTTACGCAACGCCCCGGGTGCTGGCCACGCCGGTCTCGCACGGTGCGGCCGGGCGAGCGTGATCAAGAGCTTGGATTGCAGGTCGAGGACAATCTCGGAGAGCCCAGGTTTCAACAGGACGAGCTGGGCGAGGAGCCTGGATTGCAGCATGAGCACGTAACGCAGCGCACGCTACCGCGAGGAGGCCCGCCGCATGAAGAGGACGAGGCGCTTATCGGGGTCTTTCTCGACGAGATCGAGCAGGAGGACTTATCGGAGGGAAGCGCCGTCCCTTACGTAGACTACTACGCCAGCTCTCCTCCATACGCTGGAGTATGGAGAGCCGTAGAGGATGCTGCAAAAGGGTTGCCGCAGCCCGGTGTTGACTATCGCCATATCCTAGGCCGTGCCGATCGGGCGTGTACGCACTGCGGTGCCCTGCACTGGATTGAGGAGCGTAGGGTGAATACATCGAAGCGCAACCCCCAATGTACGTGCTGCGCAAATGGCTCTGTACCGATCCCGCACCCTCTCGCTTACCCTCCCGAGCTTATGCTCCTGCTCTCCGAGTGCGTTGCCGACTCCTCCCCTCCGCGCCGTACGCGGAGGTGCGAGACGTTCCATAACTCTATACGCCACTATAACAACGCTTTCTCCTTCTGCTCGCTCGGTGCGAAGGTGGACCGGCACCTGGCACAGCAGCTCGACGGCGCCTACGCGTTCCGCGCGCACGGCACGCTCTACCACCGCATCGGAAGTCTGCTCCCGAACGGAGATCGCTCTCCTGCCTTTGCTCAGCTATACATATACGACGCCGAGGAGGAGCAGTCCGCGCGGCGAGCCCGGGTGTTCCAGAACTTGGACCCGGCGGTCTGTCTCATCATCCAGCGTGTCCTCGCAATGACGAATCCGTTCGTGCAGTTCTTTCAGACAAACGCAGAGCGTATACGCAACACAGACACGGTCGCTGTATCGCTGCTTATGGTAGAGAACGTCAAGCACGATCCCCGCGTCTACAACCGGCCCACCGCGCGTGAGGTCGCTGCCCTGATCCCAACGGCGGATGACGGTCAGTACGGCTTGGGTTCGGTTGCGTAGCCTGGCATACCCGCGATCAGGTCCTCGGCGGGAGTGTACATGCGCTCCTCGCCAGCAACTTCCCCGACATCCGCCGTAGCCTTACGGAGGCGGAGCTGGATTCGTACGCGGATCTGCTCCGGGACAGCGCGCTGCTCGCGCCTAAGAACGATGCTGTCGACGACCTCAACGCACAGCTACTCGCTGCGATGCCAGGGCAGGAGAAGCGATCTTGCTCTATCGACTACTGCAAGGATCCCGCCACTGCTTCCGCCTTCCCGCGCGAGTTTTTGCAGTCTATTAACCTTCCTTCCCTCCCTCCGCACCACCTACGCTTGAAAATTGGCTGCCCCGTCATACTGCTGCGCAATCTGGACCCAAACGCCGGTCTTTGCAACGGCACACGCCTTATCGTATACTCTGTATCGCGGTCCGTCTTGCGCTGCAAGATCCTTGGTACGCGTAACCACCTAGCATGGGTGCAGCTTCCTCGCATGCCTCTTGGCACTCCGGAGACGGATGGTGGTGTTAGCTTTACGCGCCATCAGTTTCCCGTAAAGCTTGCCTTTGCAATGACGATAAATAAGGCCCAAGGCCAGAGCTTAGAGACGGTAGGCTTGCTGCTCGACCCTGAGGTGTTTAGCCACGGCCAGCTCTACGTTGCGCTCAGCCGCGTGACCCGCCCGGACGGGATACGCATGGTTGTGCTGGACACGCCTGCTGCGCGCAGCGGCAGGATCAAAAATGTGGTATACACTGAGGTGGTTTAGCGCGCTTGAGCTACTGCAGCTGCCGGCATCTGCTGGCGCCTATCTTTACTCTTAACATAGCTGATTCACTAGATGACCCGTGGCTGGAAGTCATTTCTACGCTTCAGTACGAGTACGTATTTAAGTCCTTAAGTACTCAAGCATCCTGGTTACCGCCGCGCCATGGAGATGTTGGAGAGAAGCCCAGGAAATCCTCCTCCTCCTCTGTATTAATCTCGGCTGCGCGTGGTCAGCGCCTCGCTCCTTACTATGCGTAGCTTACTTACTTATCTCTTCCATGTCAGGAGCATCGATGTAGTGGCCGGATATTGTGCCCGCACCCGGCCGCTTGTGAGGTGGTTGCCCGCCACCGCCAGCTGGCGCGCCGAAGCCGCCCGATCGTTGCCGTTGTGGGGTAAGGATGTATGCTTGCTGCGACATCATGCTGCGCCTAAGTAAGGTAGTGAGAGGTTGGCAGCTGCTGCCAGGTATAAATAAGCTGCTGCTAGGTGTTAGCAACCTGCGCACAAGTGAAGTCTTGCGACGGCGGCTGCTGCTGGCAAGCGATTCACAAGTGAACTGTTGCGACGGCAGCTGGTGCTGGGTGCTGGCAAACTACACACAGGTGAGGTGTTGCGAAGGCAGCTGGTGCTGGGTGTTGGTAAGCTTTGCACATGTGAGGTGTTGCGAAGGTAGCTGTTGCTGGGTGTTGGCAAGCTACGCTGCAGCGCGCAGGTGAGGTGCTAAGAAGGAGGCTGCTGCTACGTGCAAGCAAGCTGCTGCTAGGTGTTAGCTAGCTGAAGTATGTAAATTTAATATGTGTTATGGTCGGATATGGTAACCTAGGCGTCGCGTTTGCACGCCTACACGTGATCTTCACGTCACTATCTATCATCACGTGACTCAGTCTCAGAAGCTTATAACAGAATATAAGAATTATATTTGCCCGGAACTGTATATAGTTACGTCTTATTTCTCAGTTTAGGAGAATGAGCCATTCAATGTTTTTGATCCCTCTGCAAGCTGTTTCTCAAGTGTCCAATGAATACTTGGCCTGCACCATCATATTTCATCACCGTCAAGGTCTCGTAAAATAGCCGCCTTTGTGCGATGGGCTTGGTTGTACGAGAGAGTGATGCCAGCCTTCATACGAGCATTACTCTTTACGGCTTTTGGCTTAGTGGTTCTATCGTTGGTGATAAGGTCTCCATTCAAGCGCTTTTGGTATGCAACACTATGAGGACGTCGCCAACCATAATGAGTAGAGACTGGACAGGTATGAGGTATGAAAATGCGTAAAGTTGGTCGAGGGTCGTCGCCAATGAAGGCAATGCGCGCCTTTAAGGTATTAGCAAAGGGCTGAATTGAGAGACTGAATAATACCTTAAAACCACAAGTCTCAGCTATCTTTTGTCCACATTCTGCTGCCCAAAATTTGCCGTTTCCATTCAACACTTTGAAAGATTCGTGGGCTTCAATAATCGCATCTGTGACTGCATTTGCGCCGTCTTCCAGGGAGACAAATTGCATACCAATGGTGAGGGATGGATAGGGAGGCCTATCTTCAGGCCCAGGGCTTTCGAATGACGATGTGCGAGGCATAATTGAGTGCGTAGTGTTGAGTTGTATTAAGTAAAAAATGTAGATATCAAAATGTGGTAAACAAAATATAGAGTCACGTACGCGTGTTCGCGAAAGATGCACGAAATTGACCAATTAGAGCAATGTATGTATCAGCAATTTTTTTCAATGTATGTCCTAGCAATTGGATGTATGTGTTGGCTAGATTTTTTGATGTATGTGTTCATACGGCAATTAACCGCAATTAATATAGTTATAGTCAACACAGTGAAGGGCAACTTACCGTGCAAACTTCTGCTCAAAAACCCGATTTCAGCAACACCAACAACCTCAAATTACACCTATGGCGACACTATTATCAAGCCAAGCGCTGTCCCAGCGCTCTCAAAAACCTCCTGCACCTGAAGATATCCCTCTCTATCCAACGCTCCAGCTTGGAATGACTTTCGAGACTCTTGAGGAAGCCAAAAACCTCATTACCGACGCGATTGCGGCCGCCAATAAGCCTTTCAACGTTAAGAACAGCAAGCCCCAGTTCTGGCAACTCAAATGCCGTGGTCGTGAGAAGCATACATGCCATTTCTCAATACGAGTAGCCCTCGTAGGCAAGCCAAAGGAGTGGAAGTTACGACAACTTAAGAAGCATACGTGTCCCTCCCAGTGTCATATTGGCTAGCAGCGCGTTCATTCAGTCAAATATCTCGCTCGAAACCACTTCGATATCGTCGCCAATAATCGCAAACTCCCCTCGAAATTCGTACAAGATGAAGCACGTCTCGAGCAGGGCAAAAAGATCTCCAGCCGGCAAGCCCATCGCACTGTGGTAGAGGTTAGGAACCAGATTGAAGGGGAGGAGAGTAAGCAGTTTCAGTACATCAAAGCCTTGCTACTGGCGCTTCACGACGCGAAGATTCACGATCATGAGTTCATCTCGGAGGAGGAGGGAGACATTAGCGCAGATTGGGCTGAACTCTGCAACTTATTTAACGGCGCTACTATCAAGTACAAGTCAGAGAGAGGTGTCTTTCAAGCTGCTGTAATTATGCCTTCGACGTGTACTTTGGCTCTTGACAGATGTGGTAGTCTTCTCGTCTTTGACGGCACTCACTGCTCCTCCAAATATGGAGGCATCCTGCTTGTTGTCACCACTGTGGATGCTGACGAAAACAACCTCCTTATAGCCTGGGCAATCGTACCTACAGAATCAAAAGATTGGTGGGAATGGTTCCTCGAAGCCATCGTCGAAAACCTCACAATGTTTGGCAGAGAAGAAGGCAATAACCCTAGAGAGTTTCCGATAATCACTGACCGCGGCAAAGGCCTCGTCCCAGCTATCACTAAGTACTTTCCGGGCTCCTGGCATTACTACTGTACCTGGCATCTTGCAGAGAATGTAGATGACCACTTCAACAACATAATTACGGCTAGATTCAAGCAGATGTGCCGTGTCACCTCCCACCGCGAATTCCAAGCTCTTCTCAAAGAAACACGTGTTCTCAACCCGGAGGCGGCCAAGTATATTGAGGATACTGACAACGGCAAATTTGATCGCTGGGCATCCGCCTACGCGCCTTACGACGAGTTTCCTCGTTACGGACACACTACATCTGGCGTTGGAGAGTCAATGAACGGCAGATATCTTGATGAGAGGCGGAAGCCGATTCTGTACATGTTGGAAGACATCTGGACCGCCACAATGAAGCTGTTCTATGACCGCGGCGAGTTCGTACGGAAGGACAATGTTTTTACGACATTTGCCGTCAACCACATCGCAGATCGCAGAGATGTTGGTCGGAAGATGATGTGCGTTCCACAGAAGAAAGGTATGTCAAAATCACGCCATTTTGAAGCTCCTAAACTGACATTAGATAGGCAAGGCAATTGTACGACTTCTGAACACCGCCGCTATTGGCTGGCGCGTCGATTTAGATGCGAGAACTTGTACTTGCCTTGAGTGGCAGGACATACATCTTCCCTGCGCTCATGCTTAGTGCGCTGCCGATTTCTTCAAAGTCGATTCTAATATCCTACTCTTTGGCACTGACAACGTCGAGAATCTAGTTCTAGGCGATGTAACCACCGGCATCCAAATCTACATGGCTCAACGTTATAGAGAGACCTACCTTCCTTCCTGTCGCACCATATGAGTGACGCCTGCGATGCCAGCGAGATTGGTAGGGACATTGAGTTGTTATCGGAGGAAGAATGAGCGATTTTGAGGCCGCCAGCAGTATGTATAGCGGCCTTAGCACGGTTCTGAGCGAGATATTTGAGCCAAAATGATGAATTTGATTGAGTCGAGTCGATTGCCGTGTAGTTTGAGTTTGTACATTATCCAAATACGGTTAGCGCCATTCTATGGTGATGGTCGGCGTAATGCCCCTGCGATTGACTTCGATTACAGCAGCGACTCTATGCAATGAATGGCTGAACCTTTTGGCCTCAAACATACAATCAGTTACTATCGCATACAATTAATGACTAAAATATACACGAATTTGTCTTCATGCCAAATGATTGTGGTAGTCATTGCGTGTATGTGCTGGTCCGAAAAATCGATGATTGTGGGTATACAGTCATTAGCCGATTCCGGCTGGTGACAAGAACGAAGAAAAACAAGGAAGCGGTGATAACAAGCATCAGAACAGGAACAGGAACAGCAGGACAAAGGAACAATAGCAAAATCAGGATGAACAACCATATAAACCCCACGTTCCGGCGTCAAAGAAACAGGGGCGACGTGCGAATGCAATCCCCTCATTTTCGTGACATGTCTCACAGCAGGCGGATTCCATAGGCAGGTTCTCATGTGGGATTGGACTGTTGGTATTGTAAATTAATTGCGAGACGCTGGTTTTATATGCTCACCTAGTTTTTCATCTGCCCGCCTGACAATCCATCTATAGCCACATCTACCCACCCATCCCCTTGCCTTTCCCTTTTGCATTAATTACGAATCCACCCCAAAAACCCCTCCCACACTCAAAAAACTCCACCTAGTCCCCAACACAGCGATGAATATACCAGCAACCTCCACCACCATCCCCGCCCCAGCGCCCAGCAAAAACCTCGGACTGAAAATCCGATAAAGCATCAAATGCCTCCTCAACCACCCCGCCCACATCGCCGTCGCCAACCCAACGGTGGCATAGAACAGAAAATGCGTCACCATCCCCTTGGCAACTTCCGCCATCAACCCCTTCCTCCTCGGATCTCTCTTCCACAGCACCACAGCCGGCACACTCACCACCGCCAAAACCTGAGCTCCATATGTATTTCCAACAATCAAGAGTGGAGACCAAGGATACTTAACCGTTTTCATAGCTAAGAACGCTGCATCCCATTGTAAACTCGCAAGGGTATACTGATGACCCGTTTTGAAATAGTAAAATCCGCCTAGGAGGGCAAGGGTGATAGGTCCAATCGCCGAATCTTTGAGTTTATTCGCGTGGAGGATTTCGAGGAGGGAGAGGATGGACCAGAGCATAAGGGCGATGGTTCCGGCACCGACTGGCTTTTGGAGAACTATTATAGCGGCGGCGTAGAGTGTGGGGAGGAGGAAGTAACGTGTGCCTTGGGCATTGGAGTAACCTAAGACTTTGATCCTGCTCTTTCCGTCCTCTGATAAGAAGCCCGTGTTGGCCACGGAGGGTGGTATTGTTTGGCCAGCACGAAGGCGGGGAAGAGGTGTTGAAAGGATGGAAAGAAATGGTGCGGACCAGACGTAGATCGAGTAACCAACTGGTATGGCGATTCCGAGAGCCATTTGTGCGACTGTCACTTTTGCCGTTCCCAAGTATTGGTTGATGTCGGGGGCAAACCATTCACCGTCGTCTGCGGCGTTCAGTGTCCAGTAAAAAGCACCGAGGGTGAGGGCAGCACGAAAGAGGTATGTATACCATAATTTCGCCGCAGGATGATTACTCCTTGTATTTTCGTAAAATTGCTGGACAATACTCGGCAATCCTGCGGCAACGAGGTAGGGAATGGCGAGTTGCCAGTTCGCGCTTGTAGATGAGGTGGAAGAGGCGT
The DNA here is from genome assembly GCA_013176395.1 of Venturia oleaginea. Classification (NCBI taxonomy): domain Eukaryota; kingdom Fungi; phylum Ascomycota; class Dothideomycetes; order Venturiales; family Venturiaceae; genus Venturia; species Venturia oleaginea. Next base: position 752,744 of record JABMLP010000021.1, on the reverse strand, counting down.
AATAAGTCGATCGACAGAAAGGCATCTGTTCTTCGCGACAAAGTCTGGAGAGAGAGGCCAGTCGGGTAAGGAGAATGAATGTGACCGAATGGTAAGATCCAAGCGCCCTATCAACAACTGCTTCCTGTCTCAAGGAAGAAATGAGGAAGAGGATTCCAATTGTCGAGAGGAAGAAAGTGAGAATCTCATCTTCCCATATCGTGAAAGAGTTTGCTGCAAACCCAAGAGAGAGGGCGACGGTGAAGACGACCGAAATCCAGGACCAAATCGTCGTCGGGTAAGGGATTCGAAGACTGCTTCTAGCCTTGTAAAAGACATTTGCAATTCCCACACTGCCACCAAGCGCTGCGCTCAAAACCGCAGCATGTGTCAACGAGAAATCGTGAACCGTGTATCCAAACGCCGCACCAGCAACAGCTCCACCAATCATGCCCAAGCCGCCTCTTTTGACAAACCCAGGACTTAATGCCAGCCTGAGCGCTCCAAGACCTCTGGCATAAAGAACCATAAACCCCAAGCTCACCGCCAACACAAAAATCCCACTCGCCATCCTAAGTACATCAAATCGAGCCCAAAGCATCCGACATACCCTAATCGTCTCACTCTGATAATTATAGAACCCATCAAAGACAGAATTCCACTTAGCATCATCCATCTTTTTACCACTCTTTGTCATCTCCCATACCGTCTGCGCCATATTCCAAAGACTCGCTGGCGCCGCAGTTGCATCCTCATCAAGTCGACGAACAAGCGAGTATTCAGCCATATACCGATGAATCTGCGCAGCCGCAAGACGATACACCCTCGCCAAATTTTGATACCCCTTCCCATCTTTCCCGATGAACGCTTCCAAAATTGGTTTCCCCAGATTATTAAACGGAATCGGTAGTCCCAGCAGCAATGACAAAGTCGGCACAAAATCAATCTGTGCCACAGATTGCGACTTCGCATTTACAGGTGGCTCGGTGGGAAACCTCGCTCTCCTACCAAACTTGGGGAGCTTAGAGTACATCCAAATCGCCGCTTCAATCTCGTCATCTGATTCGCCGCCATGGTCACCTTTGGAATCCATACCATGGTCGCCCATTACGATAAGCAGGGTATCATTGTCGATCAGTTCCATGACTTGACGCATCGTCGCATCCATTTGTTTAAGCTTTGTATTCATGGATGGGTGGTCTGGGCCATAGCGGTGGCCTGCGTGGTCGACGCCTAAATAATGAGCGAATATGACGTCCCATTTTGTAGCATTGGATGGTTGGAGGAGGGGAATGAGATGTTCAGTGACTCCATTATCGACAGTGTGTAGATCCCAGACGTTAAAGGAGTCATAGGCGTGGGTGAGGTCTGGTTCGAAGGAATTGGGGAACAGGGCGTGCCATGTGTCGTCTCCTAGGTGGACCACCTTCTTGCTTGCATTTCGTAATTGGTCTACGATGTTATCCTCGTCTATAGCCGTTCCAGCAAAGTTCGAACCAGCGTCAATAAATGTAGGAAGTGTGCCTGTCGTCAATCCCTTCAGTCTCTGCAATGTAGTCGTAGGCGGATCCGCAATGAACGGCAATAGAATCGTATTCTGGGGACTCGCAATCGCAGTCTCGTAGAACAGAGGAATAGCATTGTGGAAATGTCGCGGTTGATCCTTCTCTTTCACTTCTACCCCTTCTTTGCTACCTCCTATCCGTGGCGGAGGAAAAGGCACAGTGAAATCATATCTCAGCGCATCAATCACAACCACCACCGCCTTCTCAAATTGTTTCGGATGCCAACACCCCGTCTTGCTATTCCCAGGTAGATACCTGCTTTCCAGCCCTGTAGGAGGAACAGCGCATTCCGATTTATGAGGAAGAACGAGTCTTGTAAGGAGGAAACCGGACGTAAAGAGGTAGAGGCCCAGTAGGTGTAGTATCCTATACAATCATCATTAGCAATTCGATCTTTATAGCAGTCTCTCTCTCTCTCTCCCCTTCCCTTTCTTCGTTCCCCATGACCATCCATTCTCACAACCCTTCCTCACTCTTCCTCCGCGTTCCCATTCCCTTCTCCTCCTCCCTCCTTCTCCAAATCCCCTCAACATCCCTCAACATCCCTCAAAAAAGAAAAAGACGACCAAAACTTACAAGAGCAACCCAAAAAACCCAACAAGCAACCCCTGCGTAACCGTAAACCTCGCCTCAGCATATCTCTGCGCCTGCCCACTCCGTCTCTGCTGCGTAGCCTCTCTCTGCTCCCGATTGACAAGCTCCCTCTCTTGCTGAGGTTGTCGAGCTTTCGCCGCCTCAAAATGTCCTTTAATACTGGAGTACTCGGAGTTTCCAGTCGGTCGTCTAGATGTGGAGGCGCTCATGGCGAAACGTATCGAGGTGGTGTCAAATGGGATGGATGGGATGGGGCGTATCGCTACCGCGAGTCCATCGTCTGGGGAATAGTTGTGACTGAAAGAGCGAGATAGATGCAATTGTAAATATCTAGAGTTTGTCCAATTGAACTCGAGGTACGTGTCAGAAAAATGAACGTTTCGTCAACAGCTGAGCTTGGCCTTGGCGTACCGAATCGTCACCCACGCGCATGGGATGCTTACAGCTGAGGTGCATCACTAGTAGTTTCAGCAGCAAAATGTCAAAGCTCTTCAAAGTGCTCATCAAAGATTGACTCGTTCGGCTCAATAGTAATTATTTTCGTCAAGAGAGAGACCATTGAGTTGGCCATAGAAATCTTGTTTGTATTAATCCCTAGCCGTACCAATACGCGGCAAGACCAGAGGGACACAGTATCATACATTATCAACTACTCAAACAAACACAAAGCAGATGAAGAGCCATAGTCTCCATCCAATCCAGAAAAGTTGAGCCTATCCAAGACGATCCGGCCCTTCCATTGTGAGACAGTCAGTTATCATGGTACAAAGACAGCTTCCCATGTTCTGTCTCCGGCACCGGCCATGTATTTCTTCCCTCTGCACCCAAACACCCCCCGAGATAAGTCCGCCGTGAAAATAGAAGAGAAAAGTTGGATAGAAGAACAGTAACTCCTGCTGTGAGAAAAGGAGATTCGTGAACGAAGCGCAATAATCGTAAGCGCCTCGTTCGTGTTGCTGCGGGATCGAGGGGCGTCGCAATAGGAAGTCGAATAAGTGATAAAAATAAGTGGTGTACCAGATCTCACCTCTTTCGTGTGTGTGGGTGATTCAATTCCACCTCTTGTCACCTTCTCCACCGACCGCGAACTCCTTGTTCACCCTCTCCTTTAGTCCTCCCATGCGGTCCAAATCCAAACTCTCGTATCTCTCCTTCTCACTTTCTTCGTAGGAAGGTGCGCTCTCACTGACAGGTTCCATCCCAACGGTGTGTTCGCCAACCCTCACAACAACGACTCGTCCCGACTTCCTGTGCCCGCCCTCATCCACCTCTTCGGGGAATGTAATGCGGATCTCAGGGATGGGACTTCCAGGGGGGCTGCCCTCGTTCATGAGACGGCGCTTTTCATGCTCGACGTAGGCGGGTGCGTTGATGGTTAGGGTACTGCGGATGAGAGAGCGGCGGCCGGTGGGTTCATAGGTAGGTAGTGCACCGTCTTGTTGCAAATGACGCAGTTTGTTGCGGTTGCGACGAGTTCGGAGGATTAGGAGACCGCCTACGAGTATGACGATGAGGGCGAAGAGGACAACCAGAGCGATGAGGAGGTTGTACATTGTTGGAGTGATGGCCGAGACTTGCTCGGATCCTGATGGAGCGCCGTCCCGGGCGTGGAGAATTGAGTGAGGAGACATTGTCTGGTTTAACGAGAGTGGTTGTTGCGTAAAGCGAGTGTGGATTCGGTCGGTGTATGTGCCGAGCGAGTTGTGGTGGTGTTCGAGACAGTGTCGATGTTATTGTTCGTGGTCTTCAATGCCGCGATGAATAGTCGTATTGTTGTTGGCCGTTCTTCTTGTGGATTGGATGAAGCGGACGTGGAATGGATCGAGGCGGGTGAAGATGGCGAGGTCGTGTAGGAAACGAGTGTGTGTGTATATGTAGGTATGGAAGGAACGGCACGCAACTGACAAGTGTATCAGCGCAAAGAAAGAACGAATGTAGCTCGCACGCAGTGGCAGAGGCAGAGGCAGAGGAAGTGAGAAAGAGAGTCCGAGTTGGCTGGAGTTAGACAGTCCGGGGAGTCCTGCGGTGAGCGGCAGGTGATGGATTGCACAGATGCTAATTTTAATCTCAGCGTTCCCTGCCGGCAGAAAACAACAGTCGCCAAGGGTCTGGTGTCCGGGTGTCCCTTGGTCCCGATCCTGCGTCTACGCGTTCAAGACTGCAATTGGACTACTGGAGAGATGATGGAGGGAGGCTTTCCGATGTATCGTGGTCGACTCGTTCTGCCTTCCCCGTACTATGTATGTTCTGTGTACACAGTCTCCCCGTACTATGTATATTTGGTGTACACAGTCTAGAAGCGTCACCCGTCAGTCGCTCGGGAGACGAAACTTCACCCATCGTCATGTCGTGGCTTGTGCGGGTTCCTGGCGCCCAGTCGTTGCTCACCCTAGCCACTGTCGGTGTCGGGCCGTTGGGGTTATGAGTTATGAAACATTGGACATGAATGGTCACGCGGTAGTGGTACTCTATTGTTACGTGGTCATGATTCAATCATTGTCATTGAATCGTCATTTCTCCGTCCTTATATCTCCTGTCTGTTGCGCTGTTCTCAACTTCTCTCGCTTATTTTGGTGCGTGGTGGAGTGAGGAGGCGTGAAGACGAGCTTGGCTCGACCGTTCGTCTCGGGGTTCCGATCAACATGCGAAGAATGTGCGTGCGCGACAATTTGGTGAGGCATCATCCCGACTTTCACATCACACGACATGCTTCTAGTGGACATGCTACATACCGGAGAGTATGGGAAATTTGAGAAAGTCTGGTTCGGTGCAAGAATTGTAAACTCGAGGTCCAAGAATTTATACACATTAGTTGCCGCTATTTGAATAATAGAGGGAGGATAGAGAATAGTTTGAATCATCGTACTCAATTCTATCTTATCTTGGTCGTGAGTTGTCCTCTCTCAAGCACGACAACGAGAACGTCAAGGTTCGGATATAGTAAAACAAGCACCAACAAAGGTTACGAGCATCGTCATCTTTCGACGCTGACTGGACAGCTCTGTTTTCAAAGCATGGCGGTGAAAGGTTATAAAAGTGCGAATTTTGTACCCGGTTAACCACACAGAGAAGAGTCATATCTTAGAGGACGTGATATGACGGGTTCCTTTCTCTGTGGAGATCAATGATTACTAGGAATAACGGCTAGATTTTGTTACCATCAGAGTTCGAACCGGATCTAGCCCGATGATGTTCACTCTGGCTCGGATAGTGATGATGCAGATGGTCATCACCGCCGATTTAAATAGATTATTGAGATCAAGTGAGTGAGCACAAGCGGAGGATGTCCCGATAGATATGAGCGGCTAGAGCATCCACAAGAACCCTACAACAATCATACTCCCGGGTTTCCCATTGGATGACTTCGAAGTAACAAGGCTTGACTCATCAGCCTTGCGAAGATTTAGCTGACATGAATGAGATAGGGAAAAATTCGGAGCGGAATCAGGATATTCAAGACGATTCAAAGATTTCGCCCTCGTCCTGACTGTGTTGATATTGCATAAGCTCCACAACTCGCAGTGTCTCGTTCCTCCGGCCGTCGGTTTGTCATCATCTCAATGTGGACCCTTGCGATAGATCGTTCTTTCATTGGCCAACCTTCAACACGCTAAAGCGGATTCGGAAAATGATCCCCTGTCAATTGCATCGAATGCGAAATCACAATGGGCTCACGATAGAGAAGTGGATGGATGGTTAAGAATGCACTGAGAAATTTTTGAAAGAAGTTATGGAGTAAGAGAAGGTATAAAGCCTGCCATTGTCTCGAGAAAAGAGGAAACCATCACTCACATTCATCTGCTTCAACTTCGAGCATCGCAAGGCTGCCTCCACTTCGCTACCTCAACTGATTCACTTCGACCTCCTAAACATCACATCTTCCTCAAGACAATATCAACCAACCCAAAAACCCCATCAAAATGCCGTCCTACCTAGTAACAGGCGCCTCCCGCGGCCTCGGAGTACTCCTCCTGCCCTCTCCCCATCCGACCCAGCTAATCCTCCCAGTACGCCTTCATAAAAACCATAGCCTCAAACCCCTCAAACACCGTAATCGGTCTCGTCCGCAACAAGGAAGCCACCGTCGCCCGTCTCCAAAGAGACAACATCGGCAACATCCACATCTTCCAAGCCGATATCGTAGACCATCCCGCCCTCCAAAAAGCCGCCGAAGAAGTCTCAAAAATCACAGACGGCACCCTCGACATACTCATAAACAACGCCGCCTACGTAAGCGAAGAAAGCAACTTCACCACAATCGCCGAGGCGTACGACTCACTCCTCCCTACACACAAAAGAACTAAGTGTAAATACTAACTCACTCCCAGCGAAAAGAACCTCCCAGCCGTCCTTGAAGACTTCAACAAATCAATCCAGATAAACCTCGTCGGAATATTCAACACGATAACCGCCTTCCTCCCCCTCCTTCGCAAAAGCCCCATCAAAAAAGTAATCTCGATAACAACCGGAATGGCCGATTTGGATTTCGCGCTCGATTTTTCCATCCCGACAGCAGCACCCTACTCCATTTCCAAAGCAGCTCTGAATATGTTGGTGGTGAAATACCACAACGCGTACAAGGAGGAGGGGATTTTGTTCATGGGGGTAAGTCCGGGATTGGTAGCTACGGCTGAGAACAAGACGCGTACGTTCTTCCTCCCTCCCTTCTCCTTCTTTCGTCTTGGATTGCGGGGAGAATATGTGTTGACGAGAATCTAGATACACCCGAAGAACTAGAAGGCTTCAAACAAATGGTCAGCGCGTTCCAAGGATACGCTCCCACTTTCGAGGGACCAATCTCTCCACAGCAAAGTGTAGACATGGTCCTCAAAGTAATCGACGAAGCGACCATGGAGAAGAGCGGTGGAAGTTTTGTCAGTCACTACGGAAATAAGCAGTGGCTTTGAGGAATTTGAAGGGAAGCGGCAGGATTTCTTTGTTGCAACCAGAATCGATAGGGAGTTTGCTGGGTGCAGACAAAAATATGGAAGACTTTTGATTCGTCCATGTCCAGTTTGTGTGGATTGCTGTCGACAGTCATAGTATAAGCATTACCTACAACGGTTTCTTATGATCAACAAATATTCCATTTCAGGGGTATCTCTGTTTCAAACGCCATTTTCCATGCCGCAATCTTCGCTCGAAATTTCCATGCTAGGCACATACTATGTCGCATATGTATCAAATACCGTTCCAATGCTTTTCCCATCCACAATTTTGCCATGAGCCCTCTTTAGCCATAACAAACATGCCTTGGTTTCTAACTTTTCATTGCCTATCATCCAGTATCGGCTTTTTATGAAATAACCTAGGATCTCTACTGCCTGGCCCCGGTATCTTCTGTCGTGAATTTTCAGGACTCGGTGGGAGAGAGAATGTAACCAGTCTTCTTCTTGATGAGTGTATATTTCCGTTCTGCGAGCTTGAGAAAGCTGGGTCTGGGTCGTGTGTTCCGTTTGTAGCAATTACCCTGTTTGTGATCGATTGAACATTGGGCCTGGAATTCTCGTTGTTCGGTGTGTAGTCGGACGTCACAGCGGACGCATAAGGACTGGGCTTGTAATCTGTGTTGTTCGGGCTAGGATCTCTGATCGGTGCTGCAGTGGGACTTTTTGGGGGATCGGGAAGTTTTGCGGGCAACTTTGATGCCTCAAGGATTGGAGACGAATGCTCAAATTTGGACTTCTCTTTCAGTCTCCTTTCGGCCGTGAGCTCTTGATTTGCTTGCGCGAAGCTCACACTTCTCTTGACGACTGATCTCTCAGCATCTTTTGTGGAACCTGTAGCAGACCGCTTCATGGGCGGCCGTTCTTGTGGTTTGTCCAGCTTTGCATTATGTGCCGATCTCTTCCTCGGCGTCACATTGAGGAGTGGAGTTCTCGCCATGCCACTAAGCTCTAATTTCTCCTTTTGTGCTTCTGCAGCCCTTAATTCATTAAAAGCATGGCCATTAAAAATGTCCAAGGCTTTCAGGATAGGCGCAAGCTCATGCAGAAAGGGCTGCATTTCCAAACCTTGTGTCTGCGGTAAAGGTTTGCTATATGGTTGATTGGTTTCTACGGGCCCAAGAGCGAACTTCGGAGAGCCCTTATCTGATGCCGAGTAAGACCCTCGAAGGAAACCAAGGATCTCTTTTTCGAGATTTTTAAGACCTTTCGCGCTTCGTTGGGCGTCAAATGTCCGCGTACGAAGCGCGGTGATGGTAGAGGGTGGGATGGATCGGGGACATTGGGCGAAAATTTGTTTCCTACTCGCTCTTCGTCAGTATGCCTTCCATTGAATAAATGTGTAATATTGTAGTGCTACGGACCGTATCTGGTCATATTGTAATCTCATGTTCTCAAGTATAAGCTTCATCTGTTGCCCCTTTGTCCTTGGTGCTTCTTTGTCGGGCTTGAGGCTACACAGAATATTAGAGAAAGCGTGGCAGAGGGTGAAGTTGAGCTGCTGACGTTGGAAGTGGTACAGACATGGCAGCGCGGGCGATAATCAGCTGTGTCTGAGTTAGAACAAAGAATAAGACGACGGAAGCGATTGGGGGAATGCGTACACCGATCTCATCATCGTCGGATTTGGTGGCTGAAGCCATATCTCATGTTGGTGAGTGGATTGAGACAGGCTCTATATGTCGTGGAACAATTGGACTGATTTGGCGAGTGGATTGTTGTCGTACTTGTCCTGCCAAAAACTATCATCAGATGGGGACGCGATACGGAGTAGCCCGAAAGCACCGTACCAAATTAGAGGTTCAGAGCCCGTGCCGAGGTGTACGCCTAGTCACATGCTCAAAATCAGAATCAAATCATCACCTCCTTTTCCATCTCCTCTTCCATTGTTCCTACATCGGACGATATACACCATCTCATCGCGCCAGCTCGTGATTCCGATGGCTCTTTCGCTTAAGGACATCAGCAGCTATGCCTAGATAGGAAGCGCGGAGAGACATAAGCAGCTGGAGCACCGCCAGCATTTCATCTATCTCTGATTGGCTTGACTGCCTCCGTATTTCGGTCAATTTTCTGATAACTGTAGGACAACTCGAATCTCACGACGTCAAGATCATTCGCTACTGCCAGGGGCGAATTCTGCAGCACCTAGAATCACAGCTCAGGCCCAGTCAGTTAGCTAGATGAACAGTTCTATTCTCACTATCGTGGCACTGACAGCGGGTTCTTCTTCAGGAAATAGGGCGATATCAGCATGGCGAGCCTCCAATAAGGCCTGCTTGAACTTGGAAAGGAAGAGGGCATCACATAATCATGATTTCCATGTTGAAAATGGGACCGCGTTGTCATCAGCCAGAGCTCACCCGCGCCAGAGCTCACCCGCCGAACTTTGCTCGTCCGCTTGACCGAATCTTCCTTAGAGCACGAAAGTGACAAAGATTTGCTGATACGAGTCCTCTCGTCTTCCCTGAACATGCTTCACACGCGTGAGAGTATCTCCGACGTACGGAGATTCCGCCCGGACGCTACAGAAATTTGCTAAATCAGCCGATTGAAGTTTACTGTTCTGACGAATCGCGCGAATCGTGGATAATTCCCCATCATCTCTTTCCCCCGCATTCTCACGTCTTTACTGATCAGGCTGTCGGAACATTCGGTGTGATCGAAAATTATGGCGCAGAAATACTACGTGGCCCTGCCTCAGCGCACCTACTTCTGCTGATGCACCTCTCATCGTATGGCAATTGCAACCGGACGCGCTCTCAAATCTTCTATTAGCTCAATCCGTTACTTTCAATCAACTTGAGATTACCTGGCTCGACTCTCTCACACTCAACTTTACGTTGATGCTGAGTTTAATCCCATTAAAATTAATCCTTGCCCACGTGAAAACATGTACATTCACAGGATGATAAGCATATTTAAGACAGATGAATTAGAGCTCATCCATCCAAGCTGAAATTAGTTTTCTCATTTGTATCTTTCGCGCTTTATCCAGAAAAACGTGGGGGGGCGAAGATCTCGGTTGATGGTATCTGGGTGTTGTCGCTGTCGTGGTATCAGTGGATCTCAAATTCCCGCTTCGCCGTTTATCCCTCCTCCCATTGGCGAATAATTTCTCCATGCATTGCACCATGGACATAAGCTTCCGCGACAAACTGGAAGAAATCCTCTTTCGGACGAAGAATATATGGCCCCACGGCCCCAGACAACATGCAAACCAGATCTCCGACTTGGAATGTACTATTGGCAAGTCCGATGTGGCCTTCTTTCGTGACGAAAAGAGACCGGTTCTCAGTGACATGGAATGCGAGTTGCTGGTAGAATTGCCAAGTCCCGATCTCTGTGCCGGCCGCCGGGTCTGATGGGACGGAGCTGGTGAAGGCGCGAGACGAGAGATGTAAGCCATGAAGTTTGCAATGAGCTGCGGGGAGTCGGGAGCGCAATCCAAGCTGTTGACTTATGTTGAACCCATGCTGAGAGCATGTGCGTAAGCAATCAGCGTAGACTCTCCCGTGGGGTCTAATGTGCGCTGCAGCTTCTGATCGTCCCAGAGGCGAAGAATAGGATGAGATCTTGCTTGGTTATTGGTTCTCCCAAGCCACAGGTCGCGGTCTAAGTCAAGCTTTGTATCAATGCAGTCGAATTGAATCCCGGTTAGCCATAAAGTTAGCTCGTGGATCCTAGCCTTTGACATCGATCTTGAGAAGTTGTTTTCAGGCTCCCACAATGATGGACTCGGTGGTAACTAAGTCCATTTTTTTCGATCCCATTGAGGGATCCAGGATGGGAATGTATCTGGGATGGATCCACGATGCTGAACCGCACAGAGGATATCGCCGAAACATGAGTCGGGGGTGAAGAACAAGGCGGCGAATTCTCTATACAGCAACAGCTTCGGCTGACGATAGGATATTAATATCTGGGATCGAATGTTGGCAAATGATGGGTGGTCCAGAAGGGTAAAGATACGATCGAGTGGATCAGTACAGTCGAAGTGTCCGACTTTGGTGAGCATCTTGACCGGGCTGGAACCGAAAATTTCGGCGCGCTCGCGCATAGTCTGTGCATTGCGAGCAACCATTGTGCGAAGAATGCGGAGTCGTGGAAAGCGTGCAGCATTTCCTACTCGATTGCAAACGACAGAGCGAGCAACGACGGCTCTTTCGAGAAGCGACCGAGCCAAGGAGCGACGTCTCCTATCTGTTAGGAGGCCGCTCAACACTTACAAACAGAAGAGGAGAGATGATCGATGGTCCAAAATGGACGCCAGATGTAGCAGCAGTACGAGCGACAATTGCGTTCGTAGATGCTACCAAACGATTCAGCCGAGAGACTGAGTAGTCTCTACCAAAACCAAAACCAAAACCAACTCCGAGCATGTGGACTCACTCATCAAGATAGTACCCATGCAAGCAGCAATCCTAGATCCGATACCCCCTTTTTACTAACCGCCAATATCTGATCCCATCAGTCTATTGGCCAACTGTAAGTTGCGCCTTTCGTTTTTGTTGTTGTTTCTGGAGTTTTGGTCAAATTGATGATTCAGTATGTTGAAAAGATGCTATACAAAAATAAATGTTTGGGCTTGGAATGAAGGGAGAGTTGACAGTTGGGAACAATGTATAATAGACAATCGGTAGTGTCCCCCTGGAGCCATACTGGCCCGACGGGTGTATTGAATCCATCCATCCATGCATTGCGAGCAGCTGTGACAAAGTTCGAAGATGAGGAAGAGTATCTCGTGAATGAACGCATGTATATCAGTGTGAGTACAACGAAGTCCCATTCGAATTTGATGGAACCGCAGTGAACAGTGGCACTGGGATTCACTGCAACTTCTTGTAAAACCCATAGGCGAGTAAACCTCTTACGAGACGCAAGCCACTCTACCGACGACCAGGCTTGCGGCGTGTCTCATGACAATGACTTCAAGCGCCAATCAGGCATCAGAATGAAGAGGGAGTCTACTGATCTCAAGTTCACCGGATCCAAGTATTTGGAGGAACACACTGCCCGAGTCAACTCCTCGATGACTTTCCATGCTCTTTCTGCTTGACCCTTCTCATCTTCTCCTAGCCAAACCACGACTTCTTTCCCATCAACGTAGATACTGCGCATGAGCCGTACCTGCTGACCTCTTTCATCAAGGTCATCTCGGTTGATACAAATAGCATCCGCCCAGAGATATCGCGGCGAATTTCGATAGCGGAGGTGCTTCAGCGCGTCGGCTAAATTCCGTGTCACCATGATTACCTTCTCGTTGCATGAAATCGGTACCTGATCGTAGATATCCCCCCAAGCATATGATATGGCTTCATATTCGCGCTGTCGACTTCTGTCTTCTAGCAAAGGGTGGCAGTTTATCGCATCATCTGCTGCCCCGGGTAGCAATTCCAGAATTCGGAATGATGAGATCGAAGGCAGTGGCTTATACTCGTAGAAGGAAATAAGCGGTCCGAACAGGCTGGTGTCTAGAAATGAAGGCATTCGTAATCCTCACAAGCCGACCGTCGTTGATGTAAGAGACGAACGGAGGTGATTGATGATCGAAGTCGACCATCGGATACTGTTTCCAGGAATAGAAGATTAGTTCTCGGCTGTGTGGCTGTGTCTCTATAATTCGGTGGTTTAGCCAGCATTGCAGGATTGTTCTCGCGATTACTCCACTCTTCAATAGAGCGTTTTGGACAACCGTAACCGCCTGTTAAAACAGTCTAGCGTCGAGACTTCTCTCGCTTCTTTCGCTTCGAACTCTTCTTCATTCATCACTATTCTCATCTTTTTCTTTACTCCAGAGACTGTACACCTCCCTAACTCTTCCTCTACTGACGCGCAATTATTGTCGCTGATGGTAAATATGGGCTTAGATTCTGTCCCAACAATGACAGAAGGCGTCTATCTAGATTCTTGACATGGCCTCAAACGTGGAACTGGGAATGAAATCGGAGTTTGGGAGTGGCAGTGAATGTCAAGTAGCACTAGACATTATCACCCATTCTAACACCGATCGGCCTGCGACACATATGACCACTCGCAGGAGACCCAACATTATTCGTCGATGCACTGATAACCCTCTAAAGAGCCTTGGAATCGCACCCCTGCGGACCATAAAGCGTGCACGTTGTGCTTCTCGTAAATCTGATTTCCGTAATCCAACCTTCCTAAGGAACTGCCACACAGTCATCCGGATCAGTGGAAGAATTGTGGTGAAGAACGAGAGTTGCATCTTGAATATTGTTGCTTGAGGTGAAGACAAAGGGAAGTATCGGAACTAGGAATGGACCTGGAACCTTGGTCTACTTGGCTGATCGAGGTTCCATTTACAAGGCGAGTACTTGAGTGACTTAGGTCAGGTTGGTGAGGGCGGCGACGAGGAGGTTCATAGCGGTGCCATGGTCAGAGATTGATAAGTGAATTAAGGAGTCCAATAGGCCTGTTCCAACGGTCTTTTCGATTTCGGTCAAGTACACCAGCTGATGTGAGTTGGGAGCTTGAATCATGAGGAAAACTCTCGGTGTCACCCGGTGTCTTCAATTCCGTGCGCCTCTCAATATCTCGAAACCGGAGGTACTGTATGATTCGAAGTCCCTTAAACTCTAGATCAATCTCGATAAATTTCTGGCAATTCTCGAACTTAGAATCGCTAGGAATCTATCGATATCGATCTCTGGTCAAATACACACGTACTTCCCTCAAGGGACATCACAGAGCTCAACAGGCCCCTTGTGTCTCCTAGGCTAGCCAACTTTTGAACAAGTACAACAACGTCTCCTCAAGCCACGGCCGATCTCAACAAAATTTCGAACAGTCGATATCCCATACTGTTCCAGGAATATAGCAACTCACCACCATCTCCCAAGCCTCCGCCCACCCTCATCTCTTCTCCGGCAAAATCCTCGATCTCATATCCTAACAAAAGAAACTCCTTTACTTAGTCTAAAGAAACTTATTCCCCGCCAGATCTTTCGACGGTTTCGTGAATTCCCGCTTGATGTCGCCCTCACAATCAGCCCAATTGAAGAGCACGCATTGAACATTATCCCCATCAAAATTGGGGCGGTATATTCGAGCGGTTGGTCCGCCGTAGCATTTTCTGGTGGGACCACGCATTCGCTCAGGACTGGGTTTGTTGCGAGGGAGATAAGTGTGATAATTGTAGCGAGAAAATTCATGGTTAAGTTGGTGGTGTGGAAAGAGTGATAGAAATCATGGATGAATGCAGCTGAGGTTGCTGTCTAGTGTCCGCCTGGATGAGAGTAATCGTTGGATTTCGGTCGAGAGACTAGACTATGAAAGCTGGCAGTCGAGAGCAACAGTTTAAACCACGCTTCATTCTACCGGACATTGGGCTCACATTGCTTCGAGGAATGGGCGTCACAGAGCAGTTTGTGTGCCTGACATGGAATAGAATGGGCCAACTTACCTGGAAGGCTTGGTCTATCAATAATCTTGATTTTGGGGCCTTTTCATTCCCGCTTCTTCGAGTATCCTCAGTGGGAATGGATACACGGATCTTACTCCCTTCAGCCAACTAGTTTCTGGAATTCTAATAATCCCTACAGCGAAGATCAACACCAACAGACTTACAAACACTCAGAGATCAGCCCCTCAATATATCATCACCACATCCAAAAAGGTCCATTCCACACCTTCGCCTTCTTGAACCCTGCCCAACTTCAAACTACGTAACCATCGTCAGAGTTAGGACTCTTAGGTATGAGAATATGTAAGGTGGCACATCATTTGATGCTGTTTCAACTCGATGTCGATGGCACTAAAGTTCTGGTAATTTGAGTAAAGTAAACTGCCAGCTCAGAAGTTTCGCGAGCGCGATACTCGTGATTCATCACCAGTATCGAACTGAAATACTGTACATAGTCCGACGTGACTTTGTAGTCTACGGGTGGACACAGATCACCGAAGTCACTTGAACGGAGCAGGACATTTACGACAAAAAGAAGCCAGGTCCTCAATTGAAGAATAGACAGCGAAAGTCATATGAACCTCTTCGCAGGCTATCGTGAGCTGAGGAATTAATCAATACTGAAGTGGACCAAATGAACGTTTCCTGATAAGTAAATCGTGTAACCTGAAGTTATTTCAATAGAGTACAAACTATTGTGCACGGAGAAAGCGTGTCAGTTCAGTCACGCAGCGTGCTCAGCTTCTTGGCCAATTATGGTACCCAGGGCAAGATGGTGATGGTGTTAATGATGGCGAAAGCATTTGAAGATGTTGTTGATGAGTAGAAGGAATTATGGAATTAGCAGGGAGGACAGCAGATGCCCCTGAAATTCAGGACACGGCGCTAAATCAGTCGACCATATCGGGAACTATTTCAGTGGGATTATTTCAGGATATCGGTAAATTGAGTCTTGCAACAATTCGTGACGTGAAGACTATAGGATCGAACCATGTCTACTGCGTTGAATCATGACTATATCAAAAGCCGAGGGAACTTGACTATAACTGAGTTTCTGATTCGTGAGCGTGTCAGGACCACGGATACTCAAATTTTGAGAAATTCTGGTTTCTTAGGGCATAGAATGGGTATATTTACTGCCATCCGAATATCTACAACTTATGTTTCTTCTCCCCACTCGCAACCTTCCTAAATTCCTCTTGCGGCACTCCACTCAAGAACCTCTCTAATCCCCCAAACACCTCAAGGACTCCCTGCGCATCCATCGTCTTTTTCAATGGTGCCTGGATCAGTGCCTTGATCTTAATCATGCTGTCGTTGTTCAAATGTTCACCCATCCTATCGTTGACCTCTTTCAATACCTCTGCCAAAAACTTATCCGAGAAATCGGCGTCCCGAGGATTGCCCACATCAATGATCTTATTTACAAATCCAACATGCTCGAGATCAGGCGCGGTCAATCGTTTAGACATGATCAAAGCCTCGTTCGCTTTTGAAATTCCCAGCCGCTGTACGAACGCGATGGAGGCGAGACCTTCTGCTACGAGACCGAGGGAGGAGAAAGGCGTAAGCAGGAAGGTGTGTGGCGCCGCGTAGATGAAATCTGAGAATGCCACGAGGGCAGCTGAGAGACCAACGGCTGGGCCATTCAATGCTGTAACGAGGATCTTGGGGTGGGTGTAGAATGCGTGGGTAATGTGGAGGTTATTTGAGACGAAGGATTTCAGCCAGTGTCTTCGTAGTTCGGAGGCGTCGGCTCCAGAGGGACCTTCGCGGGAAATTCCTACGTCTGCACCTCTAGATACAGAGTTAGATGGCAATTGTTGGAGGAAGAGATTGGACAAGCATACGCAGAGAAGAAGCGACCATTTCCTGTCAAGACTGTGATTGTAATTCCTGGCATAGCAGCAACTTCATGCAGCAAGATCGCAAGCCGGAAATACAGATCTTGGTTCATGGCATTGAGCTTCTTTGGGATGTTGAGGGTGATGATTGCGATCTTGCCCTTGATCTGGAGGGTTACTTCGTCGGTTGGCGCCATGATTGCAGTATTTAGATCAACTGAGTATAACAGATGTCTAATCAAGGAGGATATAGTTGGAATGGGGATGAGAGAGACAAAGGGTTAATATTTCCAAACATTACGGTGTTTATCGGCAGCTTGAAGCTTTGGAGATCTGGAGAATGTCATCCTCGGCTGCACCCCACACTCGAGGAAGATGGGTTAGCTTCCCTGAAGACTTCATCTTTGATGGGAGATCTGAGGTGTGCAGGGTATGAACGCTTTTCTCCGGTTTGTACCCAGTATTCATGGTTTGAGAGTTTAGAAAGAATTAGAGCGTTGTAAAAAGAGACATGTGAAATATTCTTTCGTTACTAGACCTAAACCGCTTTGGTTTAGGTAATCAAGAAATCCATTACACCCTCTATCAAACATATCAAACCATAAATCGAGACCATTCCACAACTAGCCTCGATAAGTCTTTCAAAATGGGCGGCCCAAATCTCGAAGTCTTCAAGGTACCTTGCTAGCAACCATGCGCAAAACCACCCGCCAATCTCCATCTAACACCTTTATAGTTCGGAATGTACATAATGTTCCCCATAGGCTGGATGTACTATTTCGGCACAAATCTCGACTCCAAATTTTCCGTCCCCGATTTCTGGCCTCGACCTGAGCAACAACACAAAATCCCCTTTGAACGCGACGAAATAGAATCAGAGCTCCAGAGACTGCAAAGGCGGCGGCTGGCATTGAGAGAGAGGCGATTGAGGGAAGAGGGGCTTGAGCAGTTTAGACGGGAGAGGGAAACGGGAAAGGTGGAAGGAGAAGGAGGATTGGGTGTGCAAGAGGCTGTGTCTAAATTGAAGGGTTTTGAGAGACCGATGGAGGGGGGACCCTTGGATCGGTCGGGAGAGGATGCGGCGCAATCGGTGCAGCAGACGAAGAAGAGCTGGGGAGATTGGGTTAGAGGGAAGTGAAGATGATCGGACTGGTATCGCAATGAGGAAGATACAAAGACGCAAGAGAGGAAGGCAACCGAAGATGCGACGAGTCGGGTGGACAGAGGAAGATTTACGAAACGATGATCGGCATCAAACAAGTCACATTGACACTGTATATTTTTTTCCTTCTGCTATTGTACATGTTACACGGGCATCTCACCATCGGAAACTCCCGCACGATTTCTTTCAGTGGGCGAAAGGGTGGTCGATGTTGGCCAGCATGGCGATGAGGATCCTTGAGCACACTCTCAACATCATCTTGATGACAATAGACACTTCGAAGTTGTCCACCCATCCCCGACTTCGATCACTTCTTGATCCCAGCAGTAATCAGCTTCTTGTTAAATATTTACGTAGATATCTTGGACTTCGTTGATGTCCTCTAGCTTGTCAATGATCTCCTGAATCTGGTTGTAGCTAGGATCGTCTTCCTTGAATTCAAGAATGTCCGAAGGCTGCCATTCAATGTCCAAACTCGCAATCTCAACTCGGAGCTTTTCCACAAGTGCATCCGCAACTGCCTTGGTCTCACTCGGTTCTGTGAGGACTGAAATTTGACCATCTTCCTTCTCTTCACCTTCTCCTGGGCCTTCAATATCGACAAAGCCATCGAGATCCAAAGCCGTCTCCATCAGAGTATCCGGGGAAACATCTCCAAGCTTGAACACAATCTTCCCTCTTCTGTTGAACATGTACTGTGTTGGACTGGGCTGTCCGCCGCCTTTCGTTATAACAGATCGTACTTCCGTAAGTGTCCTGGGCTTACTGTCTGTCTGGCACTCAACGATTGCTGCCACGCCAGCAGGAAGGACTGCTTCGATGGTGAGGTTCTCGAGTGGTTTTCCAGAGGAGGAGATTCCTTGTCCTCTTTTGATTGCGTTCTCTATTGACTCTTTTGGATATTTAGCGGCTTTTGCTTTCTCAATTGCCGTTCGGAGGCGAGGATTAGCTGCTGGATCCGGGCCGTATACTAAGGCCAACGATTAGACAGGATCTTTCAAACGAGTATCACAAATATGTACATTTGACGGCTAGGACAATGTCTTGCGCTAGAAGAACTCTGTGTTTGGCCGTACGTCCATCTTTTACTGCCTTGTCATGCTTGATCTTTGACCTTAGCAATTGTCAGCAATTGTCCAATGCAAAGAATAAATCGACATGCCATCTGCTATGGCCAGATTGTGTATGAACTGAAGTTGAGAACCCTCTCAATTGAACAGCACTGATCTGCCTGGGATTCTCTGAAAGTTTGGATTTCCTTGTGGAAGCGTAGTCCAATCGAGGGTGAATTGAAATGTATATTGACTCTTGCGCCGCGGCAGGCAAAGGTCCTATCTCAGTCAAATGGCATTGTGAGGGCTTTTGATATGCCGATTGCCTCAGAAAGCGCAATAAAGAGCGACTGGGAACAAACATCGGGTTGTTGGTGCTTATAATGATTTTACAATGCGGTGATCAAATGAAGTCTGTAGGGTGAGATTTGCGGTGAGATGGCACTCCCGAACTCGATGTGGATATATCGACTCCTAGATACATAAATCCTGCCTAAGTCGTTCGCTCAATCCCGATGGCGCTCTGCTTGCTCGACTGTTCTTTAATCGACACACTTTCCTGAATAACATCTCCCTCTCTCTGCATACACCATGACCGAAACCTCACCAGCGCCCACGACTAACGGCTCTGCAGCTTCTCCTAATCCGCAACTCGATAGCAAGAAACTGCATGCTCTTCCTTCCGAACAACAAGACCTTTTTCTCCTCACCTTTACTGCCGAACTTGCGCGATTCGTTGCGACTCTCGACGCCGATGGCGCGTCAGCACACCAGATATACGTCAAGAAAGAGCTGTTTAAGATCGTGAACCTTTCCTCGCCTGCCCCAAGTCGCGTGGTGAGGAACAATCTTGGGAGATGTCTAGCTGGCATCTTTGGGAAAGGAGACAGGAAATTGCTGTTCGAGTCGATCAACGAACTCATTAGCATCATCAATTCGGGCAAGGACAAGGATATCAACATTAGGCATGCTGCTGTGCATTGTCTTGGGGCCGTTTATGAGGCAGCAGGAGACAGTGCTATAAATCTATCCACCCTTGCCAGTCAACATCTGCTCCGTTGTTTGAAGCAATCGCAGAATCATGCTGGTCTGAGAAGCTCCATATTCCGGGCACTGGGACGGATCTTTACATTGGTTGGAAGCTCGGGAGATGAGTCCATCGCAAGAGACATTTGGAAACAGGCCAGGTCCGCTGCCTCGAGTGACAAATCGTTCCTTGTTCAAGGACGTGCCTGCTTATGCTTGGAGCTTTTGATCAGGCATACTGCATTCTTCGACAATTCCAATGACTTTGACAAACTGCAGAGTGCGATTTGGAAAGCAATTGATACTCACTCGCCGAGTACGAGGCGAGCTGCTGCGTCTTGTCTATCGACTGCTTTGGTGAAGAGTTACTCAGAAACGCCAGTGACTGAGCAGGCACCCAAGTCGAGAAAGCCCAAGAAACCCATCAAGAAAGGGTCCAAGGTCGAAGGCGATGACGAGGAAATTGAAAGACCAGACTCTCCAGCACCCTCAAAACCGTCCACGGTGCTGTCATTCGGTCTTTTGGATCTTTTGCGACAACTTTCTGAGCATTACATCAGACCAGCGACATCAAATCGTGCTCGCGCAGGGGTCGCTCAATGCTATATAAAAATTTTCAGGGGCCTGGGAGAGAGTGTGGTCGAGAACAACTATCCGGCCATTTCCAGACATCTTTTCACATACCTCCTGGGATACCCGAGTATCACACACAATCGCTATCGTCTCCTGATTACTCGGAAGTTCATACGAACTATTCTTGAAGATGTGGTGGGACAGGAGATCTTGGGTGAATCTGCTCAGCTGAGTGCAGCCAAATTCCTGGTCAACGACATTCTCAAGGACTACCCGCAAGCATTGAAGGAAAGGCCTGAACCTTCCAAGCAAACTCTGACTGCTGCACTGAGTGCCCTCTCATTGTTAATTCAATCGTTAGGTGCCGCTGTCACGGTCATCGCAGAGTCTATCCGGGAAGCTCTGCTCCAAGTTCTGCAGCACCCAAGCTACACTGTTCAAATCCACACCTCGCACTGCCTGCGTGCGTTCGTTGCCGCATGCCCGCAGCAACTTCTGGCAACCGTGACGATATGTATGAACAGCGTCAATCGTGAGCTAAGCTTGCTGGCTGGAGCACGACAATCTCCAAGAAGATGCGTGGGCTATGCGAATGGCTTGTCGGCAGTCTTGAGCACATCAACCTACCAGCCATTGTATGGTTCCGTTGATGTGTACTCTCGCGTTCTCACCCAAGCTACCTCACTTCTCAAATCGAGTGGTAGCCAAGATTTGAGGATTTCGAGTACCCAGATACAGGTCGCGTACATCCTTCTCGGTGGATTGATGAGTCTCGGTCCCAATTTCATCAAGATCCATCTTTCGCAACTACTCTTTCTCTGGAAGAACGCGCTTCCGAAGCCTTTGAACAAGGATAATATGACGCAACGAAATCTGCTCGAACTCAGTTTTCTCGCGCATGTGAGAGAATGTGCATTGGGTTCAATCTTGACCTTCCTACAATACAACAGTCGCATCCTAACATTAGACGTCACGAAGCGTATAGCTGCCATGCTGCACAATACACAAATGTTCTTGGGCAGTCTTCCCTCAAAGAAGTTGACTGATGATCCAGCTCAAAAACTGTCACCGTCTCTGCAATTGTTAGATTTTGACCTTATGGTCCGTCGGAGAGTTCTACAATGCTACACGAGATTACTCATTGATGGAACCCAAGGCAGCACCGAAGCACTCTTGCAGACCAACCTTCTGCCGCTCGCCATTTCTTGCTTCGCCAATCCAGAAAATTATGCGCCTTCATTGAGTGCATCAATTGCCAACTCAGCGGGTACTTTTGAGAGTATATGGGATGTGGGCGATAACTACGGCTTTGGAGTGACCGGTCTCGTTCAAGGTTTTGACTCGACACCTCTACCAGGTGAGATCGATAGGGGAAATCGTAATCACTGGATAACGAAACGTGGTATTGAAGCAAGCATAGATCAGACTGTAAGAGATGTCGTATGGAATGTACCAGCTTTGCGCTGACCATGACGCAGCTACTTCAACCCACCTGCGGAGCGCGCGAGCACGACTCTATTGCCCTTTACAAGAATGATCTGGGCACAGCACACCCGCTACCAGATCCGCTTGCGACCCAAGTTGTCAATGCAGCCATTCATCTGTTTGCCACTTCTTTGCCTCTCCAAGCCCCGAGAGTCCAAGAAAGCATTCTAGAGCAGTTGAGCTCCTTTCTCTCCGACAACAATCTCCAGCGCGATCCTGCGCGAAAGGCCGCCATGTCTGTGAATGTTGCAAGCGCATTGTTCTCTGCTTTGAAGGTGGCGACTAGGGAGACTAGTCTGACTCCTGGCGATGTTCGGTCTGAAGGTGTCGAAAAGGCCACAAGAGAGTTGCTCAGAGTAAGCGATTGTACCCCGTGTTCCAGGACAAATGCTAACGTTCTCTGAGGCTTTCTTGCTCAGCTCTGATCAGTACGTTCGCAACATTGCAGCACAAGCGCTTGGGCGGCTGTGCAAGCCGTCCGGCAACAACTTTACGGTGAAAGAAATTGATGATTTAATCGATCAGATCATCTCAAATCGAGATCCAGTTGCTCGAGCTGGTTGCGCAGTTGCTTTGGGTAACATCTACGCCCAACTAGGTGGCATGACTGCAAGCTTCCATCTGAAGAAGATTCTAGGAGTACTCAATTCTCTGAGTAGTGATCCCCATCCCGCCGTCCATTTCTGGGCTTTGGAAAGTATAAGCAGAGTAGCAGACTCTGCCGATCTCAATTTTGGTCCCCATGTTACAGCCACACTCGGTCTAGCTGCGCAACTATACATGGCTGACACACATAACGAGGACGCTTCTGCTTTGGCTGCTTCAAATTTTGAGGTTGACCTTCCAACCCATGCCGTCGTTGCCCGATGTATAGACAGTATCATCAACGTCCTTGGGCCAGATCTGCAAGATGCAGCCAAACCTCGAGACCTAGTTATGGCTCTTATCGACCAATTTCGGGTTGAAGATGAAGAGCTTGTCCTCATCCAAAGCTTGCGTTGTCAAGAACATCTCTCACTCTACACTCCTGGGCATATGGACTTCCCTGCTTACGTCAAAGGCCTTCAATCTGGTCTCAATTCTCCGCTTACCCAGATTCGTGCAATGGCCACAGAAGGGCTCCACACGCTCATGCGCCGTAGTGCTGATGGAGTTGCTAAAACAGCCAACCCCGGTCTCGAGGAACAGTTGTGGCTTGTCCTTGATGGCAATCCAGATGATGAAGTTGTGAAGAACATCTTACGCAACTGGCTTCAGCAAACAGGGCTTTCAGACACGACAACATGGGTGCAGCGGTGCAACAGTGTTCTCACCAAAATTGCCATGAAAGCAGGGCAAGAACCTAAGTCTATGGCTCCTGTGAAGCTAAGAGGTGCGCCTGACATTCAAGATGATGAGGTGGCGGGCTTCGCTGGTGCAGCGGTGGGAGTTCCAGAGGACGAAAACACCACGGGCAGCTCTACACAAGAGCTTCTCAAATGGCAGACTCGCACCTTTGCCATGGATCTGCTGAGTGAACTCATGACGATGGTCGCACGAGATGCGAGTGCCAATGAGGGCTCGCCTGCTGAGGCTGCATTGCAGAGCAGAGTTGCAGACGTTGTTCGGATATCTTTTTCGGCATCTACTGCTGGCGTAGTCTCGTTACGGCTACGAGGCCTCCGGATCATTGATCAAGTGCTCAAAGTTTGTTGTCTCCCTCTGATCCGTATTTCTTGCTGACTCCATCTAGCTGTTCGGACGCACACCAGATCCTGACTTCGCAGAGGCTTCCCTTCTCGAGCAATATCAAGCACAGATCGGCTCTGCACTCACGCCCGCATTCGCCGCTGACTCCTCGCCTGAACTCGCTGCTGAAGCTGTGAATGTTTGCGCAACGTTTATTGCCACCGGGATTGTGACTGATATCGACCGTATGGGACGTATACTAAAGCTTCTGGTGTCGGCGTTGGAGAACTTCTCAGGCATGTGCACCGTTCAAGGATTAATTCTTTCCTAATGGCTAACATGTCCCAGCCGACTCCGATACCGCTACAATCGGTGAACTCAGAGGTCTAAGCTCGAACGCCTTGGTCATGGTGAAGATGTCAATTTTCTCCGCCTGGGCCGAACTACAGATTGCTTCTTCCGAGCAGAAGTACTTGGTTGAAGTCCTCAATCCCCATATCGCGAAGCTCACACCATTGTGGCTTGCTTCATTGCGGGAGTATGCTCGCCTCCGTTTCGAGCCTGATATATCAACGACCGGATCTGGTCCTGCAGTCTCTGGCAATCTCGACTCTATATATGCCGCATTAAACAGGGAGACACTGTTACAAGTACGCTCCTTTCTCGAATCCTGGTAGTAGCTGCTAATCCTCGTTTCAGTTTTACCAATCTTCATGGCTTCACCTGGTGGATGCCATTGCTAGCTTGATCGACGAGGACAGTGAATTCGTCTTCGATGCTTTAGACGGCAAGATGGATTCGCCCAGCCCCAATGGTGCTCCAACCAAAGCCGCAGATATCAACTACCGTGACGAGCCTGTTGCTTTCTTCTTTGTATTATTTGGTCTAGCCTTTGAGGCTCTTGCTACTCGCTCGAGCGACTCACAAAGTAGCAAGGGAGAGATTTTGGAGATTCTTCAAGCCCTCAAGAAGATTCTTCGACCCTCTGTATCGGGGCAAGCTATCTACCAAGAAGTAGTCTTCTCGGAGACCATGGATATGCTGGATAGATTGGTCCTTACCGAGGCGCTCAACGTGCAGTTTGTCATCGTGGAGATTGCAAGAAATCTGTGTCTAGGACATCCGTCTGCAAGGACGGGACAATAGTGAGTTAGTTGATCGGGATGGACAGAACTTCACTAACGTAGCACAGCAACGCTGTCGAGGAGGAGAAGCTCTCGGAAGACATCGACCAGATGTTTGAGCTTACCCGTATAATCGTTCTTGTTTTAGCAGGTCTCGTCCCCAACTTGACCGAAGACAAGTCAAGAGGTATACACTAGCCTTCCTCTTTTATTGAAGCAGATCCTAACAACGCTGGCTAGTCCGCCATGAGCTCAACGACGAAGCGATATCCCTCCTAACGCTCTCCCTCTCTTCGCTCGTCTCCGCATCTGCCGTCTATCCTTCCGTCATCAAAACAGATCTACACGCCTGTATCATGCACATTTTCGCCACCATCCTCGCAACACCATCATGTCAAATCGCAGTTGTCCCTCAAGCTCTTCCAATTTTCAAACGATTCCTCACTAGTATAACGACCAATCCTCAACCAGAAACGGGCTCTCAGTTGAGAAGTGCTCTGGCACGCTTTATCACAATATTGAAAAAGAGTCAGCAGAGAGAGTTTGATCAAGCAACTCAATGCGAGAAGAATGCTCTGCTTGCTTGTACGATCTTGCTAAGCTCGGCAGGAAGCGTTTTCGCCGCCGACGACCCGTTGCTTCAACGGTTCACGGCGAAATTATCAGAGTGTCTTGAAAGCAGATTTCCGAGCAAAGTAGCAGCTAATTGTGCCAGATCGCTACTTATTATGCCGAAGAGACATCCAGCTGAAGACGCACTCGCAGCCCTCCTCCTCCCACAACTCCTCAGCTTCATAAGCAAACCATCAGAAATTGAGGGTATCGACGAGAGTTTCCCCATTGTTTCTCAAGCTTTGGTGGCATGGGTTCCAACATTGTCGGGTACGCCGGATAAGATACCAGTGGCTATGGCTTTGGTCATTCCTACTCTGCTTTCAAGGGCATCCACTGCTGGATCATCGACGTATAAAGAAACTGCCGCCAGGTTGTTGGAACTTGCGGCGGTTGACCAAACGAGATTCAGAACTTGTGTCGCGACATTGGATGCAGAGCAGAAAGCATTCATGGAACAAGTTATTAGAGAAGGAGGAGCGAAGAGGGAAGTAGCGAGACGAGAGGAAAGCGGCGAGCCTAGTATTGCTCTCAAGATGGATTTTTAATGCGGGGGACTGTCTGCAATAGCAGCGGATACTGCTCATTGTACGAGTACTCAAGATGGAAGAGCTGTATTTTCAATAGACTTTGAGCAATAATGTGTTAATTTTCATCCCCAGTGCCTTCTCTTTGAGATCATTGGGGACTGGGTGCATGCAGGAGCAATCTCAGGCCGAAGCGATACCGGATCGATCAGTCGGCATTTAACATATACAGCCGCAGTCTTACAAGAGTCCTGGTTAATCAATTTGGCCTCTCCTTTTCCGTGAAAGGAAGCCTTGACAAAAACTTACTCGCGTCGTGTTTGACCGACTTTTCCACCCTCTCCACAAAACCCGCGATCGGCCTTTGTCACTCTCGGACATTCGGATCTTCGGAGATATCAAGATCGTCATATCCATATTTCTATGAGCGCAACCCTGAAGTCGATGAAATGATATCTCCCAAATACTCTCCTCATCATAAATTCGACTGCACATCTTTCTCTACCTCACCAACCTCAACTTCCCCTTCATACCTCGATCGACCACGGGAAATCCTCGAAATACTGCACATCTTTCCTAAACCCCACGATCCACGCGAGAGGAGGAATTCACACCGACTGACATATAACAAACCGACCATGGCGGCGATGCTCGGCACCCCTTTTCGATATTTTTATCGGTTGACGGGGATGAGTTCGGTTGTAAAGACGGGACGGGATGCTTGGCTTATTATCTTGACGAGGAGTTTCCGGATGTTTGCTTATGGGTTTAATGCACTCATTATGGCCTTGTTCTTTGAAGAGATGGGATATGCGGATGACATGATGGGTGTTTTCTTCACGATGACGTTGTTGGGTGATGTTTTGCTTAGTCTTTTTCTTACGCTTGTGGCGGATGAGTTGGGGAGGAGAAAGGTTCTTTTTGGAGGGAGTTGTTTGATGGTGCTTAGTGGTGCTGCTTTTGCATTGAGTGAGAACTATTGGTTTCTACTTTTTGCGGCGGTGGTTGGGGTCATTAGTCCGAGTGGGAGTGAGATTGGCCCATTTCGGGCTGTTGAAGAGTCGACGCTGTCACATCTTACGGTGCCGGACACGAGGGCGGAGGTTTTGACGTGGTACATTGTTACTGCGACGGTGGGTACGAGTGGTGGTCTAGTGTTCTGTGGGAATCTGATTGAAAAGCTGCAAGAGAAGGGATGGACGGCGAAGGAAGCTTATCACACCCTTTTCTGGATCTACTCTGCTTGCGGCGCGATCAACATGCTTATGACTCTCTTCCTAAGCTCCAAATGCGAAGCAGACGGCCACTCATCGAACGAAGGGAAGCAAGAGTACCAATCCCTACCTCAATCAGAACCCTCCTCCTCACCACAAACACATGCCAGAACACCATCCAGCACCCCTCTCATCCAAAATGGCCGCCCATCTCCTCCACCAGCACCAACACCAACCACCGCCTCCAAACCCGCGACGAAACCAAAATCAGGCATCCTCGCCAAATTCGCCCAAATCAGTCCGGAATCCCGTCCCGTCCTCTACAAGCTAACCGCGATAATGAGTATCGACTCCCTCGCCAGCGGCATGGCCGCCACCTCCCTCCTCTCCCTCTACATAACCCGCAAATTCCCCCTCCTCCCCAAAAACTACCTCGGTTCCATCCTCTCCATAACATGGTTCATCTCCGCCTTCATGAACATGTGGGCCGGTGCCATCGCCAAACGCATCGGTCTGATAAAAACAATGGTATTCACGCATCTCCCCTCTGCGATATTCTTGGCCTTGTTGCCCTTGCCGAGAGGGGTGTGGGGAACGGTGGGGTTGCTGGTGGCGAGGAGTTGTTTGAGTAGTATGGATCAGGCGCCTAGGAGTGCGTTTATTGCTGCCGTTGTGAGACCTGAGGAGAGGACGGGGGTGATGGGGATTGTGAATGTTGTTAAGATTTTGGCGCAGTCTGGTGGGCCGAGTGTTACTGGGCTTCTTGCGAGGAATGGGTTGTTTTGGGTTGCTTTTGTCCTTGCTGGGTCGTTCAAAGTTTGCTACGATCTCGGATTACTTACTTTGTTTGTTGGGACGAAATTGCATAAACATGAAGAGAGGCAAGATGTTGTCGAGGAGTCGAGGGATGAAGAGGATCTGGCGGAGTTGGTGGATGAAAGTGACGAAAGTGATAAGGAGGGCGAGACAAGACTGGCTAAGGAAGTGGAAGCAACTTCAAAACCCTCTGGACTACGCGAATCCTTCAGTTTTCCAAGCAAGAAAACGAATGCGAAGAATGGAAGTGAGGAAGATATTGGAGGCGATTTGGCGAGTCCCAAGGGCCATAAGAAATCGAATAGCTTTCATATGAAGGGGGTGAAATGAGAGATGAGAGGAAGATTCGAGAAAGACTAGTAAACAGTTTTGACAAAAAGTGTTCAGGATGTATATCGTACCTCAGGATGTGAGACAGCAGCTAAAAAAAAAAAATCATCGTTGTTCCGTCCTCCTCTTTCCACGATCATCAATATATGTTTGAGGCCACGAAGTCCACCACAAATCTTGGTATCGGTAACAGTGTTATACGAATAAAAGAAGATGTTCGATCTCCTTCGTCAATATATATAATCTACTCGTATGAGAAACTAAGTACACCGGATTTTCAATCTTTAAGAAGTCCTTCCTTTTGGGTATTCACCCACAATCCAGTTTGAGCCACTGCCCTTTCCCACGCACTACTATAGAAGATCAGCATGGTCGTACATGAAACTAACACAGCCGAGAAGAAACGGTCGAATTATAAGAGGAACACTGGGTCTGGAGAATGAAAGAGAATGAAAGCGTGGATTTCTCCTGTTGCGACCTTGAAAAGACTGTATGAAAAAGATGGCGGAGATGATATGATACAAGTATCGCTTTATCTGATCATTTGTTGCCGTGAATGGAAGCGGGGAAAGAGATGGATGTTTGTAGACTGTATTCGGATGGATCTTGGAGATCTTCATGTCGATATCGGAGAATGTCTGGTAACTTGGTTTCGGATTATGAGTAATCTTGCGGGCATTCTCTCGAGCGATGAGAGTATATAATCATGCACTGGTATTAGATCATTTCCATGTATTCATGTCACTAACATCAGTGCATGATTATATACATTATTGACCACTTCTTCTTTTTCACTTTTCATAGAAATCCTGATTTCAGTTGTTATTTTTGATTCGCAACGAAACTCGGAGACTCTGCTGGAAATAGCAATTCTCTTGTTCGCCAAAATACTTGCGCCATCGTTATTGATGTGATCATGAGTATGTCAATCCTGATACTCTGTAACATTCTCCTCTATCGTACTCTGTCTCCGGGTATTTTGTTTTGTAATTGTGGATGCGAAGGACTCTTTCCCTCATGGCTTGTATGGCCTCCTCGTCCTGTCCCTCTCTTTTGTGCCTGACTTTTAGTTGAATAACCAGATTATGCCATTTCTCACCTTGTAAAGAGGGTGTCATCATGTGGTCCAGCAATATCGAAACCTCATCTCCTACGCCAGAGAATGTACCTTTCCTGGCTCCAAATGATTTGCCTCTAGTATGATCAACCGCTCAGTCCTCATCATATCCCCTGCCTACACCGCCCTTTTTCGGCTCGGGCACACTATCTCTTAACCTCGTCTCATCCTTCTTCCAATGACTCCCCTCCTCGTAATCATCCCGAATGCCCATGGCCCTCCTAAATCTCTCAGTCTCCTCAATCTTTGCCTTGGCGAGATCGTGGACCTGATGTCCCTTCAGTCCTCTAACATCCATCTTCTCGCCCTTGCCCTTCCTCTCTTTTTCTTCCAGCTCCTTCCTGAGCGAGTCGCAGCGATCGTCGATTTCGTCTTCGTTCAGGTCGCCCGTCTCTTCCAGCTCGTCGCGCAAAGTGAAGACTTTGACCTCTATCTTTCGTTTGCGCTCATGCTCAAGGATCGAGGGATCGGGATTTCTGGGCTTGTATTTGCGGTCGTCGATGTCGTAGGGTTTGGTTTGGTCGCGCGGACGGAGGTGAGAGAGGTTGCGCTGGACGTAGCCAGAGGTACCACTACCTCTTGGGGTATTGAGACCGACGTTTGAGGACATGTTGTCGGTGCGGAGAGTGATTTTTTGTGGTGGAAGTCAAGTGAGGGAGTACCTCCTAAGAAGAGAGTGAGGGAGTCCTCCTAAGAAGAGGGTGGATCTGGATAGAATAGGGCCCGGTTTCGCGGCGTCTTTTAGCGGAGGCCTCCCGAACTTTTTGGCAGTGACTCTACGATCAACAATGACTCGAATATAGATACAGAACCGATCGAACACGGCTGCTCCTCTTCTCACACAAATCAACATAATGGACTCTTCTCTCCGCAAAAATGTCCTCAGGGCAAGTGCGCTGCCAGACCTCCTGCAAGACCTCAACATCAATCACGAAGACGACTCAGACACCGAAGAGGCACAGGCACAGCAACCCCCCCTCACTGCGCTCCCCTTTCCGCCCCTCACAAAACAACACATCCTCAACTGCTCATACCACGAATGGCATCCAAAATACAAGGCCATAACACCGAAAGCACGTTTGATACCACTCACCGAACCATTCCTCAATTACCTCCGCGCCGACGGCATAATCCTCCCCGAAGACGAGGACGATCCGCCTGTAACCTGGTCCGACAATGACTCTGGCGTTTTCTCTTCAGAGACCGAGACAGACGATACAGACGGTGCCAATGATGGAGAGGCAGACATAGCGGGACAGTGGCGCGATGTGCACAACAGTATCAAGGCGACCATCAAAGAGTTGGGAGGCAATGTCGTGCCGAAGTTGAACTGGAGTGCGCCCAAGGATGCCACTTGGATCAATGCCGGAAACAGCATGGAGTGTCGAAATCCAGGAGATGTCTATCTACTTCTCAAGAGCTCAGATTTTGTGACGCACGACTTGGACCACGCCTATGACGATTGTGTTGAAGATGGTCCCTCGCCACAAATCGACTACCACCTCGCTCTCCGAAAGACTGTACAACTCAATCCATCCCTCGAATTCAGGTGCTTCGTAAGGAATAGAGAAATACTAGGGATATGCCAACGAGATCAGAACCACTTCGAGTTCTTATTCAAGATGCAGGACAAGCTTAGGGAGAGAATACAGCATTTCTTTGAGAGGAGATTGAAGCATACATTTCCAGACCTGAATTTTGCATTTGATGTGTACATACCTCCTCCGCATGAACGAGTTTGGCTCATCGATGTCAACCCATGGGCGCTTCGAACGGACCCTCTTCTCTTCAGCTGGCTTGAGCTACTCACGATGCCTGGACCCTCCGCTTCCACCTCCCCACAACAAAAAGAGCCAAAAACAGTCCGCCTCCAGATCCGGAAGGATGACAGATCTACAGCTGAGTCAAGTCCACCAGCTGCGGAGCAAGAAGAGGGCGAATCCTCAGATCAAGAAGAAGAAGAAGAGATCTGGACTCCCGAAATTCGTCTGATTCGCTCTGACGACCCTGAAGCCTACAGTTTCTCGACACAGAAATACAGTGCTCACAAGCTGCCGAAGGATGTTGTGGATGCCAGTAAGGGTGGGGAAGGGCAACTGAGAGAGTTTGCGCAGCAGTGGAAGGAATTGCTTGAGAAGCAGAAAGAGCAGGCTGAGGAGAGTGAGGCTGACTGAGCTGGCGCACGAGCAATATTGAAAAGCAACGATTAGTGTGCGACGGCTATGCTTCTCGACATAAAGGAAACGTTAAACACAGTATTACGATCAGTGATTTACTCGTCAGCAAAAGACAACCTCCCAGTCCTGACAAGATCTCTCATTGGTAGGATATCCTCGATGTTCTGTTTTGAAGCACCTCTACTTTGACTGTAGTGTCGGTAAGAATCGGTCGTGACTGGAATTGGAACTATAATGCCCTCGGAATCATGATTATACTTATGGTCTGATTAAGCCTCTTTCGTATTCCAGCTTGGGACGTTCCATGGTTATCTCGGCTCGTAGTTAGATTTCTTCATTATTAGCTTTGTTTGGTCGCTTGTTGTTCTTCATCGTGTCGACTACTTATCTATGGGCCTTGAGACTTTCAGGAGTGGCAGAGGTTGGGAGGGCATGTTGTGTTTAAACGGTGATTGTCGAGGGTCTGACAATTGTGATTGCTGGAAGGTCAAAAGATTGCTGTTGAAATGACGACTCTCTCGTGGGGTGATATGGTAACACTCCCGTATCATAGGTGTGTTGGTATCGAGGAAATACGGCGTGCCAACACAGGGCCGTCGTCTTTATAATCTCCTCTCTGGCTCGCTCTCTTTTGCATACATTCCTATTTTCAAACAAAAACAAACACCACCAAAACATAGTTGACAACTAAAGCTGTACCTACCTTCCGAGTCTGAGAGAAAAAGGCAAGATGTCGACAAGCGGAGGTTCCTCGCCTCCAAGCTTCGATCGACCTAAGATAATTCTGTCCACCCTCGACGATACTGGTACTGACGTGGAAACCACTGCGCCGTACGACGACGTCGCTGCTCCGTCAGTTGAGGAGAACATGGAGGAAGCCGATCATCCGCATGAACAACCCGAACTCTCAACCCCATCTAAGAGCGCCCGTTTTCCCCTTGAAGTTCCCACTGGTCCACCTGTCGAAGAGGATACCGCCCTTCTTGCCAATTCACCTTTCCAGTCATTCATCGAACCCACCGAGCTGATTGACGACAAAGCTTTACCGCTTCAAAAGACGGCAGACGAGTCCTCAACGACGATTGAAATGGAGAATCATGACGTTGAGATGGATGAGGCTCCAAAGAAGCGGAATCGAACTAGCAGGACTCCACAGCCGGATACGCTATCACGTTCTCATGCTGTTCCCAAGTCTGAGCCGAAAGTTTCGCGTGCTACGAATGGATTGCTGGAAAGAAGCGCACTAGAGTGTCAGGATCGAATATCTTCTTACCACGCCGTCCAGCCGCGTCCTCGACATCGCTAACACCACTAAATGAGCCTGGTGCGAAGGAGACTTCGAAAAACTCGTTGCGATCTAGTAAGACCCCACAGCCAGGTATAATGCCACCGCGACTACACGCGACCCCCCTCTCTGAACCGGAACCAGTCACGGGTGGAAAGAAGCGCACTCGAGCATCAGAATCGGACGTCGCTTTACCACGTCGTCAACCCGCGCCCTCGCCATCGCTTGCCCCGCACATGATAGCGGTGCAAAGGAGACTTCGCAGGCTTCCTCGGGTCAGACGCTTCAAGGAGGTACTTCGCGACATCCGCTTGCTGTTCCGATTTCTGACTCGGGCGTGCTTTGGTTGAAAGGCTGTAATGAAGACTGTTAGGTTGTTAGAATCGGATGATCCGCGGCGCGATGTCGTGTCCAAGTTCAGCCAGAAGCCTTCTTATGCGTCTCAATCCAAGGCCTTGATGAAGCCTTCTCGGGATTTAGGAAGCAGTGATGCTTCACGAGGACGTCAAGCGATCTCACCATCACTCTCGTCGCTGGATGGGAGTAGGTCGGGCGAATCCTTGAATGCTATCAAGACTTCCAGCTCAGACACTCAAGGAGAGCCAAATACACAGCCTGTTGCAAAGATCAACGACATAAACGAACCCAGTAACGCTTCAGAGTCAGACGACAGCTTTCGCTCCGGATTTGAGTCCGAAGAAGCCTTGCAGCATGATACCCCTGCTCTCGCTATGAAATCAGAATCTACACATGGGAACACAGCCTCCAAAAAAGCTCCATCAAAGAAGCGGATTGAGCCACGCCGCCACGCAGGCCCTAACCCCGATTCTCCACGTCGTCAATGTAAACCTTTACCTGGACCGCTCGTCTAGGGTAAGAGTACGCGTGATCCCGACTCCGAGCCCGAGGACGGAGATTCACTTTCCGCAGACACTGGTTCCAACGACCGCGGTTCAGAATATGAAGAGAACGTGGATGAAGAGTGCGAAGAAAAAGAAGATGCAATGGACCCTGCAGCTGGTACCTCCGCTCTTTCTGATTCTGCTGCCGTCTCCACCTCCACAAGTCCTTCCAAGAAACGCGAGTACGAAGCTTTTGTATTGTCAGATGAGCAGAAAGAAGTAATTGAGGAAGCATCACACTTATTTCTGGGGGTGTTTGGTAGGCTTGTTAGGGATGCGGCGCGACGTGGTGCTAGGGAGGGCATTAGAGAGGCTCGGCGCGTGGAGAGGAAGGCGAAGAGGATGAGGATGTAGATTGATGTGGAGGTGGTTGTCGATGCGGGATTTGATTGATGTGGGGTTTAATTGAGAATGTGGGATTTGGTAGATGATCCAAAGTTAGCAATTCGACCTTCTGGAAGGAGATGGGCCATTTGAGTGGGGTTTGGGAGTTGGAATAATACGATCTCGTGAAGGGAGAAGCTCAAAGTTTTGATCAATTTCGAGATCAAGCCATTGTCATGTTCGGGATGATCGCTATGACTCAAAAGCTTGTCTGTGAATGACTCGAAAGCGAACAGCACTTCTCGCTGGAATTAAGGATATTTTGACAATTAAGGGACAACAGAGATTGGAGAGAAGTGTGAAGAGGTATACCTCAATGTCTCCAGGAATAGAGAGCGCTATGTGCTGGAAGTGGAGAGTGAGAGAAGACCGTAAGATCTTGCCGTTAATAGCTGGCCCATTTCTTACCATCGGATCCACGTTTCGAGCTTGACAAAAGCATTCTCGCACTTCAAGGTCGATTGGTGCTTGGCTCCCGATAGTTTCGATAATGAAGGTCGGAAGAAATTTTGCTACCCAGTGAACGACAATAATCGATAGCTTCTCCATCAATGGGCTATCAGTGTGTGCGGAAAGATCTCCATGCTGTCTGACACCAAAAGGCGGGACTTCCGAATATACTCAAGTGGGTTCCTGCAAGAATGCCTGTATTGGACATACTTGCAGACCCCAGTTCAACCATTTCCTTTCCCTACCGATAGGAGAGATGCGACCGGTCGAAGTGTATCAAAACGGGACGGAAATTCAGGAGATGGCGCGTTGGAGTCTAGTTCCATACACTCCATGAAGACCTCTACGATCCGAGGCCAGGGAATACAGTCGCAGAGTTTCGTGACGAGCAGATCTCCGGCACTTACTCCCCATTGGAGAACCGGTCAAAGGAATGAACTGACAGCCAAGCCGAATAATTTAAAATCAAGAGCGAATTCTCATCGACTCAGCGACGGCGAATGTGAGACTTGTGAGAGATAAGAAATACTCCAATTCAGTGGATCTCGCGGTTGAGAGTGAGAAGCAAAGTCGTAGAAACTGGAAGCGATGATGGCAAACCTACAAAAATATTCAATATTTACTTACAGCAAGATGAGCCCTTGTGCCCAAAGCTTTCCTATTGTGCCAGTTTATAAGAGAGAGCTTATAGCTCCACTGCTCCATCGGCGCAACAACCACCTGTTCGGAATGTTCGAAACAGATCCGATCGGAACATTGTGGATCCAAAAGTCTTCTCGAATCTTCTCGAAGCTTTTTTTGTGGTGCTAGGTAGGGCGTTGGTGTTCTGTCCAGATTGATCGTTGATGGAGTGTGAGCTCGAGCTTACTGTCACAATGCTCATTGGAGATTCTCCATGTGACGACGTTTCGAAACCCGGGTTGAGAAGGTAAAAGTTGCGCTAGAATTTTTAAAAAAGGTGAGAATGAGCGTCGTAACCTCGAGTGCTCCAATGTCATGATTGATTTGGATTTGTTTTTTGCTGTTCGTGTGCCGGTCGCCCAGGTTACCACGGTTGACAGACTTTCTAGAAGGCGCTAGTTTGATTCAGCGAAGTTTTCGAGAAGGATTGTGAGCAACTCTCTCAATTCTTCAACATCAAAGTCCCGTAGTCGTGATTGGTTGGCGTACCATTGTGCTGCTGAGTTCAATCGGTCAATTGTATGACAAAACTCTGTGTCGCAATAATGATCGAAGCTGCCGTTGGTATTCGAATAAAATACCTCATTCTCCACAACGCCTAGAAACACAAATTCCCAATCGCAGGAAGAGTGAATGCCAATACCAAAGACTTGGCTCTCATGATCCTCGCTGCCATCAGCAGAGGTGAAACGAGAATAGATGCATAGCCCTGCTTGTTCATAACGTGGCAAGTATGAGAGTGGAGATGCAAGCCAGGATGATGGCGACCGGGAAAAAGCCAAGATCTGTAAAGGGTCTTGTCTTGAGGCCAATCAGAATATCTTGTGCTCCAATCAATTCGCGGCGTGGACAAGAGTGCGTAGTCTGGTGCGTAGTCTGGTGCGTGTTCTGGACGCGTAGCGGAACCGAGAGAGCGGAGTCTGAGAGTGAAAGAAGGACGGATTCCAAGAGCTGTGCGAGGTGGCCAAGGAATCCCGCGCAACCTCGCAGTCGCAATGGAGAAGCGAGCTGGTTCCACTGGCAAAAGGATGGTGTTGTTGTAATGTTTGAGGCCGATGGCGAACTAGGACTGAGTGGAGGTGCGAAGTCTTGGCCCGCTGCCCATTGCGATGAGCAATCCCATTGGCGATGTCCTTTTTGGGTCGCCTTACCTTTGTGGTTGTGGAACGTGTCCTCGAGCGAACACTGCGCACATTGATTTTGGCAACCAGAATCAACGTTTCGACCTTTCGCATATCAGTGGTTGCGAGTGTCAACACCACGGCCAATGCACCCCGGGACGTTGATCGCGGATCTGCATTGGGGAGGCACCAGAAACATGTCAAAAGCAATTCGCTGGAATTGCTTCTTGTCGCAAATGCACGGCATTGGCTTGGGAGAGGAATCAGCTGCAAGAAAGGGTTACAAGGCGAGCTTGGCTCTGTGAGGCTTGGCAGGAGGCGGAGGCTTATTGCTTGTGAGAAGTCTCCTCAGTGTGAAGCGCGGGTGTCAGAGTGGCTCGGCAGCGCTTGGCAGGCGGTGCAGGTGAAACGGGCAGGCAGAGTTTGTTAATAGAGATGCAATGTTGGCTTCTTGTTGTTCTGTACGAGGTACACAGTAGGACATGAGTATGCATCCAAGACTCTGCATCTCTGGGTGCTACTACGTAACTGCTTGGAACTGCGCTTAGGATGGACTACCACTATGCATCGAGTTCGAATACTATGCATCGAGTTCGTTTACTGTCTGTCTTCTCGGCATAGTCGCCATCGGCCGAGAGGAGTGAGATGGACTCGACCATTGTACAAAGCGATAGATATCCCGAGCGCCATCGTTGAGGACATAGGACACAAAACCGAGTCCCTATGACGTCTTCGTTGCGGCATTAAATTCTGGTAGACTCTAAAAATCGCCGGCCGGAGATTGGTTCAACGCTCGTCTAGCAGATCACGTTGCCTCCACGAGGCCGCCAAACCTGGAGTCGTAAATTTGATGGTTAGGCTACTTCACGAATTGTATCCTGGGGAAGTCCTGTATCGGCAGGGCTGCAACAGACTTGTCGAAGAAGTTTCGTGTTTCCTCGACCCCGCCCTCGAACCCAACTGTCTCAAGCGCCGTCAAGACTTTGTTTGGATTGGCCAAGAGTGGCCGTGGAAGTAAACAGTGTAAGGGTAGCTCCACATTTCGACACCTTGCACCTGCATATACCTGTAGGCTCCCTAGTCCCTGGCGTGGGAGAGAATGCAAGATATCCCTTGTTGCATACATGATCGTGAGTTGGGTCGTTGACTCGTTGGGCAAGGCGTGTATGAGACGAGCAGATCTACCCCGTCTGCTGGAAGTTACAATTCAGATACTGCGACATGGCACGCGACAACAGATAAATGCAGCCCAATTGAAGTTCCAGCTGCTGACGAAGGGCGAGGTCGTTCACGAGCAAAACGCTCCGTTTTCTCCGCGATTGTCGAATGATAGCGGTGCAGTAGCCTCAGCGGCTTGCGTGCATGCAGATGGATCCCAGGCGGGAGCCAACGTCGGCGCCATCATGCTCGGCAGTCGCATGGAATGCCGTGGTAGTAAGCGATGATAGGCCCACTGTCGGCATTCAAATACCATAGTACATAGATATTGGAGAATAGGGTATCCCGAGTAATTGATTGATGTTGTCCTCTATCTGCAGATAACCGTGTGCTTAAGAAGTGGCATGGGCGATGGAAATCATGATGAGACTTCGCCAATGGTCCTAAGAATTGGCACGATTCCAAAGACGAAGCGTTTGGACCGCTCTGATAGGTCAGGCCTGATGACCATAGGGTTTGTGATGTACGCGATACTGAACAACCGTTTCTGTCACGCACTTCTCCATGCAGCAATTTCCCTGAAAATCACGCTGAAAGGCGTTGCTTGTAAGTCTCTCAAGCCTCATATCCGGATGCTCTCCGAACGGCATTACGGAGAACAGCAGTGAATGAAATCCAGGCATGACAAAAAGTCTGCTGCAGTCTCCGTTTTCCCGCACTTTCTGTCGGCCAGGGATCTCTCAACAGCCGTCGAGATTATATCGCGCAAAAGCTAATACCCTGGTTGGCTGACGGCATCTTCTTCGGGCTTGGGACAGAAGGAGAGGAAGGGTAACGCAAGTGTCGCTCGTTATTCCTGGCGAAAGTTTCGACCCATTAAAACACGTATATTGTTTCATGGGCATAGACTCCATGCCCTTGCCGGGTGTGGGACGAGCGGGGATGCTTGGTCAGGGCCATGCTAAGACTCACAACGGTCCAAGCTCTGTTAGACAGTCTTGAGCTACCCAAAAACGGCTGTCTGTATCACTCGGCTCAGCCAAGCTCTGGGCGCAATTCAGCGCGTCTTGATGCTGAGGACATGGCAGCAGCGTGTACAGAGCAAAAGTCTTGATCGATTGCGCGCGTGCAATAAGTTTTGGAATACATAACTGCGTGGGACGCCCGTGAGAGAGCCCACTATCATCGAAATCAATCAAATCGCACCATCCATCAGCCATCCAGTCCAAGACACGGTCCTGATCCTAGCGGGGCTCGGAACAGCGTGCGTGCATCTCCAAGCAAGCAAGCCTTTGCCATCGATTACCAGAGCGATTCGCAAGATAACACCCACCCACAATTGCTTAATCACGCCTCGCCAACACACCTTTGGGTCTTAGCGCGCAATTGGCCCTTGGTACGCGAGAGTAGGCCTCTTTTTCCCTCACTTCTGTCCGTGGGTCTCCATCCACATAAAAGACACGCCCGTTCCCTTCTCATCTCACCCACCTGGTTCACTCTTCACTCGACAGTCGACGCTGTGTAGAAGTTCCGCGGTGTTGTGCACATCTCCTCTACCTTTCATTCCTGGACATTCCATAACCTTTGGACTTCAGTTCTCATACCTTCCTTCACCACTCCGCTCCACTCGACTCAATTGAGCGAGTCCATCGTCCGCAGTGTCTCGGACAACTGAGTGATTTTTTAGACTACCAGGTACGTCCACAACCACTCTCATTGTAACCCTACCGCACTTTTCTTTTGGCCTGGCTGCGTGGATTGCTCTCGCTTTGTCGCTAGCCACTTCCCTGGTTGGTACCTCACGGACCCTCTTCCGCTGTTGAATGCAATTTGCAGAGCAATAAATTACGGCGACGCCGCAGCTTCTTCGCTTAAAATTTTTCACCGTCTCCGACATCATCTGCTAATATTCCTTCAGCGCTATCTGCTCTGACAGCACTGATTCCCAACCATGTCGGCAATCACGCCACCAAACCACCTCGGGACGAACGTGCCTACGAGTGGGTTCAATGAGAAGAGCTATTCGGAAAAGAAGCCCGTCATCGAAGATGAGGAGGAAGATGAGGACATGGATGCCTTGATCGAAGAGCTCGAGTCTCAAGACCAGAACATTGAGGACGACGAGGAAGAGGAGGCCGTCGCTGGCGCAGCTCGCAACGTCCCCGAAGAGCTCTTGCAAACCTCCACCCGCGATGGTCTCTCTAGCGCCGAGGTCCTACAGCGTCGCAAGAAGTTCGGCATGAATCAGATGAAGGAGGAGAAGGAGAACTTGATCCTCAAGTTCTTTGGCTTTTTTATCGGTCCTATCCAATTCGTCATGGAAGCCGCCGCTGTCCTCGCTGGTAAGAAACTCCTCCCCATGGCCACAGTTGGATACTTTTGCTGTTGCCAGTTTTTGAATGAAGAACTTGGCATTTCCAAGTTTTCATCGAGAGATCTGGCAACATCAAATGGCTATCTGAACCAACCTGACCTCGTATGCTAACACACTCTTAGCCGGTCTACAGGATTGGGTCGATTTCGGTGTCATCTGCGCTCTGCTCATCCTCAACGCCTGTGTCGGTTTCATCCAAGAATTCCAGGCCGGTTCCATCGTCGAAGAGTTGAAAAAGACTCTTGCACTCAAGGCCACTGTTCTCCGTGATGGCAAGCTTCAAGAAATTGAGGCTCCAGAAGTCGTGCCAGGTGACATTCTTCAAATTGAAGAAGGTACCATTATCCCGGCCGATGGCAGAATTGTTACCGAAGATGCTTTCTTGCAAGTTGACCAGTCCTCCATCACCGGCGAGTCTCTCGCCGTTGACAAGCACTTGGGTGACACCTGTTACGCCTCCTCTGGAGTCAAGCGTGGTGAAGGTTTCATGGTCATCACTGCTACTGGAGATTCCACCTTCGTCGGAAGAGCGGCTTCCTTGGTCGCCTCAGCCAGCTCCGGTACTGGACATTTCACCGAGGTTCTGAACGGTATTGGAACAATCCTCCTTGTCTTGGTCATTCTCACTCTCCTCGTCGTCTGGGTCTCATCCTTCTACCGAAGCAACGGCATTAAACATATCCTCGAGTTCACTTTGGCCATCACCATCGTTGGTGTGCCAGTCGGTCTTCCAGCTGTCGTCACTACCACCATGGCTGTCGGTGCTGCTTACCTTGCCAAGAAGCAAGCCATTGTCCAAAAGCTTTCCGCCATCGAGTCTCTCGCTGGTGTTGAGATTCTCTGCTCTGACAAGACCGGAACATTGACTAAGAACAAGTTGTCCCTCGCTGAACCATTCTGTGTCGCTGGTGTTGAGCCAGAAGATCTCATGTTGACTGCCTGTCTCGCCGCCTCCCGCAAGAAGAAGGGTATCGACGCCATCGACAAGGCTTTCCTCAAGTCCTTGAAGTATTACCCCCGCGCCAAGTCCGTCCTCACCAAATACAAGTAAGTTTCCTTCACTCTCTTATAGAGTCGCATAGCTAATGTTGACTAGGGTCATCGACTTCCACCCATTTGACCCCGTTTCCAAGAAGGTCCAGGCTATCGTTGAGTCTCCACAAGGCGAGCGCATCATTTGCGTCAAGGGTGCACCACTTTTCGTCTTGAAGACTGTCGAGGAAGACCACCCAATCCCAGCTGAAGTTGACGAGGCATACAAGAACAAGGTCGCTGAATTTGCTACTCGTGGTTTCCGTTCCCTCGGTGTCGCCCGCAAACGCGGTGACGACGCTTGGGAGATTCTTGGTATCATGCCCTGCTCCGATCCTCCACGTCACGACACCTACCGAACCGTCCACGAAGCTAAGAACCTCGGTCTAAGTATTAAGATGTTGACTGGTGACGCCGTCGGTATTGCCCGTGAAACATCCCGTCAACTCGGACTTGGTACAAATGTATACAACGCTGAACGCCTCGGTCTCGGTGGTGGAGGAGATATGCCTGGTTCTGAAGTCTACGATTTCGTTGAGGCTGCCGATGGTTTCGCCGAAGTTTTCCCACACAAGTACAACGTCGTCGAGATCCTCCAACAACGTGGATACCTCGTGGCCATGACCGGTGACGGTGTTAACGATGCCCCCTCCTTGAAGAAGGCCGATACTGGTATTGCTGTCGAAGGTGCATCTGATGCTGCTCGATCCGCTGCTGACATTGTGTTCTTGGCTCCTGGTTTGTCCGCTATCATTGACGCCCTCAAGACTTCCCGCCAAATTTTCCACCGCATGTATGCCTACGTCGTCTACCGTATTGCCTTGTCCCTCCACTTGGAAATCTTCCTTGGTCTGTGGATCGCCATTCTGAATGAGTCCTTGAACTTGCAGCTTGTCGTTTTCATAGCCATTTTCGCTGACGTCGCTACCCTCGCCATCGCCTACGACAATGCTCCATTCTCCAAGACCCCAGTCAAGTGGAACCTACCAAAACTCTGGGGCATGTCTGTTCTCCTCGGTGTTATTCTCGCTGTCGGTACCTGGATCACTCTCACCACTATGTTCCCATACAGAAATGAGGTACACTCGTCCAGGCCCGGTCAAGGTATTGAGGGTGGTATCGTCCAAAACTTCGGTGTTCTTGATGAAGTTCTCTTCCTTGAGATCTCTCTATCTGAGAATTGGCTTATCTTCATCACCCGTGCCAATGGTCCATTCTGGTCTTCCATTCCAAGTTGGCAGTTGGCTGGTGCGATCGTTGTCGTCGATATCCTCGCTACACTGTTCTGTATCTTCGGTTGGTTCGTTGGTGGTCAGACTTCCATCGTCGCCGTCGTACGTGTCTATATTTTCTCCTTCGGCGTGTTCTGTGTAATGGGTGGTGTCTACTACCTCTTGCAAGACAGTCAGGGTTTCGATAACTTGATGCACGGCAAGTCAATCAAGAAGGATACTAAGCAACGATCACTGGAAGATTTCGGTAAGTCCCTTGCGAAGAGCCTCAATCACTTTGCTTCAAGTACTAATTTGCATGTTAGTTGTCTCATTACAACGTGTTTCTACTCAGCACGAGAAGAGTGCTTGATCATTTCTCAAGATACCCTGAAGAAGTAATAGCGGGAGAATGCTTTAGATACTAATTAATTTCCTTTATTCGTCTTAAGTTGGACGAATTGTAAAAAAGAAAAAGAAGGAATTGCCATCAAGGAAGAGAAATTGACCAAAGCATCTGCTCTCTTGCTGTTATTGGGAATGCTTTATCTGGAGGGAGTGGGAGGAGAGAAACTAACGTTATCTCGCGTGGTTGAAGATGATTCTTCATCATCCGTGCTTCTGGATGGGAGAGTAATCTGATATCGTGTACACCATCTTTAAGATTCCCTTTGATATAGGTACGCTTGTCTTGTCAAATAGATGCTGGTCTTGCTATTCGCTTGTGCTTTTAGACACCGATATAATTCCATTCGTTCCTGATCTTGATTTCTCCTCGCCATGGCTGCTCCTTGATCTCACTGCTGGGACTCATTGTTTGGACTTTTGTCGGTGTTTTGCTCGTCGTGTCTTGGAGGAGTCGCTTCATTGCTGGGCGTGTGTCGTGGCGCCGAGTCGAGCTGTCAGACTGGTTGTTACGATGGAAGACAGGAGATGGAGCGATTCTTCCGAGACACGACGGGATTTGTTGTGGTCTTGGTTGGATGCCTTGGGTGGGTTGTAATGCTTTTATATGTGAGGGTTTTTATTTATTTATTTTTGTTGAATGATGGAGGACCAGATGGGAATGAGTAGTGACAGCAGGGAGCTGGACGGTACGATATTGACTTGTTTTGGAGATGGATTGGAGATGGGGATATTTCAACTTTTCGTGGTAACAGATAATTTTGCGGTGGTTGGTTTTTGGGGAAACCGAATGGGGAGGGAGGAGGGAAGGAAAAGGATCAAGATGGATGCGGATGGCGAGATATTTACGGCGACTCCGGGGACGTAATAATAAGCTTTTTTTTTTTCCCTTTACACCTTTCAGGCTTGAAGTCTAGAAGCCGGATGTGTCGGACCTTATTTTGGGCGGACTGGTATGACGATGCCTAAAGTGGAGAATGGGATGGAAACTTTGGTTTTCGCGGGTTGGGAGGAGAATGGAATTCACGAAAGTTGGCGAGTAAGACTTTGATGTAATGATTGTCTTTTTTGAATTGGAAGGGAATTGTGGTTTTTGAAGCTGATTTTGGAAGTACATGCATCTTGGCAGCCTTGTGTTTTGAATGCTTGAAGATGAATCTTTCTCAGGTACGACTTTTGGCGCGTCCGAGCTACCAAAGCTGAGATTTGCTGCTACCTAGATTTAGGTGGGGGCTTGGGACTTGCTTGCGACTTATTCGGTAACGGTTCTCGATAGCGTGGAGTGGATCGAGATTGTGTGCAGCAGTGTCATGCACACTCGTTTCCCGATGGGGACTCTTCTGGATGTCTGCCGATGAGGCGGTCTTTTCGGTGTTATTCTGTCAGATGGGAAATCTTTGAAATGGAATGCGTCTGCGGTAAATTCTTATCAGTCTCTCAATGACCCTGATATGGCAGTCAATGACCCTGATATGGCAGTTTTGTTCAGTTGAGAAAAAAGACGAAGTAGTGGGGGTTGAGATTTGGAATATGCGACAAATTTGAATGTACAGGGGGACTGCGAAGTCAATTTCGTTCCAGTCTGATCAACCTGTTCGAACATGTCGTCGAAGACAGTCCTTCAGCTTGAGATGGATATTCCTAAGTTTCTACCAATTTGTCTGAAAGTCGCCGGAAATCTAGAGTCCTTTTTCGACATGCCAACTTGCACTTTTTCAGCTTCAGGATAGGGTCTTGCATCTGTTGTTGGAGTATATACACTATCATGCTCTTCTCACACAGTTCATAACCGTCCTCGTCATCCTCGTCATCCTATCCCCCACCTTGGCCGACAAATCCTGTTATACTGTCCAACCTGATTGACTAGTAAAAGAAGGATTATCCTTGACTTCCATTTGTTGAACAGGAGGCACTGTGAGCGCTAATGGAAAAGTTGTGCGTCCCCTCCCCTCTTTATCTAGTCTTACTTATCTTATCGAGTTTTGCAAACACAAATTCTTGCCTACGTGGCTACTGACCTGTATGTATACGGACATCTTGCTGCTTTCACAAGATGCGGTAACGTTAGAGGCCAGAGGCAGGTTTCCATTGACTCGTGTACGGCTGGGTGAGCTTATTTAAAGGTGTGCTGGTTGCGTTTAGACTTCGAAGTACAGAGATGGGATTCGACTATTGACTGTTTCTTTTTGTGTTGGACTTGATAGCACCATGTATCCTCCTACCAAAAGTTAAAAGAAGAAATCAGCGCCCCCTATTGTTTCCTAAGTTTGAGCCCACCTCCTTTACAGACTGTCATCACCAGCACCACTGAGGAACAAAAAGAGCATAACCAAAAACGTACAGCAGCGAGGATTCGCTGGTGGTCTCCCACCCAACTACTAATTCGCCGATATCAAGCTTATCTGTGAGTGAGCGAACGGGGACTCGAGTTCTCTTGATTCTATGGCCGTACGTGGAAGCATTCGAGTGTATATGCGTTCTTATACCAGCCGCTGAATCGCAGACACATAAACTTGTGTCTTGCGGCCCACACAACTTTCTGCAAGTTCCAATATATTGAGACGCTGAGAGGAGAACCATGGCTTATACGATGCAGTTGGATCTATCTTAAGGTGGT
Source organism: Venturia oleaginea (assembly GCA_013176395.1). Lineage (NCBI taxonomy): Eukaryota > Fungi > Ascomycota > Dothideomycetes > Venturiales > Venturiaceae > Venturia > Venturia oleaginea. Next base: position 707,887 of record JABMLP010000021.1, on the reverse strand, counting down.
AGAGTTTCGAGTTGGAGGAAAACATTAAATTCTTTTTAAGATTGGGGGACAGTGAATTGCTGAAGCCACTATGGCCGTATCGGTTCGGACGATCTTGTAACAGGCCCATCAGGCTACACTAAGCACTGAGTAGACTGAAGGATATATAGGAAGAGCGAGGTCTCTAGGATTTCTGTCTGATGTGAAGCGGGAAGATGTCCATCTGAGGAAGGGTGGAGTCGCAGATTTTATGTTCTACGGAGCGAGCACCGTGGCACCGTGGCACCGTGACCTGCAAGGGAAAATTCGCTCAGCTGACTCATGATCAGCCCAGGTCAGCCACGAATAACATTCTTGACTCAATTCATCACTATGCTGGAATCGAGACCAGCATCGATGGTTTACAGAAATCCTGAACATCTAGGAGCATCCTGATATCCATATCGGGTTCGATACGCGTTCCCGAAAACCAGATCGGTAGTTCCCGGACATGACAGCTACAGTCAACTTCACTCCATGGATTGTCTGAGGCATGTCAAGTCCAGCTTCAAGTTCCATCCAGTAACTCAAATGCGAAGAAGAAGGTATAACAACTACCGTGGTCAAGAATAGTAGCTCAACGGTTGGCGGGGACCCGTTTCCAAACAGCCCTTTGCATCTGATAAAGGATTTATATTCCCCTCGCGCCTACAGATAGTCGTACTATCCAACTGCTTCACTGCATGCTCTCCACTGTACCTCATAGTTCCACCAAACGATATAACATTACGAAAACGTTCGACGTACGCAATGGCAGCGCTGTTCTCGAAATCCCCAAAAACATTACCTTTCCTGACAGGAGCAGCAGTCTTAGGAGTAACAGGCACATCATACTACTCAACACGAAGACCCGTGCTACTCGAATCGGCCAATATGCCTCCTACCAAGACCCTCGCAGTTCCCAAAAATATGCTTCTCAGTCAGACCCTCACAGTCTCAAGTTCCGAGCAGATCAGCCATGATACCAAGCGCCTAACTTTCAAGTTACCTGGTGGCAGCAATGAGATCAGCGGTGTGCCTGCAGGAGGGACGTATTTCGTACACTCGTGATAGCTAAGCTCTACTGACACTTGTGTCCAGCTGCTGTCCTCACCCAACACACTCCTCCTGGTGGCTGGCTTCCAGTTCTCCGACCCTACACGCCCGTTTCCGATCCGGACACTCTCGGCGAAGTCCAGTTCATCGTGAAGCAGTACCCGAAAGGCAAGGCCTCGACACACATGCATTCCCTTGAGCCAGGCCAGACACTCCAGATTCGAGGTCCGATTCCAGGCTACCGCTATACTCCTTCTGAAAAGAATCGTGACCTGGTATTTGTAGCCGGTGGGGCAGGCATTACGCCAATTTACAGTCTCGCAAGAGGTATTTTATCAGACGCGAACGATAAGACAAGGATACAACTGCTGTGGGGTGTCAACGGGACAAGGGATATTGTGCTAAAGGACGAATTGGAACAGTTGGAAAAGCAACATCCTGACAGATTGCAAGTCATGTACTGTGTCTCGGGTCCAGAAGGCAAGCCAGAAGCTGCGAGCTTAGGGGACGAGACAAAGTACAAGAAAGGTTATGTAGACAGGGCCGCACTGCAAGAGGCCATCGCAAGGACAGAGGTCTTGGGGGACGCAAAGGGTACGAAAGTATTTCTGTGTGGGCCACCAACGATGGAGAATGCTTTGACTGCGAAGGATGGTGCACTTGCTGAGCTGGGCATTGAGAAGAAGAATATCTACAAGTTTTGAACCTGTGAGTAACGCGTTTCTTAGCATCCATGGCATGATGGTGCTTTTGAGGTGTATTACAACTTGCCCCACGGATAGCTAGTAAAACCTGTACTTGACTACATTCATGATCGTCTCCCATTTCCCCATGATGCTGAGCGGTCCTCCAAAGAGCGAGGCGCGAATGATATGACTCTGTGCAGTCGGAGAGAACTCCTTTCTTCATAGAACAGTATCCGATAGCTTTGATGAATTTATATGGAGCCCTTACCTGACTCGGAAGTCCGGCTGATGTCATGTTGCTCACATATTGCATCTACCTACAACTGCCATTAGGCTTAGCAATCAAGAAACAATCCATGAATCATACATGTAGGACTTCCATGCACCTTCGCGACCTTCAAAGAATATCAAACTTCAAACTTACCGTCACACCTATCGTCTCTTGTCAGCTTCAAAAACGACCCCTCCAAAGCTCAATACCCCGCAATCGCAATATGGCTAAAATCAATACTCCAATTCCAAGTTTGAAGCTCAGCGATGGCACTTCAATTCCCATGGTAACTCGGTATCTAGGGATCTGGAGGGAGTGAGGGCTGACTGAAAGCCGTAGCTTGGTTATGGTACTGGAACCGCCTGGTTCAAAAAGGGCGACGAATCAATCATCGACCGTACTCTGGTCGAATCTGTAAAGACTGCCATCAGTCTAGGATACTATCACTTGGACGGAGCTGAAGGTTTCTAGATCGATCCGCTCTGGCACTCGGAGATCCTAACATCGACTCTAGTTTACAAGACTGAGCCAGAGCTTGGTCTTGCGATCAAGGAAAGTGGCGTTGATCGAAGCAAGCTTTTCATAACCACAAAGGTTATTAACAGCATCAGTGACCCAGTCGCTGCTCTCAAGACTTCTCTAAAGAAGTTACAAGTTGACTACGTGGACCTGTAAGTCACGTTTCTGGTCTTGTGTGAGATGTTCTTTAACAATGATTGTAGTTTCCTGATCCACGCTCCTTACTTCGCCTCAAACGATCCCAAGGACCCAATCAACAATGACCCGGCAAAAATCCAAGCAGCCTGGGCCGCGATGGAGCAGCTCAAGGAAGCTGGTCTAGCAAAGTCAATTGGTGTATCCAACTACCTGATTCCCGACCTTGAATCTACCTTGAAAACTGCCAAAGTCATCCCATCGATCAACCAGATTGAATTTCACCCGTACCTTCAGCACGGTGATCTCCTCGCCTTCCAAAAGAAGCACGGAATCGCTACTGCAGCTTACGGACCTCTCACCGCAGTCACCAAGGCAAAGCCGGGTCCTTTGGACGAGACCTACTCAGCGTTGGCGAAGAAGTATGCAGTTTCCGAGGGAGAAATTGCACTGAGATGGACTATTGACTCCGACGTTGTCACTATTACTACAAGTTCCAAGGAGCAGCGATTGAGTGATTACCTCAGAGCGACTACGTTCAAGTTGACGCCAAAGGAGGTAGAGGAGATTGGAAAGATGGGGCTTCAGAAGCATTTCAGGGGATTTTGGCAGAATAAGTTTGCTCCGGACAACAGGTTGTAGAATAGCAATGTTGTTGTTGGATTCGGCAAGGCTGGGTGGATCGAACAGAGTTGGAGTAGAAATACTAAACCGCATTCTTGACCGGAATCCCGGGCGATCATAGAAGTTGACCAACTCTTGATTCTTGCTACGAGGTGTTTTGAGAATGAGAATGAGAATGAGAATGAGAATGAGTATAAGGTTACTTGACACTTCAGAACAGACCTCGAGAATGGTCGACAACAGTTCAGCAGTACAGTGAGCCTTTTCTAGAGATGGGATCGACGATATAACTAAATCGTTCTTCTTAATTCCATCTAGTCTCGTTTCTTCATTGATTGATTGATTGATTTTATCCTACTCGGTTGCAGCCGCTTAATCACGCAGCTATGTCCGGTTAGGAGGACTTCATCAGACAGCCGACACGTGATAGATTATATAATCCACCGCGCCCCACTTCGCCCCGTTCACTGAAACAAGACCAGCTGTCCCCTCCGTCCTCCCTCTTTTCCCTTAACCAGTATCTCCAAATGCCCGCTGGCTCTTGTAGATACTGGTTACTCTGCTAGTATATCTGTGCTATGTAGACTCAAGAGGCAATGCCTCGTGTTTCGCTATCCTTCTACCTACAGTCTCCCTCTAGTGCTCAGCTTTGTCTATCTGTTTCGCCTTATCCCTCAAGGCCAACGGGTTCCCTAAGTATGTTTCTGCTTGTGAAAGTTGCCTTGCACCAGATTCCTATGCGGCGGTGTATTTGGTTGTGTGATGCTGGAGACAATAGTAACCATCGTAGTCGTGATTTCGCTGCTTGGGTGTGATACTCCGGGTATGCCCGTAGACGAGGCTGTCTGGTAGCTGCCGTATTGTATGACGCCGATCGTGCTATAGACCTGCCGTCTTATAGTCGGAGCCTACCTGCTGCTAGTCGCTCTCCCTGCTTGCTATATCGCGCTCCTACTCTTGCCAATGCCATAACTGGGACGCAACAGTCTGGGGAGAGGCTCAAGGCTACGTCTGCTGGCTTGTAGGGAGGGGATTTGCCGCCAATAAGCTCCTTCTATACGTCTTTACTGCTTACTGTGTTGCGCACCTACTCTTGCCAATGCCATAACTGGGACGCAACAGTTTGGGGAGAGGCTCAAGGCTCTGGACATCAGCTTGCAGCAGGACGGTTTGCGGAGACGATAGTAGATGAGGTTCTCTAGCAGCTGCCGTATCGTGTCGCACCGATTGTGTTGTAGACCTGTCGTCTTATAGTCGGAGCCTATCTGCTGCTAGTCGCTCTCCCTGCTTGCTATATCGCGCACCTACTCTTGCCACTGCCATAACTGGGACGCAACAGTCTGGGGAGAGGCTCAAGGCTACGTCTGCTAGCTTACAGAGAGGGGATTTGCCGCCAATAGGCTCCTTCTATGCGTCCTTACTACTTACTGTGTCGCGCACCTACTCTTGCCAATGCCATAACTGGGAGGCAACAGTTTGGGGAGAGGCTCAAGGCTCTGGGCAACAGCTTGTAGCAGGACGGTTTGCCAAGACGTTGGGAGAGGTTGTCTAGTCGTTGCAGTGGTGTGTGGTGCCGATTGTTGCACACCGGGCGTCTGGTGTTTGAGTTGTGTTGAAGTTATTGCCGTTCTAGCGGTGACTCGTCGACTCGAAGCGTTGCAGTGTCATCTGGGGTGATGGACTAGCCGGAAGATAGTGACTAGATGGTTGCTGTTGTCTTTGGTGGACGCATCGTTCGTGTAGCTTGCTCATGTATTCGTCTGCTTGCTCTGCCGTGGCCGCGACGGCGACTCTAGAGGTATCTCATCGACGCTGAGGGACGCGCGATGGCCTCTAGAAGCCGGAGCGGCCACTGGCAGAGGTGTTTTGATGATCTTTAGATGATACTTCTGTAAATTCCAAAAATTGAGTTCTCGCTGTGTGCGCTGTTTTTTCTCTCGTTTCTTCATAATCCAGCCTTGGCAACGAGGCCCTCCGAGTGAATCACACGTGATACAACCGTACGTCCGTCCAGGCTTCAAATCTTCCAACAGCCTTCTCCGTCGCATCAACGAACCGATTCCCTAGTCTTACTAAAAGATAAGACTCAGCCTTGATTTAATGGTTCAGACCTCTTTTGATGCTCCGAACACCGGCTCTGAGACGTAGAACTATCCCGCACGTTCATTAGATCGCTATGCCGAAATCGTTATCGTTGCCAGCCGATTGGAGAGTCACCAGTAGAGTATGCTCCTAACATGGCATCGCAACAGGTAGCTCCAGATGATGCCTGTAGACTAAGCCTCACTGTTCTTATGTCGTCAAGAGTGCTGGAAATGTTCACCTTCAATGGAGTAGAAAATGAATGATATTAACCAGCGATCAGAGCAGCTAGCTGTGGAGGAGGAGCATATTGATGTCCTCGTGGTGGGAGGAGGCCCTGTTGGTAAGTCATCTCTTGAATTACCAAGTAGATATATACATCACTGACACAGACAGGACTGATCACCGCCTTCCAACTTGCACGAAACCTACCCCCACCACATCGTTTACGTATCATTGAGAAGGAGACGAAAAGCGCACGGGATGAGTATGGCAGAGCTATCACCCTATACCCAAGATCAGCGAAAATGCTTGACCAGCTTGGTCTCGCAGACTCGCTTGCCCAGGAGTGCTTCGCATGTCGAGCCACAGTCTCGTACGATAAGGATGGGAAAGAGGTTCATGGACGAGGATGACATTTCATGGAGAAGATGAAGGATACGACTTGGGACTTTGCACTGGTTCTGCGACAGAAATATCAGGAGGCTATCTTTCGGGAGGCATTGAAGGCACAAGGCGTTACACTGGAATCTTCTACGGAGTTGATTGAGTTGGATGTGGATGAGAGTATACCAATTGGAGATCACCGGATAACGGTGACTATGAAGAATGGGGTGACGGGTCATGAATCAATCGTCAAATGCAAATACCTCGTCGGCGCAGACGGAGGACGCTCATTTGTTCGAAGAGCAGCTGGTATACCATTTGATGGCACATCGTCTGAGGATAAATGGGTTCGCGTAGACGGTGTCGTTGAGACTGATCTTCCGAAACCAAGGACATATTGTGCAATTGAGTCGCCCACGCACGGTAACGTACTATGGGCAGCTCTGGATCATGGCGCGACTCGCATTGGATTCGCTTTCACTGCAGAGCGTCAAAAGGCATACGACATCTTTGATCAGGAGGCCGCGGTGAAAGAAGCCATCGCGTCAGTAAAGCCATTCAAATTGACCTTCAAGCAAGTGGATTGGTGGACCATTTATGTGGTCGGACAGCGTACAGCTCGTCATTTCTTCCATAAAGACTGCCTGTTCCTCGTTGGAGATGCATGTCATACACATAGCAGTGGCGCGGCCCAAGGCATGAACACTGGTCTCCACGATGCAGTCAATTTGGCATGGAAGCTGGCGATGGTCATTCGTGGACAAGCAGAGCCATCACTCTTACAAAGCTACGAGACAGAGCGTCGGCCAAACGTGGAGAAGCTCATCAACTATGACAAAGACATCTCCCGTCTCATGAGTCTACAATTGCCCATTGGATGGAAAGGCGATCCAAATGCCAATCCCAACAACATCTTAGGCGAAGTAATGGCCGAGGCGGGAACTTTCAGCAGTGGTCTGGGCATCTTCTACGAGCCCGATCAAGTTCTCAACATCGAAGGGTCGCTCAAGCATGGTCCAGATATGCTCTCAACAGTACCAGGAAAACGAGGCCCAGACGTGACGTTACAGAAACCCGCGACCTTCGAAGCAACACGATTACACAAGGAAACCTCTAACGTTGGACGCTTTTACGTCGTTGTCTTCACAGGAGAAGCACAGCATACATCGTCCAGCCTCAAGAAGCTTTCTGACAAGCTTCAATCCACATTTTTCTTCTCGAATAAGGCACATCCGATTTCATTCCTCACTGTATCAGCGACTGTTGGTGCTTCGGCGTACGAGATCCTTGGTATTCAACCTTTTGGGAGGATTTTCTATGATGAAGATGGTACGGCGCATGAGAGATATGGTGTGGATGTTAGAAAAGGAGCCATCTTTGTGTTGAGACCTGATGGCTGGATTGGGACGGCTGTGGAAATGGGTGAGAATGCTGTGGAGGAACTTGGTACCTACTTTAAAAGGTTTCTACGAACGGGAATCTTGCTGGTATAGCCGATAATAATAGTTCTCCTCTAATACCAGGCTCTTACTTGTCGATAATGATACCCTTCGAAAGTACTATCATATGCTACGGTTAAGTGAATGCGTGGCCCATGTCCCGAAGAAGTAATAAATACGCTAGCTTAGCTTAAAGCTATAGCTTCTACGGTATATCTTACAGCTTTACCGGTATGTTACGAATACTGTCACGTGGACTTGTATTCAATGGTATTCAGTTGTATTTGACTGCATTCATATGCATTCAAATACGCACCGGTCTGTTTGTTTATGATTGGTTGAATGTTACACAGAATCCTGGGGATCACGTGTTGGCTCAAGGCTCAGGTCATGAGCCATGAGCAGGTCAGCTCAAGAGTCAACCTCTGAGCCATGAGCCATCTGGCTCATGCATTAGGCTTCGAGCCTTATGGGCGTTTACTATATTATAGACGAGACTCTGCTCCCTCAGTGTCTCGTATCTTCACTCTCTAGTTACTTCGCTATTGCTTTTAGTTACTTAGCACAATTCACGACTCTTATATCTTGCAAGCTTCGCTTCACTTGTTTGATACGATATTGTCGCCCCGGACCACTTGAACCCTACTGTACGGATTAGCCAAATCCAGCTAGATTACTTTATTTTGAGCCATAGCCTTCGCGTAACACGTAGTTAATTGAATATAGATAACGTATTCCACCACCGAGCCGGCCACTTTTCCTTGGCACAGCCCTTACCCTCTTCAACACGCAATGTCTCAACAACGCAACGCGATAGCCGTTCAAGAAGAAGGCAGAATTGATCTCGCTCTTCAGGCCTATACCTCTGGCCAATTTCAAAGCCTACAGCGCGCTGCTGCAGCCTTCAACATCAAACACCAAAGGCCCTCTGATCGGCTCTGCGGAATTACCTCTCGATCTCAAACTCGCCCAAACTCCCATAAGCTCACTGCAACAGAAGAGCAGACGCTTGTCCAATATATCCTCGACCTCGATTTGCGAGGATTTGCGCCGCGGCTGTGTGAGGTGGCAGATATGGCGGATAAACTACTGGGTGTACGCGGTGGAGAGCCAGTAGGGAAAAACTGGGCTGAGAGGTTCGTAACGCGCTCAGATGAGCTCAAGATGGCCTTCAATCGAGCCAAGGATAGGAAGAGGATACTACAGGAAGACCCAGAGATTATCGGCGCGTGGTTCAAGCTCGTTGCAGATACTAAAGCCAAGTACGGCATCCACGACAAGGATACGCACAACTTTGACGAGATTGGCTTCCAGATGGGCGTTATTGGGTCAATGAAGGTCGTCACAGCTTCTGAAAGACGTACACGGCCTAATTTGATCCAGCCAGGCAATCGAGAGTGGGTTACAGTTATCCAGAGTATCTGCGCCGCTGGGTGTGCGACCCCTCCCTTTATTATCTACAAAGGACGCGTTCACATCTCTGCGTGGTATGAGGAGGCAGATATACCACGGAATTGGAAGCTCTCGGTCTCTGAGAACGGCTGGACAAACAATGCGCTTGGTCTTAAGTGGTTGAAGCACTTTGACGCGCATACAAAGGCGCGTCAAGTAGGGGGGTATAGGCTGCTCATCTTGGACGGCCACGAGAGCCATCTCAGCCAGGATTTCAAGGACTACTGCCTCGAACATAAGATGCTAACGCTCTGTATGCCACCTCATTCATCGCATATCCTCCAGCCGCTTGATGTGGTCTGCTTCTCGCCGTTGAAGTGCAAGTACTCTCAACGAGTTCGAGACTTGGCACGCCGACGCGTCTACCATATTAACAAAGAAGGCTTCCTCCCGGCCTTCAAAGACGCGTTTTTCGACGTGTTTACAGAAGAGAACTGTCGAAAGGCTTTTGAGATGGTAGGGCTAGTCCCTATCAACGCGGAGGTGGTATTGGATCGCCTTGAAGTACGGCTACGTACCCCACCAGCACCCCCACCGCAGGAGACGCCGTGGCAGTCGAAGACTCCAAGCAATACTCAAGAATTTGGATCTCAATCAAAGCTTGTACGCGAATCTTTCACTCGGTCACCAGTTACTGCGCAGACTGGCTTCTCTCAGCTTGTCAAGGGCGCTGAATTGATGCTGCACCAGAACGCTCTACTTATTGCACGAAACCACGAGCTTGAAGAGCAATTGGCAGTAATGATGAAGCGAAAATCTCGCAAAAGGAAGTGGATCCAGCAAGGTGGTACTATAGAGTACGGGACTGCAGCAGCGCAGGTAGCTGCTGAGGCGTCTGTAGCGCCTCAGAAATCAAAGAAGGCTCGTGGTAGTGGTGATCAAGAAACAGCCCGGCCAGCTTTACGGCGCTGTGGGAACTGCGGCGCGAATGGGCACAATGCGCGAACGTGTAAAAAGGATATTGAGCTATCTTCTGAATCAGATAGCAGCACGACAGACTTGGAATCTATTGTTGATAGCGATAAAATTGAAGAGGCGTAATATGAGTTGGTCGTGCCAAGGAAAAGTGGCCGGCTCGGTGGTTTGGCCGGCTCGGTGGTGGAATACGTTATTTACAATCGTAAGCCTTAGGTACACCTACCTTTGCTAAACGTATTTCACCATTCACTTGGCCACCCCACTCACTTGGCCACCCAACCAAAAAGTCTAATCCCTTCGTACAATTATCGCGATAATGTCAACAATAACCCCCGGATCGGCTTGCAAAGAGGCTAGATTACTTCTTGCGAAGCAGAGCTTTTAAACGAATCCAAATTTAAGTCAACGTCAAATCTCAGCGTCGTACGATATTCCTCGATCTACACTTCAGTCTCGTCTTCAAGGTGGTAAACCACGAAGCGAATCTAACCACCAAAAGAGAAAGTTACAAATACATGAAGAGCAGGCTCTGGTTCAGTGGATCCTAGACCTTGATCGACGAGGATTTCCGCCCCAAATTATCGACGTACGACGAATGGCAAACGCTTTACTCGAAAAACGCGGTACGAATCCTCCACTGTCATTAGTCGGGAAGAACTGGGTATCCCGCTTCATCAACGCTCAGCCGGAGCTTTGTACGAAGTGGAATCGTAAATTCCATTCACAGCGTGCAAAATGCGAAGATCCAGCGACAATCAACGCGTGGTTTCAGCGTGTTGAAGAGACGCGTCTGTCGTACGGCATCCTTACGGAGGATATATACAATTTTGACGAGACTGGCTTTATGATGGGGGTTATCGCGACCTCAAAGGTGGTTACAAGCGCAGATACAGTCGGACGAGCAACTGTTGTACAGCCAGGGAATCGTGAATGGATAACAGCGATTGAGGGAATCAACGCGTCAGGCTGGGCAATTCCGCCGTTTATTATCCTTCCTGGAGAAGTACATCAATCAAACTGGTACCGTCAGTTACCGGCCGATTGGGTTATTGCTATCAGCAATAATGGCTGGACAACTGATGAGCTTGGATTTGAGTGGATCAAGCATTTCAATACTCATACCGAAGCTCGTACGAAGGGTACCCACCGCCTCCTTATCCTCGATGGCCACAGCAGTCACGCAACACCAGACTTTGACGAATATTGTCGTACGAATAACATCATCACACTCTGTATGCCGCCACACACATCTCATCTTCTTCAGCCGCTTGATGTAAGCTGTTTTTCGCCTTTGAAACGCTCATACGGCCAAGCAGTTCAAGAGCTTGTTCGTCAGGGAACCCACCATATTGATAAAGAGGACTTTCTATCAATCTATGCAAGCATCCGACCTACTATCTTCTCTGAGCAGAATATTAAGAGCGGTTTTCAAGCGACAGGAATTATTCCGTACGACCCGCAGCGCGTTCTTTCGTCACTTACAGTTACCAAAACGCCCTCACCACCAGGTACACCCCATGGAGGTAGCGCCACAGTGGACGTCAGAAACTCCTCGTACGATAGCTCAGCTTGAGCAGCAGGCTCAGCTCGTCCGAAATCTTCTTCATCGCCAATCTCAGAGCCCAAGTAGTCAAGCAATTGGTCAACTCATCAAAGGATGTCAAGTCGCAATGAATTCAGCAGTAATACTTGCAGAAGAGAATAGGAAGCTTCGTACAGAGAACCAACGACGAAAACAGAAGCAACAGTATCGTAGACGATATATTGCATATGGAGGCGTTTTACAAGCTCAACAGGGTCAGTTCTTGGTCGAGGGATGCGAAAATAGCTCTAGAGATAGTGTTCAAGATCAGGAAGTCGTCGTACGACAGCGAGCATTACCAACATGTAGTGGCTGCGGTATTCAAGGTCATAAGATTAATCGATGCCCAAATACGTAAAGAATGTATTGTTAGAATTATTTTAATAAAAGCTGTATTGGTGGGAGGTTTATCGCACGATGACTTGAGATTTAGTGGTTGGGGTGGCCAAGTGAGTGGTGAAACACGTTATTGTTTCTTACACGCCAAGATTTATTTTTAGCTGATATATAAGTTTGGAATATTATATTTCCGGCCTTTATCCCTGCCGCCCAATCTACACCTATTACCAAGAACGACTGAACAGCATTTCCAACCCCTCTAAGCCACGCTAGGACCAGGGAGTCACATGATAGTAGATATTAATTTAGCGAGGAGCTTGCGACGAAGCTTAGTAAAGGCCTGAGAGAACATTGTTATCTTTGTATTTCACGAACTTTTAACGGAGGTTCTCTCGCATCTCATTCAAAATTAATATATGTGGAACTCAAAACTGTTGGTTTATGCGAAACTATCGAACAATCCAAACGCAGTCCTTGGTTATTCCCAACATATCTCCCTGATGCCTAGCAAGTCAAACAATCGTTAATATGTTGGTGAATATCTATAGAGGTGATAAGAATGAAGCATGGGGAAATCCATGGCAAGCAGTTGCCGACAGAAATCAGTATGATCTCTTGATCGTCCTGAAGGTTGCAAGACAAACGAGAAGCCCTCAAACCCAAAGTTCTCTCTTCTGGAGGGTGCGACTGACTCTGCCGGTACAGACATTGCGCTTCGTCTATAGCAAAAAGAGAGACCAAAGAAAGGTTGATCAAACATACAGCGGGGTTGTAGTTCGACTTCACGATCTATTCCGCGTTTTATCCGGAATCCGTGATACGGCTGAAACATCGGAACAATTCGGTGTAACCTTCTCTTTTCTTCACATGTGCAAGAAGCCTCAAATCAGGCGTCCCGAGGAACGCCGTTATACTTATTCCGCTCGGGCGCATTTTCTTTCCTGCTCGGTGACAACAACGTCTCTCAAAATCGCGAAATGTCCCGACCAAATGCCCAGTTGAGGAACCTGCATGACGGCGATTAGCTCGGTATCTACTGATTTAGGAAAAGAATAGAGACCATCTGACTCACCAGTACATTGGAATCAGTACGCGATTGCGCCAGCTGATGCTTTTTGCGAGATAGGCTCCTCGCCATAGCACCCACGCGGCGCGTCCTGACACATTGCCCATACCTTTCCCACCTTCGAAGATAGCTCGCATGTTTCCCAAATACGCCATGATGCCGAGGTTCTTGAACTGAAACCTGTTGTCGCCGTGAAGATCATCTTTGTTAAGTGCCCGGGCAAGCCAGCGAGCCTTCTGACTTGCCACTTGCGCTGTAGCCGGATGGTTCTGGTTCTCTATCGATGAGCAGTCGCCAATGGCGAAGACGTCCCTCAGATGGGCTTTCATCTCTCCATGTGCTCCGTCAGGGGTGATCAAGACACGTAATCGATCATTCGTGACAATTGCTCCAGTCCTTGGGTTTTGTTTGATGTGCCACTGGAGCTGGAGAGCATCCTCGACTTTGTCTTTGAAGATGACTTCGTCGGGCGGAAATCTGCGAATGGCTGTGAGAGCTTTTTGGATAAATGGATTCATCATCAATCCTGTTGACCAGATGCACATTCCCACTCCCCGATCTGCTTCGCCAGCGACTTTGAGAGTGTATCCTAGTCTTCCAGACATCATGTCTGCCTCAACATCTGGTAAACCGGGCGCGAGAGACTGGATCCGACGAGATGTTTTGATGTCGATGCCGCTCCTTGAGAAATGATCCATTGCGAAATCGCCCAATTTGCTGTCAAACTGGGAAAGCACCTTATCGCCAACGTCGTAGACTGTGATTTTAGTGAACTTGATAAGCTCAGAATACATTCGAGCCATGTCTTGGTGGATTAGATCGTGGAGCTCGGCGGAGAATTCGATACCTGTTGGCCCTCCTCCGACCACAGCGAAATGTAGAATTGATTCTCGCACGTTGTTCGGCGTCGTAGGAAGCGCTGCAGTCTCGAAACATTCAAGCAGCCTTTTACGAATGGAGCGGGCGTCTCCAACATCTTTCAAGAAATTGGCATGTTCCTTGACACCGGGAATGTTGTAGGTCTGGTTGTAGCAGCCAACACCTATGATGAGCTTATCGTAGGACAAGTCGAACCTTTGCCCAGATCTCGACTTGGCTGAGATATCTGTTCTGAGTTGTTCCTCGTCCTTTCCATGATCGCGGCATGTCGTCAGTGCTCGTCCTTGATTCGAATCTGCTACAGCTTCTTCGATCGTGATTGTTTTGTTGAAGAGATCGACGTTCTCAGCCCAACCTTGGACGAATGATGCTTTGTTTCTTCGATTTCGTATGGGCTCCATTGCAGTCCTGAATTCTAGTGTCCCGACGGATGTGGAAGCAAGTAGAGGCGTGAAGACGAAGTAAGATCGAGGCGAAACAATGATTACTTGATATTTCTTTGAATCAAGGTCTCTGCAAAGCGAGTATCCAGCCCAGCCTGATTGTTTGATAAGTAATTGCTCCCTAATAGCAAATTATTAGAGTACATACCTGAGCCAAGTATGACAACTCGTTCCCTGCCATCCTGTTTGCGATCCAGATGGCTAGTCGAAATCTCTCGTCTCTGGGAGTATACATGGACATCTGGGATCGCTGTGCCTGTGGCTGTGATATGAGAAAGACCCGATCTCTCAGGCTCTCGAATCTCTGCAGAAAGGTGTTTCTGCACCGAGAAACTCCGTTTGTTGGTCTCAACTCGTTCTAGGGGCTTTGCATGGCCCCTATTTGTGGAAGGTCGAAGCACAAAGGAAACTAATGATCGGTGTATTCTGTGAGGACTCATGTTTGCAGTTCGTTCAGCGATGGAAGAATAGCCGGATATCTCTCAGACTATATCGACGGGAGAAATGCTCAGACATGTGCTCTATTCTCATCGAAGACCCCTGGAGTGACTGCAGAGGTCAAGGCTGGTAAGGCTAGGCTGCACATCTTGGAGTGATCTTCGGACTCCGTTGTTTTCGGGTTCAACCGGAAGTTGTTGAGGATATGTGCGGTCTCAACAGGCGTTTCTCATCTCGGACGCGGTGAGAAGCTCTGACTGGTTCGGGGAGTGCAGGAGAGCCGATAGCCCACCTCCAAATACTTCATCTTGATTACGTTGACGCCACTTTATTGTGGTTCTTGTGGGGCGAAATAAAGCTTCCTTCGGATCGGTATTGCGGTGGGCTCCATCGGAATGGGGTGGTTGTTGTTTGTTCACGATTGAAATGGAGGTTGTTGTTGGTTCACGGCGTGCCTAGGTGGGTTGAAATCTGGGCAAGGCGCGTCCAATTCCTTTTTTCTCTGTCCCCACTCAATGACCACAACATGTGAAAGCCATCTTGATCGAAATCGCAATCAGAACTACTGATACTCCTTAATGAGAAGTTGACCTTCTAATAAGCTGTTATGTATCGGCACCATTCCCGTTCTCCGAGACCCCACGCTATTCTTACCACAAATTACTATCCAGCCAGCCAGGCATACACTCAACCATTTTGGTCACCAATAGTTCTACGACTAGCCGGACAAAGGTGTTATACTTTGACCTCCCTTTAAAGCTACGTTGCAAAATCTACGGCCTCAGTCTCCGTTTCGACAATCCTATAGTCTTCGGAAATGTCAGCCGTCGCTTCACAAACAGCAAGATCAAACATGAGCCCATCGTTAGCATTATTCCCCTTGTCTCAAAGGAGATGATCAATAAAGTCCTCGATACCTTGTATGTCCAAGACATCTTCGAGTATCTGCAGAATGAGGGATTCCCGAAAACTTGAATGGCGGGAGCTCGGGGCCTTCTCAAAGGCCAACAAAATAGAGCGACTCCGCAGATTGCTCTAGGTCGCGAAGCCTCACAGCTATGGAGTCCATGTCCCAGCATGCTCGAGCCTTAGGTTTGCTCACCAATCCCCGCGAGGCTCACGAAGGTTCAAATGGCAGTCTCCGTGGACTGATGTAGCTGGTTCGAGCCAACTTGAAGTACATCGCTGAACAGACGTCTGATATCTCTGAATATGTACAGACCGTAACGACATACAATTTAAACGAATGCAGCTCGTAATGATAAGGTTTCGTAGCATACACACCCCAACACCAAACCATCTCACCATACAGTCCTGAGAAACCGAGATCGAAACGCAAACCAAAGACATAGAATCAGCTAGCTTCTCTCCAAGAGGGTCTAACCAAGCTACAAGTAAACTTTATACCAGCTTCAACCGCCCGAAAAAGCTAAATAGCAGTAAAATCCTCAGCATCAACAAACCCAGCCCTTTTCCTCCTTCCTCTAGAATTACGTCGTCGCCTCATCTACAGCTACTAATTCATCCCCCACCACATCCACCGCGTCTCATAAGTCCTCAAAAATCCCACCTTCCCCAAGACAAACACTTGAGAAACAACTAGCCTCTTCCTCGTTTCAATAAATATTAACAACGAATCCATCAAGACTCCCTACTCAGTATATTCAGGAGGCGGTCATCAGAATTCCAATCCTTTCCCCCTGTAGATTCTCCATTTTATTCTTAAACTAGATATTTCGTCCGTTCATTCTCGGTAACTTGATAAATAAGATGCTGATCAGCAAGCCAATATAACACAGAGCCTTCCATGCAATACACTCCATCCCATCATCCGCGCACCAACTTTTCACGCAGTAGCGGGTATCGTGGCTCGAGGCGCAACAGCCACAAAGTCGTCATGGCCTATTCAAGCAAAATAAAAAGAGTATCCGGACGAAATCAAGAGATGGGTGAGGCAATCGATGGCTCTGCTGAAACAGATTGTCGCAGGTATTCTGCTGATGTTGGTTGATGGAGATTTGGAGGCGAAGCATTCTTTGAGAAATGTCTACCTGGTCGATATTGTGAGATGCATACGGCGCTTGGAGACAGGGGGCTTGTTCGGGCATTTAGGGGGAGTATACTTGAGGCGCATTTTGTGCCTCTTCCTCTTGAGTTGCAAAAAATGGGTACAGGCTTCTACCCAATTTGCAGGATAATAGCATAACGTTGTTCTACTTTCCATGTCCGAATAGAGTGATCGCCCATTAAGCCAGGTTCAGATTTGCAATTACGAGAAACTCGCTTCTGGTAGAATGGACAATGATCCAGTAAACGTTCGTCGCTTTAATCGTACAATCGTGTTGCTCATCCTCAGTGCTGATATTGCCAGGTATGGCAATAAATAAACGAGTGACTGGCTGCTGCAAGTCTGTTAGCAATCTGCTCAGCTAAACGTGTATCACTCCATCTCATAACGCTGTTCATAAGTCAATTTCAAAGCCCAAGAAAACGATATCATTGACCCCGAAAAATGTACAATTGTCTTTGATCTTCGTACTTTCTAACTAGGAACCTCGTGAGAATGCCGGTACATTAAATGGATTGGCGTAAATCTGCTTCGCCCTCAAGTGAACCTGTTGCTCGCCTTCCGGTGTGCCTGGAATCACCTTCTCCAATTTCTAGTCCAGAATTAGCTGCCGGGAAACAAGATTCGTGAAGAAACATTTTACCAAGTTCTGGAAAACACACTTGTTCAGTGGTCGCTCCTGTTTCCGGCACTGCCACATTTGCTGGTTATTATTCTCCAAACACTCCCAGTGCTTCCGGAATTCCTGCAGACAGTGCTTGTTCACGTCTTCGAGCCTAGTCTTATGTCAGAAAATCTCCTTTCACCCGGATGTTCCTCCAATTCATATTCGAAACCAGGATTCACCTACACGCTCGCAGCACACCTCGTCACCTTCCTGCCCTCTCTCAAGCAATCAACCTCACCCCGCCCATTTGACTCGGTCTTGCACTTCATGAAATCGTCATTGTAGGGTCCGCAACGGGCGCCGATAAAGAAGGAGGCGCTCATGAGAGGTGCGGAGGAGGAGCCAACCTCTGGGACTTTTGGGATGTCATCGGGTAGCGGAGTGGTGTCGATGAGGACGTGCTGGTTGAATCTGGCCAATGTTAGGATTGTAAGTAGTGAGTAGCAGGAGGAAGGGCATACCTGGGTTGCCGGCCCGACATTTTGAGGTTGTTCGTGAGGAGTTGCTGGGCGTGGTTGTGTTGTGCTCTTGAGTTGGAGCTGTCAGACTATGGATTCACGAACTTGGCGCTCGGACTTCGCCCAGGAACAGTCTTGAGAAACACGCTTTAGAATGTTGATGGAAACCAACAAAGAAGTCGATTTGAATAAAGACATGGCAACCTAGCATCAACACCATCATATCCAATTCCTTAAGACCATTGAAACCGCGCGCCTCGCCATCCGCCCATCCCATCCAGATTCTCCCTGTACCTCCACCACAATGTCCAACTTCTTTGGAGCGCAACCGAAACCTGCTGGCGGAGGACTATTCGGCTCGTCAACGCAGCAGCTGGCCCAGCAAACAGGAGGAGGTCTGTTCGGCTCAAGTACACCGCAAACCACAGGCGGACTCTTCGGCTCATCGACACAACAGCCAGCACAACAACAAACAAGCAGTCTCTTTGGCGCAAACCCATCAGGAGGCCTATCTATGTTTGGAAGCAT
The DNA here is from genome assembly GCA_013176395.1 of Venturia oleaginea. Taxonomy (NCBI): domain Eukaryota; kingdom Fungi; phylum Ascomycota; class Dothideomycetes; order Venturiales; family Venturiaceae; genus Venturia; species Venturia oleaginea. Next base: position 689,634 of record JABMLP010000021.1, on the reverse strand, counting down.
TGGACAATCTCAGCAGCCTCAGCAGCAGCAATCAACCGGCGGCCTCTTTGGTAGCTCGTTCCAAACTCCGCAGCAACAGCAACAACAGCCCCAGAACAACAGCCTGTTTGCGAGTCTGGGACCACCACCGCAATCGAATCAATCCTCACTTGCGCAGTCTTTCTTAGCTGGATCGCAGGCTATACCTTTACCGCGATTGGGACAGTCACAATGGCAGGCTCCGCAAGGTCCAAGTAAGTCTACCATTCATCTCAACTATCTCGACAGCAGAATGTATATACTAACGCGCGCTCAGGAGAACGGCAAATCCCCGATCAAATGATGGATCTCATCAAGAAATGGCATCCAGACTCCGCCGAATGCGTATTCCAGCATTACTTTTACACAAACGTCGGTCCAGAACGCGCTCCCTTCTTCCAACCCTCTCCCTCCGAAGATCCACGTAAATGGGAAGAGGCTCTCAAAAACAAGCCCAGCGATGGCGCTATCCCTGTTCTGGCTCGAGGGTTTGGCGAGAACGGCATTGGTGGCCGCATGAAGGTGGCTGAGATGGCCGTGTCTGCTTTGTACCAGAGGGTGAATGAGATCAACGAGTCTCTGAGGCAGAGGATCGAGGATCATGATTTGAAATTTACAGTCAGGATAACGGAGGCAAGAAGGAAGCATATTGCGCTTTCGAGAAGGACGTTAGTGCTGGCGACGAAGGTGCAGGTGTTGAGGAATAGGGGATATGCGCTCGATGGCGCAGAAGAAGAGCTGAAAACGAAACTGTCGAAGCTACAACAGACAGTTCAAGACCCAGTGCTAGCTGGACGGCAGGAGGAGTTGTGGGCGCGGATGACAGTGGTGAGGGAGCGAGCAGGTATGCTCAAAGAGGAAACGGAGAAATTGGGCAAATTGGCGGGTGGTCGACAAGATGTGGAGCTGCTGGACGAGGAGACCATGGGGCGAATAAAAAAGGTTCGTGATCCTCTTCATTACACCTTTCCACATTCGAGACTGATGCTAACCTTCCTGCCTCATAGATTTTGAGCGACTACGATTCTCAGTTGGACCATCTGCGCAAAGAAGTCGACATGATCAAGAGAGATTTTGAGGAGTGGGAAGCTGCGACTAAACAAACGAGTGGTCGATGATAGTGACGCGGTGATCTAATTGGTGTGTAAGCTCAGCCGGGATGGTTGCATACAGTGGTGTACGGAGTCCATCTTTTCTGGCATCGTGACCTAGCATGTATGGAGTTGGACTTTGTGATTTGTGATAAATGCGAAGACGGGGTGGAGATGAGAAGGCAAGGAGTAGATGTATCAATACCTTATTTCATCGAAATCGAAGGTCCTTTGCTTTCTCGAGCACTTTCTGCGTTGTGGTTTTGATATCATTGTGGATATGAAAGTCTTTTTCTTTTCTTTTTTTTCCCCCTTGATATTTGCTAGAGGTTTTGATCAATATATCCAGTCGATTTTGGAGTTGAGATAAGATTTGTTGGAGTCATGATTCCTCGTTTGTGTGTCTATTGATCGTAGGGTTTTGGTCTCTGGATTCTGTTGGTTTTGATGTTGTCTCTAGTTCTATCAGACTACAGATAGGGAAGATTTTGAGTTGGAGAACTAGGGTGAACGAACCCACGAGAAAGATTGTAGGATTCGTTCTTATTGATCATCGTTTTGACCAGGTTCCTTAATGTTGGATGGACTTGGAGGTGATTGGGTCAGGGTTGTTAGCATATCAGTATCGTGAAATTGAGGATCGAATAGATCATCTTGGTGATTGTGGATTCTGCTCGATTGGGGGAATTGTTTGTATACTCTTCAGTTTCAACCTCAATTGAGGATTATTCATCGATTTCTTTCGGGTTGTTGAAGTGAGGTTAGCTTTAAAGAGATAGAGGCCTGATATGATACCAATTGCAGCCATCTCGGAATATACATTAAATGGGATAGCAAAAGATGAAATCTTTATAGGACAGGGTGTCGATGATGGAATATAAGTGTCGTTGTCTTTGATGCTTTAGACGGTGATGGTGATGTAATGGGAAATCATGGTCCAAGATATCTAATCATATATCCATATTATCAAGTATAAAACGAGGTCATATACGCTACGCCAAAACTCGGTTTACAATTGCCATACTGTGTCGTGCGTGGGTATTTCGAGGGCAAAAGCGGGTCCTAGACCATGTCACTTTTCCACGTTCTCGCCAACTTCCTCACGGTTCCCTCCTATCAACAAATTAGGTGGAGCCAGCAATGCCAGCATCAGCTTTGGTGTTTCGGGTCAGCTCGGCATTCTCCGCGTGCCCTTTCGATTCAGGCTTGGTAGCAGCTTTCACGAATGCTTGCTCGAAATCAGCAATGATATCGTCGATGTGCTCTGTTCCGACCGAGATGCGGATGAGATCCTCAGTAACACCACTGTCGATTTTCTCCTCGTCTGAGAGCTGTTCGTGAGTTGTGCTCCATGGATGGATAGCGAGAGATTTGGAATCACCAACGCTGAAATGTATTAGTATCAGGGGCCGTACATCTTCAGGAGAGGACTTACTTGGCCAAGTTTGATATGAGCTGTAAGTTGTCGACGACTTGGCTTCCGGCAGCTCCGCCGCCCTTGACGCCAAAAGATAAGACGCCACCATATCCGCGCTTCAGATATTTCTTCGCGCGAACGTGAGAGGAGTGGCTCTCCAGCCCGAGGTACGAAACCCAAGCAACGTTCTTCTTCGCCTCGAGCCACTTTGCGAGTTGCAATGCATTCTGTGCATGTCGCTCACAACGCAGCGATAAAGTCTCGACACCGAGAAGGAGCTGTTGAGCACCGAATGGATTCAAGCAAGCTCCGAGATCTCGCAAAATCTCACATCGAACAAGGATAGAGAAAGCGGAGGAACCGAATGTATCCCAAAACTTCAATCCATGGTACCCTTCGGAAGGTCCAGTGAATTGAGGAAATCGTGCAGCGTTTTTGCCCCAATCGAATTTACCGCTGTCGACGATGATACCTGCAATTGTGGTTCCGTGTCCGCCAATCCATTTGGTAGCAGAGTGAACAACGATATCTGCACCGTGATCAATGGGACGAACAAAGTAGCCTCCAGCACCGAAGGTGTTGTCGACAATAAGTGGGATACCAGCATCGTGAGCGACCTTGGCAATTGCCTCAAAGTCAGGAACGTTGTAGCGTGGGTTACCAATACTCTCGACGTAAACAGCTTTGGTCTTCTCATCAATAGCAGCAGCGATATCGGCTGGCTCATCCCTCTTGACGAACTTGACCTTGACGCCCAGGCGTGGCAAAAAGACTTTGAACTGGTTGTAGGTTCCTCCGTAGAGGTTCGAGTTGGAGACGATATTTTCGCCTGCGTGGGCAAGGGCAGCAATAGTCATAAATTGAGCTGCTTGACCGGAAGCAGTTGCCACGGATGCGATACCACCTTCGAGAGCTGCAATGCGCTTTTCGAAAACGTCGACTGTTGGGTTCGCAATTCGAGAGTAGATGTTGCCGAACTCCTTGAGGCCAAAGAGCCGGGCTCCGTGGGCGGAGTCATTGAAGACGAAGGACTAGTTTTGGTCAACATTACTGTTTTCAACTGTGTCGAGACAGTGGTCTCGTCAGTTCGTTGCCCCTCGCGGTACAGCTGATTTTGAAGATGCCATCGAAACTGAAGATGGATATCGATTGATATCTAGTGATATCATTTTCGAGATGGCGAGAAATTTATGAAGCCACCCCAGTACTGAATCAAGGAAGCCAAGCCACTCTGACTGTGTCGATGGACCGAAAGTCTGAAACTTACTGAGGTTGCATAAATGGGCACGGCACGTGAATTGGTAGTTGGATCCGCTTCTTGACTACTCGCATGTCAGTGATTGGTCCCTGAAGTGCAAAACAAGGTGTATGGGTGAAGATGTTCCTGGCTAGTAGCTCCTCACTCCGGACAATGAGAAACATGCCGGGATCAGTTTTTAGTGAAAACGAACCCCTTTGTGGAGCTTAAAAATCCGATGATGAAAAGGAAGCTCCAACTCCACTTACCCGGCATGCAATTGTAGGGTTTCAAAACGTGGTGGAGCTTGTTCGGCCATTCTGGTGGTGTTTCGAGATGTTGTTCGTAAAGGCTCAGTGAAGGCTTATGTGCATGACTTGCTGCTTGATCTTACTGTATCTCTCACTTAGTCCGAGTCGGCGACCAATTGTAAGATGTAGGTAAGCATGTGAATGCCTTTCGGCAACGTGAGTTGAAGAGAGATAAGAATCGTAAGATACTCACTACTATGTACAGAAATTGATGGAGGTGAGCGAAGGGTTTCTTTACACGGGTGGTATGGTTATCACGTCTTTCTTCCCCGCAATGATGCCTGCACGATCTTCGTCTTTCATTCGTTCAACTCTGTGAGGGATTGAGATGGAGTTCCAGGGAAGAGGATCTAATGGTTATTGGAGGCTGTGCGTCAACGTAGACATTATTCGACACGCTCCACCAACAACAACAACAACAACAACAACAACAACAACATCACCATCATCATCCTCTGCCAACTTCCTCTGTTGATCACCGCTTGGATCCATACATTCGCCTGCCACTGTGGTAATCGTCGACGTTTTGAAGTTGGACCTCCAATTCTGTCAGCGGACGAAGAATAATCCGCGGTTATCAGACCCCGTACTACCTCGCATTGCGATGACAGAGATGCTGCGGGCCAAGACATGGCAGAGGTTGACGGGATCGGATGAGTGTGACCGACGATGGGCTGCGAGGGCAGATATGGGCCTTCTGTCTACTTGGAGGAAGAAGAAATTGTCAACGCATAATTTCATAATTTCGTACGACTCACTGTCCCAGGAGAAACCAGTTCACCCCAGTCACGACTTCAGAAGACCCAAACACCACGAGGCGAGCGGATCCAGAGGACCAGAACCAGGCTATGTGGTCAAAACAATGCGAGAATGGAACAGCACTCTCCATCTGTAGCCGTTGCAGCTCAAAAATGGATGGCGGATGGAAATGCGAAAAGATTGTGGAGAGCGCCGTCGATGTAAGGGCTTGCCTTTTCGTTGCTTCTAGCACTCGACAAAGCGCTCCGATCACCTTCTAGGTAAAATGTCCGTGTTTCATACCCTGCCTGTGGTTTTTCGCCAGCCAGGTATTTCGATGCATTTTATCCACAGCGACATCAGGTACAGACTCAGCGCAAGCACAAAACAATTGGAAACAAAAACGTTACACCCACAAGCGAGATTCAAATCGGAATGACGAAGGCCTGCTCGCTTCAACGAACACCCTGTCTACGATGAGGGAACAGTTCTCATTGAACTCTCAACTTGACTGGTAGAACAAACTTGTTGTTCCTGCTGTTCTCAAATTGCTGCGCATAGATTTTGATGAGCAAAGAGCAATAACTATATAGTGATCAGTGGTAATGGTAGGCCAAGACGACGGTATAGCGGTTCCAGCTTCCAAAGCTTTGCACAAGGCTGATGGGAAGCGTCGATCGGTACCAACCGCTGTCAGACCATGCAATGTTTCTGTAGGCGTGAGGTGCAGAACTCCCCCACATAACAACCCGAGTTTTGTTTGATTTCTCCAGGCATTTTCAACGAGCAGATGCTTGCTGTCCCTACAACGGGACCTGACCAACAAACAAGTTGGCGAGATATTGCGACGACTCATGCCTTAAGCATGGAGACGGCGACGATCAGTGACGGAGAACTCTTTACCCACAAATGTCATCTGCATGATCGGGGGTTATTGCGCTGCATTACGATGGCAGCGCTACGATGCTGAAATTCTCCTTTCCGCTGATATTGAAGATTGGAACTCTTAATGTCGGCAAAGAAACCTACAAACAAGCGAGATTATCAAAGAAAAGACATCAGCCATTGCATTCCTCGGCTTCGTATTTGCAGGCGAAGTTCTATTCTGGACATGTTGCAACCGCCACATGGTTGAAAACCCCGCTGCCAAGGTGTTTGAAGACTCCCTGTCCACCGATCAAGCAACGCGGCAGAGCATCCTCTCATCTCGCCTCCCGACCGCCCTAGAATCTACACACAACGCTCTTCGTGTGATCCCTTTCTGACACAAGCTATGCAAAATGCATTGCTGTCGAGGCGCTCTCCCGTACAGGCATCATTCTTTTTTGACCAACTCCTGCATGGCGGCAGAGAAGCAGAGGGATCAGTCAATCCACTATGGCGCTTTGATCCTAGTCTCCAAGTTGTTTTTACTGCCGTTCAGGAATGAATCGCGGTTGAGAAGCGTCCTAGCTTGAAATGACTCCAGAGCCATCAGCCTCCATCGTTGAGCTTCATCTCCGAACGATGATAGCCCATATATAACATCACAGCCTTCCCACGGACAAGAACCTCATACAACATTCACTCTGATTCTGAGTTTGCTAGCGACCTCACATTCATTTTCTTTTTTACACTCCTTTGATCTTTTTTTGATCATCACACTCATTCTGTGTTTCCGGTAAACCAGTTGTTACTAAACCATCTATCAAAAAATGAAGTCCTTCACCACCGCTGCCACCTTTGCAACTTTCGCCTCCCAAGTCGCCGCTCATGGCGTCGTCTCAAAGATCGTTGTAGGCACCAAGACCTACCAGGGATACTCCCCAGACTTCCAGTACATGCCCACTCCTCCAGCGGTCATCGGATGGACCGCGCCTCTCACCCAAGATCACGGATTCGTCCCAGGCAGCTCCCTTGGTTCCCCAGACATCATCTGCCACAAGGGAGCTACCAACGCAAAGTTATCAGCAGAGATTGCAGCTGGCGAGTCAGTCTCTCTTCAGTGGACTACATGGCCAGACTCTCACCACGGTCCTATGATCGATTACCTTGCCGACTGTGGTGGCGACTGCTCCACCGTTGACAAGACCACCCTCGAGTGGTTCAAGATCGATGCCGTTGGAATTACCGACATCGCCAATAATCCACCAGTCTTCGGTGACGATGTCATGATTAAGAACAACATGACCTGGACCGTTAAGATCCCTGCCAGCATCAAGGCTGGTAACTACGTCCTTCGCCACGAGACCATTGCTCTTCACTCTGCCGGAACCGCTGGTGAAGCCCAGAACTACCCGTGAGTGTGTTGAGTATGAGCTTCGAAAATACTTACTGACCTCACTTCAGACAATGTGTGAACCTCCAGATCACTGGTGGTGGATCTGACGTCCCAGAGGGTGTTGTTGGAACCTCCCTGTACAAGACCTCCGACCCAGGTGTAAGATTTCCCTCAACCAACATCAAGGTTCACATACTGACATTTTGCCAGCTCATGTTCAACATCTACCAGAAATTCACTGACACCGCTCAATACATCGTTCCTGGTCCAACCCTATGGTCTGGCGCCGGTGGTGCCGCTGCCACCTCTGCTCCTACTTCAGTTGCCACCTCTGCCGCTGGCTCAAGCTCTGCTGCTTCCTCTGCTCCAGCTGCTACATCTGCCCCGGCCAGCCCAACCAGCTATGGTGCCGCCACAAGCGCCTCCATCACCACCCCAGCCGCTGTCCAGACATCGGCACCAGCCTCCTATGCGCCAGCTTCATCTGCGCCAGCCACCACGTCCAAGGCCTCTGCCTGCAAGAAGAAGCGCCACGCAAGAAACTTCGCCTTCAGGACCTAAACATGTTGCGACGACGTGAAAAGTTGTATAACACTCGGTTCTCCATCCAGTCCGATGTTGAGATAATAAAGAGTTGGAATGCACTGTGCACGGTACTAGCCGGCCTGGTGCGTGTAACTTACAACTGTGCATATCCTTTTTTTCTTTCCCGGTGCTTCTTTTTGAGCGATGGCTTGGTGTTGCCGGTCGAATGATGTGTGTATATATAGCATAGTATGCCATAGCATGATATTAGAGATGCTTTCACTTCACAAAAATTGTCCCACCTTGATGTGATATGGAAGAGGAATGCGATATATGGCCCGCCATTGCGGCATCTAATCGACTCGATATGCGGCGAACATGTCACCAAGCGGAAAGAGGGCTTCGAACGCCGATGGAAAACCGACAAATCGGCGAGAGAAGGGCATCTCGCCGTGCGGCCCGTGCCACAGGATGGAAATGCTGACACATGATTATTGCCGCGTCTCTACTGGATCGGATAGCTCATCGATTCTTGAGATAATCGGGGACATGGACAGTGAGTGGAGCCTTGAAGCACAGATTGTGGTGGCTTCTCCGGTCGATTGAAAATCAGTGGCTCAACCCTTGGGTGGTTGCGGTTACATCATAAAGTGTCGGGGTGAAGCAGGAGATATTTGAAGCTTGATATTTACCACAACAACAGTTGCAATTCCTCCCTGCACAGTGCACACGCCTTGGCTTCTCTCCTACACACGCCTTTGCTTCTCAACTACTATACACACCAACAAGAATTGTTTATACTCGAATCGGATTCTGGCTTGATCCCATCATGAAGATCCTTACGAAAGAAGAAGAGGCTGCGCATTACAAGTGAGCACGCTACCACAACAGCTTTGCGATAGCAAGCCATTGGGACATGAACTTGCAAGTGCTAATACCAAATCTAGTGCCACAGTCAAAGGCGGTCTCTTTGGGGGTCTTGTGGGGTTGGGAATAGGCACAGCGGGTGTAATGGCAGCTTCAAGACGATATCCAGGTTTCCGATCTCTGACCGTACCCTTCCGAGTCTTCCTCGCAGTCTCGACAGGAACATTCTCCAGTACGTGCAGGTCCTGCAGAAGAAACCGAAAATCCCAGTGCTAATGGATTCTACAGCAATTATTGCAGCCGATAGAGCGTCCCGAAGCTACGAACAAGCACGAAACCCAGACCGAGACTACACCGACCAATCCCTCTCCCTACAACAACAATATGAAGCCTCAAAATCCTTCTCCGAGCGCGCAAAAGACTGGGGCGAGAAGAACAGATACTCGATTGTTTTTGGATCGTGGGTTGCTTCCATGGGAATAGCGCTTGGAATCGTACAACGGAATCCTTATCTCACCGGACAGCAAAAACTTGTGCAAGCCCGTGTGTATGCGCAGGGTTTGACAGTTGCGGTTTTACTGGCTAGTTTCATGTTGGAGTCGAATGATAAGAGTCAAGGCAGGGGACGGTGGGAGACTATCAAGGTGTTGGATCCTAACGATCCGACGCATCAACATTACATTGAGCAGAGAATTCATCATGAGAGGTATGCTGGTGAGGATCAGTGGAAAGGTATGTTCACGTCTTGGACTTGGAATTATGGCATAAGACTAACATTGCGCAGATATGGTTGAGGCTGAAGAGCGTAAGATGAAAGAGCGAGAAGCAGCTGTCCGGGAACAAGAAGCCAAGGACGAAAAAGCGGGGAAGAAGGTCAACAAAAAGAGCATCGAAGAGCTCGAGAAACCGGCTAAGGGTGTTCATGCGCCCTAGGTGGAATTATATAATGGTTTGAGTAGGATGCTGGAACGAACACATGCATGGGTAGACGACTTTTTGTTCCTTTGTTTTAATTGACTAGCGTTCAACTTCATCTAGGTCGGTTTGGGTCCTCGACCTGTAGGGTTAATCAACATATTCTTTTGCACATCCTTTCACATCATATCTCATCGATTCGATCAATCACAGGTCCTCCATCCAGCTCGACACTGAGATCGCGGAGTGTTCCCCGCAATACTTTGTTGATGTCCATGCCAACACAGCAAAGCCTAACAATATAAGTCTGCCATCGCGATCCTCAGCCTTTTTTATTTCCTCGTTACTGCTCGTATCCCAAGAATAGCTACACCTCACCGAACCATGGCTAGATCACAACGACAAAAGAAATGTGGAAAGAGTCCTTCAGAACAACAGCGCCAGGCCAACAACACAACTCCAGCCTCATTCCTCAGCCTCCCAACCGAAATGCGTCAAAACATCCTCGTCATCGACTTCGAAAAAAAATTCACCCTCGATCCAAAAAGCTACGGCAACGAACTCGTCTTCCTCGAAAACAACATAGCCCGCCACACAACCAAACTCCGCACTGTACACGCCAGCCTCGTCGACGACATCGTCTACATTGAAACCAAGATCTGTCTACCCATCGGAAAGGAACTCCGGATACGTGATGCAGAGTTGAGGAGGGAGTGGACGAAGATTCGGGTGAGAGAAGGGGAGGCGAGGGGGGTGGGGGGTGAGTGGGGGTTTCGATGGAACGTTTTTAAGGAATCGAATCTTGGTGGGGTTGGACGGTGTTTCAGTCGGGGGAAATGGGATGGGGTTTGTCGGCTTGAGTTGGGTGGTGTTGATTGGTGTTTTTTTTGGGGGGATGTGGAGGGTTTGTTTAGGGGTGTTTGATCGGGGCGTGTTTGTTTCAGAGGTTATGGGGAGGGTCGGTTGTTGAATTTAAGGATGATACACTCGGATGGAGATAGTGGGTGATGTTTTTCGTGTGGTAGAAGTCGTTGAGTAGGTAGGCGATTTGTCGGATGGATTTGTCGTTGGATTATTGGTGTGCTTGGGGTGTTGGGCTTTTCCGTTGATGTTTTTGGAGTTGGATTTGGTCGATTTGTTGGATGGTATGTATAGGAGGCTTTGTTTGGAGATACTTTAGAGGCTGTATTATGTGTTTGCTTATAGAAATGGGCGTCGATGCTTGTTGTAACGGGATCGAAAGAAGGAATATGCACTCTTGGCTGAGAGGAAGTTGAATACCTATTAGCACTGTTGTTTTGTTGGTAGGGGTTTTGTAGCAATTTGAACTTCTAATTGTGAACGTTGTCCGGGCCCTTTCCTCTCCCAATGAAATCAAGCAATGCCTTCGATATTTGATCTTGAATCTCCTCTTGCCACGACTGTTCATAAACCATTAGCTTTCAATTCACAAAAATACCGTTCACAGCAAACCAGTACCAAATAGTTCCGCATTGGCTGGTGGCGGAACTACACAGCTTCTTCGCATCGAAGATACCTCTGGACCATTACAAGCCTCAGGACTCTGTTGTATGTCGCGAGGCTGGGTATACTTGAAATTCTCACTGGTGATACATCATGGCAGATCTGGCGTCATTATTTACAGCCTTCACTTCAAGTACCAGAATCAGACATCAGGAGATGAGAATTGTCGAAGACCGACGCCATCAATACGCTTTGGCTGGATAAGTATATGCAGGGAGATGTGAGGCTGATCGAAGCAAGAGCATCGAGTCAGGTACAAGAGGAAGAAATATCTGCAAGTGCTGAGCGGCATTTATGGGTAAAGCCTCCGTCCGTCTAGTACAATTATCCAATCTCGATTTAGAGTGCTTGCGACTTTCGGCTTCATCTCTCTTTCTCCCTTGAAAGTTCCCCGTCAGTACAATGTTACAAAACGTTTCTACACCCGTTGCATCTTTCGTCTTGCGCTATATCGCCCAATATTCTACGCATCAGATGCGATATGCTGACCTTCCCTCTATTTAAAAACTAGTGCACGTGTAGAAGACACGGATCCGAATCATAGGCTTGCCCGGGGCGGTAAGGTATGGATGGAAAGCTTTTTTGAAATATTGGGCATTGAACAAGTTTTTACTGATGATGCAGTGGCCTTGAGGGCTTTGGGCGACCCAGTTGCCGCTACCTCGTCTGCAGGTTCGCTCCTCGAAAGCTTCGAATGATGGCTGATATACCGGGTCGAAAACATTTGTATCGGCTGCAATGCACTTCCATGCTGTAGGTGGGACGGCAAGAGCCAGGGTAATTGAGAGAGTTAGAGTAGCGATAGTTGACATTTGGAGCTTCACTATAACAACGAACTTTATTAGCGAATTCGACGTTGTAAGGTCGGAGTCTTTACTTTTTGTTTGAGTTCGGGGTTACAAAAGATATTGGAGTTGAGGTTGAGGATGAAGCTGAGATAGAGGATAAAGCTGGGGTTGAACTTGGAGTCGAAGTTTGGGGCTGTCGTTCAGGAGAAGACTTAAAAGGTTGTTCCTCAATTACTCGGTACTCAATCGCTCGATTATAAGTAGGTCTCGCCGTGGCTAATCAAAATGAGTGTGTGCAAATCTTATGGAAAATATATACCGGATCGATGTATTGTGCAAACGCACGTGCCGTCAATCTGCCGGAAATAGGCAATATAATGGTGATAGGGTACTCAATCGTTCGACAATCTATAAATTTAGCCGGGCTCCCGGGAATCTATCTAAGCTCGTACTACTGTAGATCAAGACAAGATTAACAAAGTCCACTATTATTTCTAGCAGCCGGAAGATGCCGAGTTTTGGGTATATTTCGTATTCCGGAGCCGATCTCTTGTTCCTAACGCTTTGACTGTATTTAAATTAGTAATATATGCTGGGTAAGAACTCGCGCGATAAATTTATAACTAACGTATTCCACCATCGAGTGGGTCAACCCATCGAGCGGGTCAGTTTATGCCAAGACCAGCTGCTCCCTTATCAACACAACATGTCTCAACAACAAAACGCGCAATCATTTAACAGAGAAGGCAGAATCCAGCTTGCCCTTTCTGCCTACAATACCCACCAATTCCGAAGCCTCCGGCGCGCTGCTGAGGCGTTTGATATACCTCCTTCAACATTAACTAGGCGATATAACGGAATTACGTATCGCCTAGATACTCGCAACGCCCGACACAAGCTCACTACGACTGAAGAGCAGACAATCGTCCAATACATCCTCGACCTCGATTCGCGAGGATTCGCGCCCCGGCTGTGTGAGGTAGTAGATATGGCGGATAAACTACTGGGTGTACGCGGTGGAGAGCCAGTAGGGAAAAACTGGGCTGAGAGGTTCATAACGCGCTCAGATAAGCTCAAGATGGCCTTCAATCGAGCTAAGGATAGGATACAGGCTGCTTATTTTGGACGGCCATGAGAGCCATCTCAGCCAGGATTTCAAGGACTACTGCCTCGAAAACAAGATTATAACCCTCTGCATGCCATCGCACTCGTCGCATATACTCCAGCCCCTTGACGTGGTCTGCTTCTCGCCGTTGAAGCGCAAGTACTCCCAACGCGTCCGGGACTTGGCACGCCGACGCGTGTACCATATCCACAAGGAAGGCTTTCTCCCTGCCTTCAAAGACGCGTTTTTTGACGTGTTTACGAAAGAGAACTGTCAAAAGGCTTTTGAGGCAGTAGGGCTAGTCCCTATCGACGCGCAGGTGGTGTTGGATCGCCTTGAAGTACGGCTACGAACCCTGCCAGAAACCCATCTCCCAGAAACGCCGTGGCAGTCCAAGACTCCAAGTAATACTTATGAATTTGGATCCCAATCCAAGCTCGTAAGCGAGTCTTTTACTCGGTCACCAGTTACTGCGCAGGCAGGCTTTCCCAGCTTGTTAAGGCGCTGAATTGATGCTACATCAAAACGCTCTGCTTGTTGCGCGTAACCGCGACCTTGAAGAGCAATTAGCAGTAACAACGAACCGAAAATGGCGCAAAAGGAAGTGGATCCAGCAAGGTGGTACTGTTGAGTATGGGACTGCAACAGCGCAGGTAGCTGCAGAGGCGTCTATAGCGCCTCAGAGATCAAAGAAGGCTCGTGGTAGTGGTGGTCAAGAAACAGCCCGACCAATTCAACGGCGCTGTAGGAACCGCGGCGCAGCTGGGCATAATGCGCGAACTTGTAAAAAAGATATCAAGATATCTTCTGAATCAGATAGCAGCACGACGGACTTAGAATCTATTGTTGATAGCGATTAAATTGAAGAGTCGTAACATAAGTTGGTCGTGCCAAGCCTTTTTGACCCGCTCGATGGGTTGACCCGCTCGATGGTGGAATACGTTATCTATCATCCATCAATCCACCCGACCAGCTTCTCAAGTTACTAACTTAATATGCCCTTCCAGCCTTCTACTCCCACACCGACTTTCCCAACCTCCTTCTACATTTTCGGTGGCGGCGGTCGCACATTATTCGCAGGGGAGCAGGCATAGGAGGCGCTAATTGCAACATTCTTTTTACCGGATGCAGTGAGAACTGGGCGGTACACTTTCTGGAAATAGACAGGGGTTTTTCTATCGTTGGTGGTGACGAAGCAACCGTCTATGGTAGAGACACCTTTACCCAGTTTGCAATTGCGTACGAGAAAGGCATCCAAGGATGTTTGGTATACCCGGTTGGGAATATCGGGGTATGTAGAACAGAGGAAGTCCGCGTAGGTTGGAATGGCGAGAAGGGCGAGGGTTAGAGATGGAATCTGGAACTTCACTATAGCGAACTTTGTTAGGGAAATCGAGAGTAATTCGAGGATGGAAACGTTACTTTTGTTGGACTTGACAGCTTGTGGGATTGACAGCTTGGGATTTACAGCTTTGAGTTGACGGTTTGTGGGATTGATAGCTTTGAGTTGACGGCTTTGAGTTGACGGCTCTGAGTTGACGGCTCTGAGTGACGGCTCTGAGTGACGGCTTTGAGTTGACGGCTCTGAGTGACGGCTTTGAGTTAACGGCTTCGAGTTTGACGGCTTTGAATTGGAGTTGGGTACGGTAAGCTGTCTAACAATATATCTAAAGTCTCCAACCACACATGCTGCATATGCACGACGATAATACATTGATATTTATCAATTAATTCGGGTCTAAATCACGCCTGCATGGTGTATTGAAGTTGTATTGAAGTTGTTCTGGGCTATTTTGGATATGAGCCTAGGCGTCAAGTACCCCATCTTACTAGGAGCCAAACGAGTTGCATCCACGTGAACGTTCTCGAGTATTTGATTGATTGACTGAGTGATTCTGACAGCTCTAACCTGTAGCGGAACCTAGTTGAAACACGTAGATCAGTTCTTTGTAATTCTTACCCCTTGAATACGGCGTGATCTCCTCTATATAGGATCGGTATACTATATATTGCTCAAAAGCTTCTAAAGCGGTTGTATTCGGGTTCTTAGCCGTCAATACATTACCTAGGTGCACTCGAATTACTGGAACTGTAGGCGTTACTTATTCTAGTCAATTAGTTAGCCAGTCGAAAGCTCGAGAATGTCCACGATGATGTATATAACCCACAATAAAAGCTGCTGATCCTGAGACCAAGGTACGACCGAGAAACATCCGAAAAACCTAGCGACTAACTGTTCTCGTACTGAACTGACGAGAAGGGTACGTTATCGGTATTCTTCTTTTTCGTACACCGCAGAGTGGGAGTTCGTCATGGCATATTACTGGACTAGCATAATAAACATGGCGTCTTTTCGAGGTCAAGCGCTCCATCTGTTTGTTTACCAGACGTCAAGCCATACCACTGCACGCGTAGCCTACATTCTATACAGCGAATATCTGAGAACAGCTGTCCAACCTCACCAATTTTCACAAACCTTGCTACAGCCTTCATACCTTCGATTCCACCTTCGACTCCTGCTTAGTCTCCCACTTCGACTCCCATTTCAACTCCCACTTCGACTCCCACTTCGACTTCGACCTCGACCTCCCCAAGGTCCCTCTATATCCTTGGTGGTTTTGGCACAGTACTGCCTACAACGCACTTATAGTCGACGCGGATTTGAAGGTTAAGCTTCCCCGGTGCAGCAAGTCCTGGATGGAATGCCATTTGGAAATATTCCGGGGGACTATTTAGGTTCTGACTAACGATAAAGCAATAGAGTCGAGAAGATGCATAGACGCCTTTGCCTGCGGCACAGTTTTTGGCGCGGAACGTATTATAGGATGGTTCGTAGGCCGGGTCGAATTTAGTGGGGGTGGCAATGGCATAGCAGGCCCAGTCTGCATAGATTGGCAGGGCGAGTAGTCCGAAAGCGAGGAACAGTGGTAGGAAGTTCACTTTAGACAACTTTGTTAGGAAATCAAGATTGATTGTAGGGTGGAACACTTACTTTTTTTATCGGGGTTTGGACCTAGAGATTGGTATGGCTTGGGGTTGACGGCTTGAGATTCACGGCTTGGGGTTGAAGGCTTAGGGATGAGGTTTGAGTCGAAGGCTTGATGTTGAGGTCTGAGTTGGAGGCTTGGAATTGAGTTGGTTTCGGATGCGGTATAGATATATGCGGCCAAAGTCTCTGGTTTTATATGCTGCTCTCCAGCTTCACATCTGCACAAGCATAACCCTAACGTAGTAATATATATGTAAATTTATCCGGGTCGTTATTGTGCTTTCAAGATTAACGAGGACTTTTGAAAGAAAAAGTCGAGTGGTTTTCTAAGAGCCAAAATAGTAGCAGATCAAGACCAACAGTATTTTCATGCGATTTTTCTAAGATTCTGATCGAATCTCCAGATTTTCTATTATAGAATAGGAAGTTTATGGGGCGGGATGGACGGAGCAACGTTAAACGAGTTAAACGACGTGTTTAAACAGCAATATTAGTATATTTAGCAGTAAAGTTATTCCTGACACGGAGTGACACTGAGAGTGTTACCATGAACTGGTATACACGTGATTCTAGCGCACAAACCGAGGAATCCCTTACCTACCTCGCGATTCCTCCACTGTGCTTAGATTCTTCACGCAATGTCTCGACTCTCAGAAAGATAATACCAATGACTTCTATCACGCTCGCTCATAGCTAGTACGGCTGAACACTTGTCAACGTGCTTTGCGACTACATCTATCGCTTCCGTGACACTACATTGCGTCCTCATAAACAATGGCTACCGCCGCTGAGATCCAGCAGATGCTTTCCGCTATGCAAGCATCTTTTACCAATACGATGGAGAAAGCTATCTAG
Source organism: Venturia oleaginea (assembly GCA_013176395.1). Lineage (NCBI taxonomy): Eukaryota > Fungi > Ascomycota > Dothideomycetes > Venturiales > Venturiaceae > Venturia > Venturia oleaginea. The sequence continues at coordinate 672,994 of JABMLP010000021.1, read as the reverse complement.
AAAGCTATCAAGTCCCAGAAAGCTTTGGAAGAGAAAGTAGACTCACTACAAGAAGAGCTTATGGTTCTCCGCTCCTCGTCAGCTACTTCATCGAAAGTTAACCTTACACCACCGAATACTACGCAGCAGCAATCCGTAGACAGCTTGTCAGAGCTCGAGAACGGAACATCTCATACGATCCCGAGTGCGATCGAACCAGTCCCCTCTCAGCGCCAGCAACTGTCCGAGCGACTTCCCGACCCTTCTGTATTCACAGGCAAAAGATCCGAACTGCCTGAGTTTCTTTACCAGTTGGACAACAAGCTACGAGGCAATGCAGACCGTTACCCAGACGGCGAGAGCAACCTATGCTACGCACTGAGTCGAATCGGAAAGGACGCCTCCGCGCTTGTGACCTCCCATCGTCCACCCACTCTCGAAGCCTTCGTCTCTATCCTCAACCTCTCCTACGGAGACCTGAACAAGAAAACAACTGCTCAAACTAAACTGAGCGTGTTGAAGCAAGGAAAGAAGAGCTTCATAGCTCACTTCGCAGAGTTCCGCCGTCTCGCGGGCGACGCTGGACTAAATGAGGAAGGACAAATCATGCAGCTTCGTATGTCATTAAACCACGACCTGAAAAGGAGCATGATCGGCGCCCAGATTCCCTGCTCGTTGAACGATTATGCCACCCTGATCTGTACCTACGACAATGACCCCCGTTTCCTCCGGAACGAAAATAAGAGCTCGCCGCGTGCACCATTTTCCTCTAGAACGTCAAAGGACCCAAATGCATAGGAATTCTCGACGACATCGATATCCATAGCATTTGCGTCCTTTGACGTTCTAGAGGAAAATGGTGCACGCGGCGAGCTCTTATTTTCGTTCCGGAGGAAGCGGGGGTCATTGTCGTAGGTACAGATCAGGGTGGCATAATCGTTCAACGAGCAGGGAATCTGGGCGCCGATCATGCTCCTTTTCAGGTCGTGGTTTAATGACATACGAAGCTGCATGATTTGTCCTTCCTCATTTAGTCCAGCGTCGCCCGCGAGACGGCGGAACTCTGCGAAGTGAGCTATGAAGCTCTTCGATGTCGTCGAGAATTCCTATGCTCCATTGGGCTCCCGGGAACGCGAACGACGAAAGAAAGAAGGCCTTTGTTTTCGATGTGGTTCTTCTAGACATATATCGCCTGACTGGAAGGTACTGATACCTATTACACGAATCCGTTCCGCTTCCTTGAGTAGACCTAATCGAACCACTTCTCCTCGTCGAACCCCTCGCTCTCGTTCCTCATCTACGACCTCCTCTCAATCCGATTATTCATTGAAATCACGATCAAAAGGCAAGTCCCGAGAGTAAGTCGCCGCTCGGGACAAACCCGCAGGGTCTTTGTCAACTATACCTCTCTCACGAGTACCAACTGGGAAAGACTCATCACTATTCCTTGTCAACTTACCCAAGGAACTACCTCTGTTAGAGTAGAATCCATGGTGGATAGTGGAGCTACTGGTATAGGCTTTATCAACAGACCCTTTGCGCAACAACATGGCCTGAAACTGAACCGACTCTCACGACACATCGACGTTACTGGCTTTACTGGAAAACAGACCACTGCTGGGAGAATTACACATGTAGTCTCTCTCAAACTCGAACATGAAGGCACAAGGAGAAGATCTCTTTGTATGTTACCACACTGGGAAACACGACGTTATCCTTGGTCTTCCTTGGATGAAGAAACACGAAATTGTCTTCGATTGGGCAAAACACATACTACACTTTACAGCACCCGGCTGTAAGAAACATCGACCCGACCTGGTAGGAGATCCTCTCTTGCTACCTGCCCAACCTGAATCACGGAAACGGAAGAACCGAACTTCCCTCTCTACACGGAGGAAACACGATGACTGGAAGTATAGCTTCAGACGTGCCCTTACCAAACCTGAACCTGAACCTGAACCTGAATATGAACCCAAACCCGAACCCGAACCCGAACCCGACCTCGGACCCGAATCCGATCTGGGACCCTCCTCCGAGATAGATGACGAGATTGATATCTACGCCATAGGAGCTGTACCATTTACCCGACTTGCACAAAAACCTGAACACGAGCTCTTCGCCATTACGATGTCCGATATCGAGAAGGCTCTGGCCCCAAAAACGCATACTGACCCACGCACGAAAGTACCTACAGAGTACCACGAACACCTCGACGTCTTCTCCCGGAAGAAGTCCGACGTCCTCCCTGATCACCGACCTTACGACCACAAGATCCAACTTGAACCCGGTAAGCAACCCAGTTTTGGACCTCTATACAGCATGTCCCAGAACGAGCTCAAGGTTCTACGAAAGTACCTTGACGAGCACCTCGCTAAGGGATTCATCCGAGCAAGCTCCTCCCCTGCTGCCGCGCCTGTAATCTTCGTCAAGAAGCCAGGAGGTGGCCTCCGCTTTTGTGTCGATTACTGAGCACTGAACGCCATCACGATCAAGAACCGATACCCGCTCCCGTTGATCCAAGAAACACTGAACCGCCTTAGCAAAGCGAAGTACTATACAAAGCTCGATATTATCGCTGCGTTCAATTACCTTCGCGTTGCGAAGGGAGACGAATAGCTGACCGCATTCCGAACACGATATGGCCTCTTCGAATAGCTCGTTATGCCCTTTGGATTGGCCAACGCCCCTAGCACCTTTCAGTATTACGTAAACGACGTTCTTCGCCCATACCTCGACATCTTCTGCATCGCATACATCGACGATATTCTCGTTTACAGCGATTCTCTGTCCGAACACCGAACCCACGTAGAACTGGTTCTGAAAGCCTTGCACGAAGCTGGGCTCCAGCTCGACATCGACAAGTGCGACTTTCATAAGACCGAAGTCCTCTACCTTGGCCTTATCATTACAAGAGGCGGGATCCGGATGGACCCAAAGAAAATCGAAGCGATTACCGGTTGGAAACACCCTCTCAATGTAAAGGACGTCCGCGCCTTTATTGGGTTCGCCAATTTCTACAGACGATTTATATCCAACTTCTCTCGAATCGTTGCTCCTCTCGTGAGACTGACTCGTAAGGACGTTCCGTTTACGTTTGACGAAACCTGCAAAAGAGCTTTTGAAGCTCTCAAGAAAGCCTTTACCTCCACCAATTCTAAGACACTTCGACCCCGAACTAGCCTGTGTCGTGGAAGCCGACTCGTCCGATTACGCCTCAGGAGGCATACTCTCCGAACATGGAACTGACGGGAAGCTCTATCCTGTAGCGTACTACTCGCACCGCCTATCGCCCGCAGAATGCAACTACAAGATCTATGATAAGGAGCTGCTCGCTATTATCCGATGCTTCGAACAGTGGCGTCCAGAACTCGAAGGAGCCGCCTTTCCGATCAAAGTCCTCAGCGACCATAAGAGCCTTCAGTACTTCTGTACAACGAAACAACTCAGTCACCGACAAGCTCGCTGGTCTGAATACCTTTCCCGATTCCAGTTTTCTATCGTCTACCGACCAGGATCACAAGGACAGAAACCTGATGCCCTAACTCGGAGGTCGCAAGATCAACCTGCTCAAGAAGAAGCTCGCCTGTACCGAAAGCAAACGCTCCTACGTCCCGAACTCTTTGAGGAACTAAACCCTATCGATACAGATAGGTCGATTGAGCAAATTATCGAAGACGAATATGACAACGATGAGTTCGTCCAAGAGATCTTGAGACTCCTCCGAAAAGGAGTTCGGAAATCGAAGAAAATCAGTCTTTCGGAATGCGAAGCCCGAGGTAACCGCCTGTATTTTCGAGACCGCCTTGTCCTGCCTAGTTCAGACGAACTAAAGGTTAAGCTACTACGCTAAGTCCACGAATCCCCCGTTGGTGGTCACCCAGGCCGCACAAAGACTTTGGAAATCTTGTCCCGCCAGTACTACTGGCCGCAAATGTACGACTCTGTCCGACGCTTCGTACGAAGCTGTCACGTCTGCCAACGCTCGAAATCCTCCCGAGAAGCCTACAGTGGCTTGTTGAAGCCCCTACCAGTACCCGAGAAGAGATGGAAAGACATCTCTATCGACTTCGTCGTCGAACTACCAGAATCAGAAGACTGCACAAATGTGATGGTTGTTGTAGATCGCTTGAGCAAGATGACTCACTTTATCCCCTGCGCCCAAACCAAGACACCCGACGTAGCACGACTTTTCCTTACGCACGTTTGGAAATTACACGGACTCCCAGACACAATTGTCTCCGATCGAGGAGGCCCGTTTGTATCCGCCTTCTGGGATGAACTCAAGAAGCAGTTGAAGATTGAAGCCTGCCTTTCTACCGCCTTCCATCCTGAAACAGATGGACAAACCGAGCGAATGAATTCAGTAATGGAACAGTACTTTCGTGCCTATGTGGCCTATCTGCAGGACGACTGGGTTCGCTGGACTCCAATGGCCGAGTTCAAGGCCAACAATACCGCCTCCGAGACAGCAGGAGTAACGCCATTCCTTGCCAACAGTGGTCAACACCCGAGAATGGGATTTGAGCCCCCCACCAGAATAGTACGGCCAGCTTACCAACGACAACAAGTCCAAGATGTTCATAAATTTGTTGAAGATATGAAAGACATCGACACGTTCCTTCACGACGAAATGAAATGGGCCCAAGCAGTCTACGAAGAGAAAGCGAACCGACGACGCCACCCGGCGCCCGCGTACCAAGTTGGCGATTCCGTCATGTTAGACATCCGAAACCTGAAAACCCGAAGACCAGCCAAGAAACTTGACTGGAAGTCCGCTGGCCCGTTCCGAATCAAGAAAGTCATCTCCTCTCACGCTTACCGACTCGAACTCCCTGTGAGCATAAAGATACACCCCGTTTTCCATACCTCGTTGCTCCGACCAGTCCACGATGATGAGGCCTTACCGGGGCAGATTCAGGAACCACCGCCGCCAGTTGAACTTGACGGCGAACAGAAATACCTCGTTGAGAGGGTCAACGACTCTCGATACAATTAAAGACGACGACGCCACGAGTATCTGGTATCATGGCAAGGATATGACGAAGAATCATGTGAACCAGTTTGCGACGTATGGGATACAGCTGCAGCAGCCGCATTTGAAAGGGAACATCCGGAGAAAGTGGTTCCCATTGATCAATCATTCTTTTCTTTTCTCTTCCATTTAGGAGGGGGGTTACTGTCACGGAGTGACACTGAGAGTGTTATCATGAACTGGTATACACGTGATTCTAGCGCACAAACCGAGGAATCCCTTACCTACCTCGCGATTCCTCCACTGTGCTTAGATTCTTCACGCAATGTCTTGACTCTTAGAAATATAATACCAATGACTTCTATCACGCTCGCTCATAGCTAGTACGGCTGAATACTTGTCAACGTGCTTTGCGACTACTTCTATCGCTTCCGTGATAATCCCGGACTATTCTAAGATTGAAGATAATTAAATAGAGCTATTTGGGAAGATATCCATACCCGAACTAATTGACAAGGACATTTGCAACCTTGGATCGAATAGCTTTCGAGAGCTAAGATAGCCGCAGATTAAAGCCTATAGAGTTTCTACTCGGTTTCTGTAAGACTCTGATTACTCCGTTAGTAATACGAGATTCTCTTTACCCTGTTACGCGATAAGTAAATCTACGTAGAGATTCCATTTAACAGAACAGGAAGGTTCTGGGGAGTAATCGGCAGGTTAACGTCAAACGACGTGTTTGATCGGAAAGATGGAGTTGAGAGGATTAGGCGTCAAGTATTACGGGACGGTAGCTGGAAAGACGCAGCATACTCGTAGCCAAAGATTGTTTAGATTCAGTTAAAGAGTGAAGGTATCTACAAACAGAGAACCTCAATGAGGTTCTTTCTCTATACTAGGCTCAATCAGGCTTAGGCTCTTAGCCTATACCAACCATGGGCCATGCCCATAACATCAAGTATTCTTTCTTAATAGAAGCTAAACGAGTTTTACGATTCAGTAATAAATAGCTCCCATTCTATAAACAACCTTTCCACGCCGGCCTTATGCCCACTAATCGATCCTTCGGCGGATGAATTACATAGAAAGTGATGAAATAAGGGCTGTGCAGGAAAGTATTCGTTGAAGACTTAAAAACAGCTTGTGGAGGGAAGAAAAGATTGACTGGCTTGCTTTCCTAAGTGATGGCACAAAGCCTGACTATATACACAAGAAGTGAAAGTATGAGGTCATTGCCTGAACATGACGTAATGCCAAGACGCTCCTATCCCAAGATGTTTTAATAGAAAGAGAACCGGGAGAGAGCCGGACATTATCAAGAACCTCTGTTGTACAAATTTAAATGCGCAGGTCATCGTTGCATTAGAATTTCACGACCAAAGGCAAACACTCCTATTCAATGCATCCAACGCAGGAACGCTGGATTGAGCATTAAACTGACGAATCCACGATCACGGCCATAATGACAGATTTCTCGCACGGAAGAAGGGCCCTCGACTGTCGCCTCGAGGGCGGACATGTCACGGTCAAGAGCGGTTTTTGCGATAGCCACGGCAATCGGCTGGTAGTTTTTGACTCCATGGCGTTATGTTCTGGGCGCAAGATTAGTAAGCATCGAGCAGATCTTACTGAATGTAGTCTTCACTTCATCGGGATATCAGTCCAGCTAATTGCTCCGTTTCAATTCAGCTAAATACAGCGTTTTTGATGATGCACTCAACGCAGGAATCTTCCTCTCACTCTCTCGGTTCTCGAAGGTATGCCGGCAGTAGGATCTCGCAACATGTTTCCCTCCCCTTTACATCTTGCACTTCCCCAACGTCCCCCCATATCCTCCGCATCGGACGCCATCTACTGTCTCTACCCTCCTATGCGTAATTGGGGTTACATTCGTAGCTGATTCGGACCGGCATGTTATCCATTTTAGGTGCTGTGAGACTTGGATGCCAAACTCGGGTAAAATATTCAGGGACGTTTGCTCCGGCAGGACCATCAGGTTTGACGTGGCAGCTGGGTCCGTATTCAGGAGAACTTAACCAGGCGCCTCCACCCCTTTTGCAGTTTCTTGGGCCGAAAGCTTTGTAGGATGGCTGGTATGCTTTGTCGACTGCAGTTAATAATTTGGTACCACAGTCATAGTACAAAGCTTTTAATGGGAGAGCGGTTGAAGGTGATATTATGAGGGCGGTTACTAGGAGCTTCACTATAACCAGCTTGATTAGCGAAATCGAGATTATAGGGTGGAAACTTTACTTGTTGTTGGAGTTTAGAGGCAGAGAAACTGGTATTGATTGAAGTTGAAGTTGAAGTTGAGGCTTGTGTCGAAGGCATGAAAGTAGGTGATTTGAGTTTAAATCAGCTCCGGGAGTCTATTTAGATAAGCTATCCATAATAAGTTATATCCGGCTCAAGTCTCTAGCTTCATATGCTGCACATACACGACCATAATGATATAGTATGTATATATGAATTACTCCGGGTGGGTATAAATTGCGCCTGCATGGAGCAGTGTATGCAACAGGGAGTATAGCTGGACATGCCAGTTCTCCTTCAATACCAGGCACTTGCCTGCCGATATTTAACGCTATCCTTCGAAAGCACTATTCTGATACTGGCCTCCAAAGTCGAATTTCCAGCCTGTACGAGGCGGAGGCTACGAACCTTCCATATCGTCTCGACGATGATGGGAGAGCCGATGGAAACTGCTGTCCGTGGACTCACCCTCCACGGGCATCGGACGGCACGTCGTGGTGGTTTGCCTGGCAGAGCGGACTCTACCACACCACGAGCGATGCTCCTGGACACAGGGAAAACTCAGTACGTAGTAAGAGATGGCAATACAGCGATTACACGAAGAGCAACGTATACTGGAAGTACCACGCTGGCACCGAGTCGGAGGAGTTCAAGTCCCGCCAAGGCCGCACAAAGAGTCCAAAAATTCTTAACTACGACTACTACCTTACCTACTTCCTACACCACCTCACCTACCTTACCTATCTTACCTACCTCACTTACCTTACCTACTACGCAATAGTCTGAAGAGACATCACCTCACCTACCACCAACGATGGCGCGAGAGTCCAAAGGGGCCGCAACAGGCGCTGGAGGATAAAGGGCAGGGCAACATCGAAAAGTGAGCGGGGAGGAGGAGGACCACCCCCGGTACAGGAACAAAGGGCAGGGGTGATAGGGAGAAAAAGGGCAGGTTAAGGGTAGGAGAGTATTCTGGTGATGTGAGTTGGGGGGACGACGGACCACGGCAGGTTAAGGCATGGTATATACGGGGGATAGGAAATATCCGTACATGACGGTTCTCATGTGAAACGACAGCAGATTTTAGGCAGAGGACACGGCTCAGGAGCCGTAGAGGAGCTGTACTGGCGGGAGTAGGATAGATGACCCGGGTAGTAAAGTAGGGGGCATAGTAAGAGTAGGTGTACGGCCAAGTCGAGAGACGTCAAGATAGCGAAGGGACCGGACCGTTGATGGCCCTCTTGCGCACCGTATTGATTCCGCTCAGGATAGACCCGAGAGGCTTTTTCATCCCAGAGAGTTGGGTTTTTGCGATTGTAGATAGAGATTGTGGGCACACGGCACAGCAGCCATTACATACCACGTAAAATCTGATTACTACTACTATTCTGATACTAACTAAGTTCGGGTGTAAATATCTTCGCAATTATTCAATTCAACTTTAGCAACGTTGTTCATGAAATAGGTAGCTAGGAATAACTTAAATGCACGTTATACTTCGCAGGTTACGTGGACAATAATTTTTAAAAGGACCTGTTCTCTAAGCAGCCAAGATAGTAGATTAGGGCCTCCAAAGTCGAAATCTGAGCCTGTATGAGGCGGAGGCTACGAACCTGTATTCATCTCGCCACATCTCAGATGTAGGGCAGTGACCAGAGCCGATCAGATCAACGCACGCTCGTGGTGGTTGCCCGTCGTCGCACTCGCGCAGCAAGAGGCCACGTCGCACCACGACCGTACCGCGAGCACACCATCGCCGAAAAGGCCCAGACACACCGGCAACAACAGGATCAATCAAACAAACGTAAAGAACGACCTCCCACGTACCAGGCGAGCATCGAGCCGTCCTCGACCTCTATCCTCCTCCGCACGATATCGCGATAAAACCCTTCAACCCTACACGGACAGAAAACTAGGTACGGAACTGGATTGGTCCTCCAGGGTGCCATCAACAAACAGTAGGGAAGAACTTCTAAGGCGGAAAGAAGATGATAGGAGGATTCTTGGGTGCCCTTTCGGATAAGGGCGAGAGGCATGCGGATACAGGCGGGCGAAGGCACGGTACAGACACGGTATAAGCACGGAGGAACAGTAAAGAAGCAGATAACGAATTCAGGCTTGAATTTAGATCAAGAATAATGGGCACATACAGAGAGTCATCGCCAGGGAAAGGCGAGCAACAGTTACAGAATAACCGCTCCCACCCAGGCCCGCCTGGGTACGGTTAAAATGCAGTCACTCTACACAGAGGTGTTACGACACGGTTTTGGAGCAATCGACCTCGCTATAGTGTTGACCCGAATAGCACTCAGAGACAAGCAGAAAGGGAAGGGAGAGGCCGACTAGTCCGGTTATCAAACTTCCCAGGAAAGAAACAGAAGGGAATTTTCCATGTCTTTGGTCTCACATGGTTTTATACCCCTTGTAAATACAGTGGATGTTGGCACAGGCACATCAGAGCCCTACATACAACAATAACCTGATTATTAGTAGATTAGGACCTCAAGGATTTACATAAGATCTTCACGCGACTTTGATCGAGTATTAATCAGACTGAGAGAATGACGTAGGATAGGAAGATTGTCGTAGAGATTTATCGACAGATATAGCATAGCTTTAGCTGTTTTGGCTACTTAAAAAAACAAGTCCTTCTAAAAAGTTATTATCCTTGTTAACGTGCAAAGCATAATAAACGTTGCATATGTCCGGAACTTTCCTCGACATAATTATCCGGAGTAGTTGTATGTAGGATAATCCTGAGACGAGGGTACAGCCAAGGGATATACAATGATAGATTCCTTGCACGGAAGAAGCGACTTCGAGGAATTACGTCTACCCAAGCGCTCGTATTATTCCTTGTAGAGATCGATAGGAAGTATCGGAAGGCGGATTCCAAAAAACCCAGCAATTATTGTGGTTTGTGCATCCACATGTAGAGGAGGTTGAGGCTGGGGGAGCCTTTGTTACGGATACTGTCACGTGGACATGTATTCAATGGTATTCGGTTGTATTTGACTGCATTCATATGCATTCAAATACGCACCAGTCGGTTTCTTTATGGTTGGTTGAATGTCACACAGGATCCTAGGGATCACGTATTGGCGCAATGCTCAGGTCATGAGCCATGAGCGACCCTAAGGATCACGTGTTGGCTCATGCATTAGGCTTCGAGTCTAATGGGAGGATTTCCTATATTATGGACGAGACTCTGCTCCCTCAGTGTCTCGTATCTTCACTCTCTAGTTACTTCGCTATTGCTTTTAGTTACTTAGCACAATTCACGACTCTTATATCTTGCAAGCTTCGCTTCACTTGTTTGATACGATATTGTCGCCCCGGACCACTTGAACCTGTCACGGAGTGACATTGAGAGTGTTACCATGAACTGGTATACACGTGATTCTAGCGCACAAACCGAGGAATCCCTTACCTACCTCGCGATTCCTCCACTGTGCTTAGATTCTTCACGCAATGTCTTGACTCTTAGAAAGATAATACCATTTGACTTCTATCACGCTCGCTCATAGCTAGTACGGCTAAACACTCGCTAACGTGCTTTACAACTACTTCTATCGCTCCCGTGACAGAACCCTACTGTACGGGTTAGCCAAATCCAGCTAGATTACTTTGAGTCATAGCCTCTGCGTAACAGCCTTACTCTTTTAGGACGGTTTCTTACTCCTTAAGGCAGATTGTGGGGATGGGTATTACGGGACGGTAGCTGGAAAGACGCAGCATACTCGTAGCCAAAGATTGTTTAGATTCAGTTAAGGAGTGAAGGTATCTACAAACAGAAAACCTCAATGAGGTTCTGTCTCTATACTAGGCTCAATCAGGCTTAGGCTCTTAGCCTATACCAACCATGGGCCATGTGTTAAGGAATGGAATCCTTCTTCCTAGCTTATCCATGACTGGATTTTCAATTGTTCTCTTGTTATTCTGCAAGCTGTCATGTTCTATTTTGCAAGTTGTCATGTTCTATTTTGCAAGCTGTCATGTTCTATTTGCAAGCTGTCATGTTCTATTTGCAAGCTGTCATGTTCCATTTAAAGATACATTCTAGAAGGATCTATTTGTAAGAGGAGGATTATATATACAAGCTATCCTTCCTGTACTTACATTTTCTTCCTTGTACTTAGATACTTGAAATACAAGCTGTCTTCCCTCACTTGCGAAACACCTTTGAGGGTTGAACTCCTACACCATGCCCATAACGATAGGAAGAAGGATCTGAGTACTATTCTAAGAGCTCCGCCGATAGCAATGCCTAGCGAAAATATATGGAATATTGAGTTCCTAACCCCTCAGTAGTAAGAACTCTTTCTAAAAGGCTTGGTATTGCTGGAAAGCCTCCGGAGCGGTCCTGTCCGAGTCCTTGGCCGTTAATATATTACCCTGTAGACTAGATTTGCGGGCGTTGCTTACTCCATCAGTCAGTTACTCAAAAAATCCCTTTCCTCTACAGGTTAATACAAACACCACATTAGCTGGTCTCGTTTAGAACCAACGAGAGAGGACACGTTGCATTCTTCTTCTTACCCGTATACCGTAGTGAGGTTGAGAAAGGTTATTTCTGGAGTCATACTGTATATTCACACGTAGATAACGGAGGAGGACAAAGCAGCGATCCTTGAGACTTAGGGCGTCTACAAGTTCTTGGATGGAATGGCCGGATTATAAATTTCAATGAATCCGTCCAAGAAAAGCGGTTCTTGTATGACTTGTATTGATTCAAAAAAGAGAATACTCAAAAATAGAAACCCTACCTCAATTCCAATAATTCAACTCTAAGCGGTTATTAGATTCTGGCTAATCAGCGAAGTAGGTTAGCAGATCAAGCGATTCAAGGCGTCCTAGCCAACGTCACAACTTTAGTTCACTATCTAGGTAAAGGTCAGCAGCCTCAAAGACACTTCGTAGTTACATTCCAGATTTTATAGGCAGGATAATTTGGTCAGAACAAGAGCAGTCGCGTCGAGGGCGGTGTAACAGGTAAGATGTTACGAGGAACTCGTTTCTCAACACAGTTGATTATGTCGAGACCTTCTTGACACCTGTGTTCTCTTGTTCTGGTCGGCGGGTTTGGGGTAAGGGCAATATCAGTCTGGAAGTACTTACCTTAAGTACCTTCCCTTGCTCAGGTTCTTTGGAGGCTCACTAGATCCTAGCCGTCCGATGTATCTCCCAATTCAATTGCCATCTAACCGATTTGATCCTCAGATCAATCCTGAACGCTTGTCGGTTAGTATGAAGGTTGGTGGTAGGCTTGCTTCGTATGCATATGACTTGTGCTTGATTGTATCTAAGTAAAAGGTCGTTACTGTAGTAGGTTGAAGAAGCTCCTATGTGAGAAACATGACATGAGATAACCACACCGAGAGAAAGGAAAGTCTGTCCAACGTCCTCCATCTACCCTTCTGGTTCTGGGTGCTAAGGTGCATTCCCACACCTCTTGGCTCTTCCCACATTTCCCACGCTGCGGGCAATCACTACGGTCATAGAATTTTGTAGATTACAACGATTTTAGGTGTATTTTACATCTAGATTCCCGTGGCCGATTTCACCCTTTTTTGGTGTAATTTACAATGGAATCTCCGTTTTTTGGTGTACGTATCTTGTTACAATGCACTAGAAAATCCCGTAGACTACAATCCGTTCAAAAAGCAATATATTCTCGTGATCTCGGCGAGATTGCCGTGTCACTCATCACCACTAAATATAGTGTAATATAGCTAATATACAGTGATTTTAAGGCTCCAAACCATGCATTCTAACATAGTTCAAAGCCCCTACAATAAGCCGTGACTTGCGCGTGCGATGGCCCTCATCTTTTTCCTCTAGAACCCCAATTAGGCAGTAGATACCTTCCACCTCAATGATCTCCTTTCTACCATTCTCGTGAGCCACAGTAATCTGGTGTACGTAGTCATCCAATTGAGGGTTCTTCCACCGTGTAATGAGCGCAAATTGACGAGATCTGACCATGAAAAATGTTGATATTGAGCCGAAATTGCAGCGTGGATTGGCTGCAGTGCGGTAGCAGACATAGTGGTCCCTGCGATTGAGGTCAGTGACGTATTGTGACGAGATTGAGCCAATTGAGACGTCTTTTGAGAGTTTGCAGCGCTTGTAGTAAATTATACGATACCTCGCGATCCTTGGCGTTATGGAGTTGACGATTTTGGCCAGATCTGAACGCATTCTACGGATTAGATAGTGATATCTTTTGAATACGACATCTCCATCGACGTCATCGATCTCGTCGCTCACTGGCCGCCGCTGGCCACTGACTCGAGGGTATGGCGTAGGATCCTCGATATCGGGGTGTAGTCGATTACCATCGGTGGTCTCAAGTAACATTATATGGTTGAGCTGTTCTACTCGTAATAGACCGTTACCAATCGACTTATCGATTTGTGACTTGCTTGTACCGTGACTCTTTGCCGCAAAACAGTATCTTTCGAGTGGATATGACCAATAGTAACGGCAAGGGCCGTTTTTTCTGATGATATCGGGTAGATGTAGAAGCCAGTGATGGTTGATTGAGCAAGCCATTAACCTCTCTGGTACGTTACCGTAGTAGATTCGCTGATATTGGCTCACAAATCTGTATACAAACATCTCGAGATCGTTGAGTTGTTCAGGTGTAACAGATTCTGCAGTAGCAATATACCAGATCTCGTATAAATCGCAAAGATTTGAGTATGCAGGGCCATATAGATGACCGTGTAGAAGCGATATCCCATAGGTCTCAAGAAAGTCCTGCCATTCAGCCGATTTGAAGCCACGAATATGGTCGAATTTCCCTGGCATCCAGCACATTTTGGTGGGCATTGTAGTACGAGATTGACGTAGAGTCTTCGAGACGATATTCGCTACCGATGAGTTGAAAAGATAGTCACTACCTGGTGTATAGGTATCGTGATCTTTCTTATCTGTATTGATCCGAGTACCGTTCCAGGTTTTCCAGAGAGTCTTCATGATATTGAGTGGAATACAATGCATAAGATCCACAGGGAAGCTATCAGGGAAGTGGAGGGTATCTAGTTCTAAGAGGATGCTTTTTCGTACAACTCCTAGGTTTGTTAGTCAATGCTGATTAATTGAATTGGTATGAGTAGATCTCCACGCCAAGGCGTCAAAATAGTCATGAAATAAGGCTTTTTGTTAGTAAATCGGCTTAATAATCATACTATCTCGTAGAAGTATGCTGAGGGTGATTCTAACTGGTCCGGTACTTACCAACAAGATCTGCCCAACCCTTACCAAGCAACAATGTATCCTCAATCTCTTGACGTAAGGCTTCTCTACAATGTAGATTACCCTTTAATTGATGCTCTGTATGAGGAACATAATAAGTCTTTTGCCCTGGCGACCATTTGGCTCGAATATAGCAGAATCTACAAGGACTCATTGCATTACCGGGGTGCTTCATTCCGCAGAGCTCAGATACTGCAGGGCCATCACCTATATGGTAGGTTAGTTAGCTAAAAAAGTATCTAAACTATTGAATGAAGTTGAAATAAATATTATTATAGATGTCTCCGGTAACCGAATGACCATATATTGAAATAGAGAGGGACTTACCACAAACCAACACCACATTCGCTCGCATCGTGAACTCTCTACCACGGTATTTATTGTGTGCCTTGACCCCAGTTTTGAGAAGTTTGAGCTCGTCAACGAGAGGCCTTAGATAGCTGTCAATATCCTCATGTTTGTTGGGCCCTGGAATGACGAGAGAGAGTAATATATTACCCTTCTTATAGCGAATCGATGGTGGTAGATTATAGTTGACGAGGATGACTGGGCTGACCGAGTGATTGCCCGATTTGATAGCTTGAACGCCATCATAATGTAGTGCAAAAGCGATGTCAGTTGGTCGCTTGAAATAGCCTTCTTTTCTGAGATCTCGGTACCTTTCGCCGGACCACCAGTCATCATAGACTAATGGTAACTGGTCAATAGGGTTGATCCAGTACTTTTGGTGGTGTTTTTGGAGGGTCTCTGCTCGTATAGCCGTGTTACGGATACTGTCACGTGAGCGTGTACAGGATTATATTTGATGCATTCGTATGCATTTGGATTCCTAAGTGCATACCATCATAGTCTTCTTATGATTGGATGATTGTTACACGGGGTTGAAGGATCACGTGGTTGATCATTCTTGGCAAGGTAAGCAGAATGAACGTTTGTGTTCATTCCGCTCAGGCTGTTCATCATGATCGAGATGATCATAATGAACGGAGGATTTTCATAGAGATGGTATCTCTATATAAAGGACGAGACACTGCTCCCTCAGTATCTCGTATCTTCACTCTCATAGTTACTTCGCTATTGCTTTAGTTACTAAGCACAATTCACGACTCTTATATCTCACAAACTTCGCTACACTTGTTTGATACGATATTGTCGCCCCAGGATTACTTGAACCTCACTGTACGGAATAGCCAATTCCAGCTATATTACTTGAGCCATAGCCTCTGCGTAACAAGCCGATTGGAATTGATACCTGAGGCGAGGTATAAGAGGGATATATAGGAAGGTTTTTCGTGCACGGCCAGTGCTATAGTAATAACGAGGTTCGTTACAACTACTGCAACCCTCTAGATTAGCGTAATCGCCAGTGTATGCAATACAACTCTTGATACAGCAGTCAAAGGTTCTACCCTCGAGCCTCGTCAGTGCCGTAAGAACATCGCCGCGGCGGCGTAGATCTGGCAACTGTGTAGACCACCCATCCTCGACGATATAGCGTAGCATATTGTATTGTTCTCGGCTGACATGGTAATCAACCCATTCAGAGAGTTGTAGATACCGTAATTGGGCGTCGGAGAGTTGACGTACTTAAAGAAAGTTAGCTTTATGTTAACTTGGGGACCTCCAGCGTAAATGAAAGGCCAATTCTGCTAAGAGGACGTTACAGGGATTAAAAGTAGTGTAGAATGAGGTTATATCGTCCTCGAAAAGAATTGAAGTTGCTCAATCGCTGAAGGGTCCTATTCATCTCAAAGTTAACTTTAACTTACTTCGCTCAAAGTCGATTCCATCACCAATATCGATATCAGAATCGTAATCTAGTGGCTCATTCTGCTCATTCTGAGGGCTTGGCGGGGTGTGAGACTCATCATCGACTATCTCGTCATCGGTCTCGATGCCGGCGGGCTCATCTGCAGCGTTATAGGTAGGAAGATTGAGGTTTTGACGTCGTATCCAAGCCTCACGATGTCTTGTACGAGTCCGGATAGAATATCGATGTATAGATTCGCCGAGATCTCGTTCAAAAAAGCAGAATACAGCCATTTTTGGTATGCCAGCGAGAGTGATGTGTTCGAGTCACAATAGAGGTGTGAGATTCTGAGACTACCGGCCGCAGAATCCACCTCCGGATTGACTCGAGACGTTTGAAACGGCTACTGATTCGGATATATCGTTATTGTTGGTGTATGAAACGGTCTAGGTGTCATGCTAAGGTGGGGTTGAGGTGTATAATAGGAGAATCTAGCTGTAGATAATTATACCTTCACGATTACAACCTTTCAAAGACTTATAATGGCGCCAAAAACAGCTTTGAGTGAACGCCCGATTGAGCAACCTCTTGATACCGAGATCACCACCTTGGCAGACATCCTCGTCACCATTAATCTGGCCGTGCGGAACTACCCGGAAAATATTCGCAAGGAGCTGATTGCAGACTATAAATCTGCGGTAGCGAAGTCACTCAATATCGCGAGATCTTTTAGTCAAAAGGAGTCGGTTCCGATTCGCAATGGTGATGGGACTCTGAATCTTGAAGCGTTAGTAACTACTCAATATCTCATCAAAGAAAGCTACTTATCTCTCTCTTTTAGTACACGTTTTAATCCCGTTAAGAAAACCAAGCCTTTTAAATCTCAGAGTCATACAGATCGTCCAAATCTGTTCACCGCCCTCCATACCGAAAGTCCTATTCTATCCAGATACGTAGGCTATTGGCCCTCCGCAGCGTTACTAAAGATCAAGTTGGACTATATTCGTACCGAAGAGTGCCGACGAAGAAAGGTTATAATGACACCAAAGGTTCCTCGAAAAAATGGCTGGGCAAAGTTGAAATCTACACCGATATCTACACCAACTTCATTAGCAAGTCAAGACACCGAGGGTGCCAGAATGATCGATTTTACACCTTCAAAGCCATCAAAACAGTCCTCTCATGTCGCCGAGGTGCTTGCTACACCTGGTATCTATTCGAGGTCGGTTTCTGCCGAGCCATCTTTGCCATATACATACGACGATGAGGCCGCCGATTTCGAGGACTCTCAGGATCAGATCAATATCGATGATGATATTAGCGTCTATAGCGATGACCAACGCGATGACCACGGCGCTCGAATTGACGAGATTGATGGCGACCTTGAAGCGCTAGATTCTACTCTACAATCTACTCAGATAGCCTCGAAAAAGCGCAAGGAACGAGACCCTCAAGACCCTACTCTTATATTGGCCCCGAGTGCTAAAAGAAGCTTTCAAAAAACGTCAATTGTGGTGGATGTTAACGATAATAACGAGAGAAAGAGAGCTGAAAAGAAAGATTCTTTGGCCAAACAAGCTCTTGCATTGAAAAAGAAGACACAGCAAGATGCAGCCCTGGTACGTCAGAAAGGAAGCAGTTGGTTCAAGTCACTGAGTGGCCAATTACCCGAAATTGACGAAGAATCAGAGTCATGGTATATCATCGCTTCCACGGTATCTAACAAGAAGATGGCATTTGGAAGAGTCTGCACGTACGAGTGCTTCATTGGGGCAAAGTCCCTGGACGCGGAGGATACATAGCCCCCAGTTTAGGGCCTGGATTGGAGGCTATCTGCCTATGTCGCTGTAATTATATAGTTAATCTGGTGATAGAGCTAGATTGATTGATTGATTGATTGATTGATTTTATCCTACTCGGTTGCAGCCGCTTAATCACGCAGCTATGTCCGGTTAGGAGGACTTCATCAGACAGCCGACACGTGATAGATTATATAATCCACCGCGCCCCACTTCGCCCCGTTCACTGAAACAAGACCAGCTGTCCCCTCCGTCCTCCCTCTTTTCCCTTAACCAGTATCTCCAAATGCCCGCTGGCTCTTGTAGATACTGGTTATTCTGCTAGTATATCTGTGCTATGTAGACTCAAGAGGCAATGCCTCGTGTTTCGCTATCCTTCTACCTACAGTCTCCCTCTAATGCTCAGCTTGTCTATCTGTTTCGCCTTATCCCTCAAGGCCAATGGGTTCCCTAAGTATGTTTCTGCTTGTGAAAGTTGCCTTGCACCAGATTCCTATGCGGCGGTGTATTTGGTTGTGTGATGCTGGAGACAATAGTAACCATCGTAGTCGTGATTTCGCTGCTTGGGTGTGATACTCCGGGTATGCCCGTGGACGAGGCTGTCTGGTAGCTGCCGTATTGTATGGCGCCGATCGTGCTATAGACCTGCCGTCTTATAGTCGGAGCCTATCTGCTGCTAGTCGCTCTCCCTACTTGCTATATCGCGCTCCTACTCTTGCCAATGCCATAACTGGGACGCAACAGTCTGGGGAGAGGCTCAAGGCTACGTCTGCTGGCTTGTAGGGAGGGGATTTGCCGCCAATAAGCTCCTTCTATACGTCCTTACTGCTTACTGTGTTGCGCACCTACTCTTGCCAATGCCATAACTGGGACGCAACAGTTTGGGGAGAGGCTCAAGGCTCTGGACATCAGCTTGCAGCAGGACGGTTTGCGGAGACGATAGTAGATGAGGTTCTCTAGCAGCTGCCGTATCGTGTCGCACCGATTGTGTTGTAGACCTGTCGTCTTATAGTCGGAGCCTATCTGCTGCTAGTCGCTCTCCCTGCTTGCTATATCGCGCACCTACTCTTGCCAATGCCATAACTGGGACGCAACAGTCTGGGGAGAGGCTCAAGGCTACGTCTGCTAGCTTACAGGGAGGGGATTTGCCGCCAATAGGCTCCTTCTATGCGTCCTTACTACTTACTGTGTCGCGCACCTACTCTTGCCAATGCCATAACTGGGAGGCAACAGTTTGGGGAGAGGCTCAAGGCTCTGGGCAACAGCTTGTAGCAGGACGGTTTGCCAAGACGTTGGGAGAGGTTGTCTAGTCGTTGCAGTGGTGTGTGGTGCCGATTGTTGCGCACCGGGCGTCTGGTGTTTGAGTTGTGTTGAAGGTATTGCCGTTCTAGCAGTGACTCGTCGACTCGGAGCGTTGCAGTGTCATCTGGGGTGATGGACTAGCCGGGAGATAGTGACTAGATGGTTGCTGTTGTCTTTGGTGGACGCATCGTTCGTGTAGCTTGCTCATGTATTCGTCTGCTTGCTCTGCCGTGGCCGCGACGGCGACTCTAGAGATATCTCATCGACGCTGAGGGACGCGCGATGGCCTCTAGAGGCCGGAGCGGCCACTGGCAGAGGTGTTTTGATGATCCTTAGATGATACTTCTGTAAATTCCAAAAATTGAGTTCTCGCTGTGTGTGCTGTTTTTTGGGTGATAGAGCTAGATTTGTTGTTGTTTTTGCGGCGACGCGGCGATGCAGTGCACGTGACTTTTTGGGGGGGGGGATCTCCCCGCCAAAAACCAAAAAAAAGGGCTGAAATTTACAATAGACTGAATGCTAGATTGTTTACGGACTTTTTTTGAGTACAATGAGAATTCCTGAGAGAAATCCCGTGAAAAACGGTGATTTGGTTGTATTTTCCGTGATTTTGGCGTTTACAATGTGTTTGTGACCGTAGTGAATGCCAAGTGCTGTGGGAACTGTGAGAATATCACGTGACTCCTGCACGTACTATTCTCTCTTAGGACTGACCTGGTTGCACCAGTCCCTTCTTGTGCGCCCAAAAGATTCCCCTCCACATCAGTCCTAACAACTTCTTGTTATCCAACCATCCTCTGCAAGTCCCGCTGTCCCTGCTCTTCGGTCTTGAGGTGATCTGTAACATAAGAGCGGTCTTTGCAACAGCCACGAGAATCTTTCGTCTCTCAAATGTTCGTCATTATTAAGGGCTTGTTCGAAAATGATGGATTGAGCGCAGATGGATTGATTTCAACCAATCCAACCAATCTAGAGGGACGTGTTCGATTTAGACTGATTGAAATGAATCAAGTAGCATAAAAAATCCTGATGGATTGGATTGATTGAAATGAGCGCGGCCATTCGATATTAGCCAATCAAATGTGTGTATTTCAACCAATCCAACCAAGGCCAAAATGACCATGATTCGATTGATTACGATTTTGCCAGCATACACCTCAAAAACCTACATTTTGACCGACAGACTCTCTCACAACGTTCAGATGAACAAGCAAGACCTTCGCAAGCAGATCAACAATGAACTTGTACGGTATATTGCTGCCAAGAAGCTTGAACAGTTGCGCAGCGAGCGTGCGGCCGTCCGGCGGGCCAAAAGAGAGGCCATTCGACGTCGCAATCAACGAGTGGTATTCTACGAGGACCGATACTACGCAACGAAAAAGATCGATAAGCTGCTACAAGGACATCCAGAGAGGTTTCGGCAAGAGACTCGTCTTACTATACAGCAATTTGAGCTACTGGCGACGTGGTTGAAGGACAATACAGCTCTCTGCAACTCCAGATATGTCAGCCTGAAAGCAAAGTTAGCAATCTTCCTTTATATATGCGGACAAGGAACCACGTATCATAATACCGGCAACCACTTGGGAGCTTAATATCGACCGAATATCCGCCTTTTTCCACGAAGTTTTGACCGCCCTCGTCATCCTTGCCGACCATAATATAGTTATGTTCAAGGAGGAGGATGACCCAGCAGTGCCACCTCAAATTCGCGACGAGGTTGGCAAGATGTTTCCCTTTTTCAGAGACTGTGTAGGAGCGATTGACGGGATTTCGGTGTACGTCTCGGTGAAGGGCGAGGATCGAAAACGGGAGGGTCAAGAGGGCTCGTACAGGTGTCGCAAAGGCTTTCTTGCGACAAACACACTCGGCTGTGTAGATTTCGATATGAACTTCAAGTTGGTATTTCCGGGATGGGAAGGTACAGCCCACGATGCGACAGTGTTCAATGACGCGAGGCGTCAAGGCATATTTGTGACTCCAAGAGGGAGGTTTTGGCTGGCCGACGCGGGCTACACGCAAGCAGATGGTTATGGAGGGCAAGTCCTGGCACCATATATGTCAGTAAGGTATCATCTTCAAGAGTGGAGGAAGGGCAAGCAGAGACCTCAGAATATGAAGGAGCTTTTCAACTTACGGCACGCCAAACTGCGCAATGTGGTGGAGAAAGTCTATGGTGTGTTCAAAAATCGATTCCGGATCTTCCAGCAAGCTCACGATGGCTTCTCGCTGAAGACTCAGAATAAGATAATCATTGCGCTCTCTGCTGTACACAATTGGATCAATGAACACGGCGGCAAGCCAAAGGATGAGTGGAAGAAGATAAAGAGCGCGAAAACAGGAAGCAGAGCTTACCGACGATACGAAGCTATCATTAGACAGCAAGAGGAAGCCCGTGTCAATGCCGTACCTGATCGAGGACCTGTATCGCTTTCTAAGAAGGAAGGAGCGCGATATATGTATGCCAAACGCGATAAAATTGCTTCCGATATGTAGATACAGTACCAATCGTACTTGAGGGCGCGAGGAAACGACGGAGGAGAGTCTGGATTGGGTTCCAGCGTAGACGAGGGTGATGAGAGTAATGCCGGTAGTGATTCGAGCGATGAGAGTGGCTCAGAGGACGATTCTGAATGAAGTTATAGAGTTATAGAAGTTTTTACGCTGTAGGTGTTGTATTATCGAAAATGATAATGGGGGAGATATAATTACGCGCGCTCGGCCTTGCAACTTGCCCTCGAGATCCACGCATATACAACCACCCCAACGTATGATATTGATATATGCGATATTTGAAGTTGTATAATATCTCACGCTGTAGAGAATGCAATAAAAACTATGAAATTTGATCTTGGGGCGGTCGAGATGGAAAGCTCCAAAGTTGGTGTATATATAACCGCTAAGCGAACCCTAGTTTTACCTCAGATTCCAGGGTCCGACCAGGAACAAGTGCGGCCTCCGGAATATATATGAGATTATACGTGAGCGCCACCAACGAAATCGCTAGATAATTGAATAATTTTGATTACAATTGAAAGCTGTAGTATTTCGGTACATTTTATTACGCCAGACTTACTATCCATAAGATAACGCTGTGGTAGAATCTGGGGTTGAAAAGAGTGTATATTTTTCGAGATACGGCTAGTGTTGTGACGTCAAACATCGTGGTAAACCTCGAGTTCTCCTACGCCGCCTATTAAACTGTTATACGTAAACTCCCGCCCTCGATTTCTCAACACCACGATGGTCAAATTATAAGCGGGTTACAGCATTAAAATCGTACGGATCGAGTCTATATCTATCCATTTATATATATATATATAAATTGAGCGTACCAATGTCGAGAAAAATCGATTATTCAAATACTATATCCATTAATTAACTTCTACGCCCGGCAAAGTTCTTGGTACCCGGCTTTACGCTTGACTCAACTCTTCGAAAAACTCAACTTCTTCATTATCACCACCACTAGACTCGTTATCCTCGTCCTCCTCTACGGCCTCAACATCCTTAGTATCCTCCTCGAGATCGCTGTTATCATCTTCCTCTGCCGCTCGCCATCGCGCCCTCTTTTTACCGACTCCCGTTTGTTTCATACTACGTTTACGAGATACACGCTCTTCTTCACGGTCATTCCAGTGCTGATCAAGTATTATAGTCCCTCCGAACTCCTTCCTTACCCACCAAGATATCATATGAATCGGTAGATTCAAGAAGTAGTCGGCCTTCTTCTCGTCAGCGAAAAAAACCTCGTACAAACACCCTATCGTCTCCGTATTTCCCTTGAAGATCTCCAGCTTCTCTACACGTTGCATTGGGAGCCCCATCTTACTCTCGTTCTGGGCAGTAAGTGCGACGGCAAGCCTATCTAAACTAGTATCCTCATATGAATTAGATAAGGCATTCTTCCGCAGATCTGGAGTAGCTTTTGGTAACCGTTTTTTAGGCTTCGGCGGCCCTTCCTTTGCTAACTCCTTCACCTTTGCAACATCTCGTCCGTCGGCCAGCTTGTGATCCAAGAGCTGCGATAGAAGGTCTACGTGGTTGACGCGTAGCTTCTCGAACCTACCGAACTTTGGATAATGGAAGTAATGGTCCCTCATAGTATCTTCTGCACTAACAAGTACACCAGCCTCGATGCCCGGGTAATCCCACTCTGCGCCGCTCATATTCTTCTCCCAACCCGACGTATGCGATCGTACATTGCCTGAGCCATAATGTGCCTGGTAATCGGGCCACCACCGCTTCCAGTCCCCCCATTTGTTGGCCATTGTAGCAGCATCCATATCTGGTATAGTCTCATCTCGCGGGACCCGGTCAACTGCCAATCGCGCTTTCAGCCATACATCATCTTTGAATGCCGCGCCTGTTTGAAGCCCTCGGTGTTTTGCCTCTACTGAGGTCTTCAGCATAGCGAACTCGCGCTCATAAATCCAAGGATACTTGGCCTTCCGAGGCTTCCTTTGTGTCCCACCAGGCGTTTGCGAGAGTGACCGATCGCGGTTATCGTCATCTTCGGCAGGCATTTGAGATATCTCAAAGTCGCGATCGCGGTTGATATTACCGCCCTGTTGGGGGGTCTGATGGGGTCGAGGCGCCGATGAGGGCCCTAAATTGCGTGCGACCGATGGACGAGGTGTAGGTGTTCTACTCCATTCAATTGACTGCATTGCGACTGACTGACCGTGTTGCTGAGCAGAGGATTCTCGTACAGGCGTATTATAATATGGCTTCGGCGAATCCTCTGCTGTAGGATCTGGATATTGTGTCTGCGGTACGGCGTCCTCGAGGGCGGGATCCGTTAACCCATCGTTTCCGGCATCAATATCGCTCTTCGATTGAGTAGCTTTTTTACTACCATCTCTTCCACCCTTCCTACCACGTCCTCCGCGCCCACCACGGGCTCCTCGGGTTGCAGCAGCCTTTGCATTGGTCTCTGCAATAATATCGTCATATGTTTTTGGTGTAGATCGTGCACGAGATGGCAGACGAGGTTCTGAGGCATCAGACATCGTCAGTTAAGGATGTGTTGTAGTTGGAATGAGGTAGAGAGAAGGGACTTGGTAAGTTTTTGAGACGAAATATGGAGGTGCAGTAGCAAGCAGTTTCGGTCATATTAACTAGCGATCTAGGCCATTTCTGCTCACCGCCCTTATGCAATGTTTCTAATCGAAAATCCAATCAATCATTCTCGAACATCTTTGCATTGGTTCGATGGATTGAACTTTAGCCGCCAAAACCCAACCAATCTCGCTCAATCCATCATTTTCGAACAAGCCCTAAGTACTCGCAAATCGTTTTCCACAATCTTTCAATCCCCAACATTCTCGTCTGCCACATTCATGTTGTCTTTCTCACTCTCCACTTTCCCGTCTTCCCGCTATACCTTCCTCCTTGTCGGAAGCCAGGAGAACCTTTCTCCTTCTAGGTCCTCTCCACACAGCTGTGATAGGCGGAAACAATGATGTTGTTTTTTCCAGGGGCATCAATCATCGGATGGAAAACTCTGGTAAAATATTGAGGGATAACGTCACAGAGAACAACGCAATAGTTTGTTCCCTTCATGAAATATCCCTTGCCTTACGTGCATTTTTGAAGTCGGATTTTATTGAAGGACGGCAAGAACGCCGGATCAAGATGCGAACCAGATACCGTCAAGAGGCAGTCGAAGGTCCTCCTAGTTTCAGCATAGGCTGACAAAACAAATAGCCCGAGAGCGATAATCAATGTGGGGAGCTTCACTAAGACCTGCTTTGTCATCGAAATTGACATAATGTATTCAGGCTACTTACTTGTTAACCAGATTCGCAGGTAGAGATTGGTATAAAACTCGGAGTTTGAGGATTTCAAATTGAAATTTGAAGTCCAAGTTTGAAGTCCAAATTTAAAGTCTAAGTTCGAAGCCGAGGCCGATGACGAATTTTGGATGAAGAAGTCTTTTGAAATCGAAGCTGAGGACAAAGACTATTGTTGGAATCCCGAGTGTAGTGAATTGCTCATTATATACCAGCCATTTAATCGCGTGATCGTAGGTCGCCTAGGTATCTCGGATTAGATCCCTAGCTCCTGACGCTTGGATGGTATTTCGATTGGAAGATATACCACACTCCTCTATTCATTTGAAGAATGCTGGCGGACTTAGCGCTACATGGTCAATTGCCTGGGAGCCTCCACCTCCGTTCTGATATTGTCTCTGCGAGAAAGACGTGTACACTGAGTGTTTGAACGAAAAGACTTTTTCCCTGTTGAATTTCTGCCAAGTATCCACGTCTTTCTCGCAGCAGCAATGTATGATCGTAGATTGGCTTCTACAGTGCTCGCGCAAACTATTTGTAAGTAACGGTAAAACAGTTTCCGCTGTTTCTGTCATACTACTGCGATTTCCGAGCGAATAAATATAGATTTTTGTGTTCCACCTCCGCACTTTTATCCCATATACAGGGCTGCCCCCTCTACGTTTTTTCCAAGAGAGTGTATATTCGCTCACTTCTCCACCTTTCCCCAAGCACATATCGTACAAAGTAAGGGAGAAGATCATAATATCTAGCGGAGGCGAGATGTGAACACTATTACGTAGTCATGGCAAAATTGGGGGTCTGGAAATCACTATTTTTAGGAAGATACCGGAGGCAGTTCCGTTCTTTTCTGCAGGCTCTCCAATCTTGTACAGGGTATTGAAACAAGTAAAATACATGTACATAAGCATTGGGCCAGTTAGCGGAACAGGATGCACGACGGGAGGAGCAAGAAGCTATAGCCAGGGAACTAGGAGAAGCATAGGCTCACAAAGCCAAGGCTCAGATAGCGGACTTACTGGCACAAATGGACGTCCAGAAGAGGTTAACCGCAGCCCAATCAAAAGAAATTTCCCCAGGCATTCACAGGTTTGATTGCAAGCTGGAAGGATAATTCCCCCACCCCCCCAAAAAAAACCTCAACTGCCATCGCTTTGGAAGAAGGTGATTCCATGACGAAAATAATGTACACGGTAACTGGGGTGAGGCAGATCATCTGCTAGTCGAGGGGGGCGTGAGGGCGGGGGCTATAGCATCGACTACATAGTACTCGTATAATGCTAATGACCGAGGAGAGCAAGTTCGGGTGGAAATAACTTCGGCCTTACTAGATCTTTACGAAGTCAGCATTCACAATACGGATACGAAGGCGTTGTGTAACAACCAGCCCCCCAGGTATCCCTTATCTGGGCTTCGGCAGTACAGGGGTGATACAGAGCTACTCTTCAAGCTTGTTCAGACTGGCGCAGACATCGTTTGTGGCTGGTGGTTAAAATGCCCACGCTACCAAATCACTGAAAAAGCTGGGACCAGATGGGGAACTCCATATAGGCGATGGAATGGCTGATGTGTCTCCTAAACAGATGGAAGGTGGACAACAGTCTAGCACAAGGACGACGCGCATGAATAGGCTGAGGCGTCCACGCTTTCTCATGGCTGGAAGCTTTTGGACATTTCCAGTTTATAATCGATACCGATAGATTTCTGGCACGTGTTGGGCCTCCAACTGTTATATGCTTGTCCTGTCCATATGTCCTCGGGTCGTGACGTGCCGAAGATGGAAAGATGTCCGACATCTGGAGGTAGAAAGGGAACAGAGTATGGAGTTGACCGAAGAAATTTAGGCAGCGGCGAGGATGAAGTAGCGGAGATGACAGGAAAAGTGTTGACCAAGCAAACAATCAGCCCTTTCGAGATCCACTCATAAAACCCCCACAGGATATTGCTCAGGAATATTCTCCCTATTCGGCACCACACTAGGCACGCTCTCAAAGCTCTTCACCTCAATAATCTCCCCTGCCCAATCCGACATCCTCCTCACCCTCCCTAACTTCTCCATCGCTCTCCCAATTCCTAATAATCTCTTCTCACTCCACGGTCTCCCTAAAATCTCCATCCCAATTGGAACACCCACTGGCGCCGTCACAGTCGCATCACTGAATCCAACGGGAATAGTAACAACGGGGCTTCCCGTCACAGCGGCTAAGATACCATTTCTTCCACTTTGAGAGGGTGCTCCAAGTTTTACTACGAGATTGGTTTGTTCAGGGTAGATGAGTGCGTCGAGGGAATTCCGTTGGAAGGTTTCCGCTAGGGATAGAGTTAGATTTCGAATTCCGGTTTTCACTGCGCTGTAGGTGGCGTTTGAGGTGGAAGAGAGGAGCGAGGTTGTCACATATTCGTATTGTGAGGTGATTACTAGGAACTGGCCGCCAGCTTCGGAAGAATTTCGGGCGTAGAGTTCTGAGAGGGTAGAGGGATGTGAGCCGCTGAGTGAAGGACGGGAGAGGTATGCGTCCATGAACTCGCGATATTCGTAGCGTTGGGTATCGTATCTTGCGAGGATGGTGGAGGAGGTGTAGATTGACTCGTTGATAGGAATAATTGTTGCTTCTGCGGCACGCAGACGAAGAACGTAGGTATCCATTGCGTTGTTGACAGGCGTCGTTTCGTTTGTGGCATTGCGATTGAAGAAAGTGGTGACCAAACCTAGCCTCACGTTTTTTAAATCCACAGAGTCCAGGGCTGTGGCGTAATCCAAGTTCATGGACGAAGCAGGCACCAATGCAGTAGTGTTGTCAGCCGGATCAAAGCCCACTCCAGTCATAACTGTCAACGCAGTAGCGACATCTTTGATTGTCCGGCCAATTGCGCCGAGTGCATCTTGCGTGTAACTTGAGTCATCAGCCTCCACATCTCAGTCATTTCTCAGTGACCATGTCAAAACGTACCTAATCGGAATCACTCCCGCCCTCGAAATCAATCCCCTCGTCGGCCGAATACTAAACAAAGAGTTCGCACTAGCAGGACTCCTTAAAGAATTCACCGTATCAGTTCCCGTCGCAAAGACAGCAAAACTCGCCGCCACGGCAGCAGCAGAGCCACCCGAACTCCCTCCTGGCGTTCGAGTTGAGTCGTAGGAATTTATCGTTTGCCCGCCTAGCGAGGAAACAGAGATTCCCTCTAGAGCTAGCTCATGCAGATTTGCTTTCCCCAGAATAATTGCTCCCGCGTTCTTGAGGGCAGTCACGGCGGGGGCATCGATGGTTGGCTGGGAGTTTTGGAGAGCGAGATTCCCGCCTGTTGTTTTCATATCCACTGTATCATAATTATCCTTCAGGAGAATTGGAATGCAGAAGAGTGGTTGTGATGCATTTCCAGTTGACAATTGTTGGTCCAATGTTTGAGCCAGCGTCAAAGCGTTGGGATTGAGTGAAATGATGGCGTTGATTTTTGGATTTAGAGCTTCGATTCTTGAGAGGAACGAAGAGACGATATTGTGGCATGTGTTTAGGCCTGTGAAGAGAGCATGATGGACTGACTGTATCGTTGCTTCTCGAGAATCGAAAGGGCTCGTTTGTGCTAGTAACGATGGTGAAATCGTCAAAAAGAAGAGGCAAATCGAGAGGTGCATTTTCGGGTATTGTCAGAGTATAGCTGTTCATGCCTCAGCCTGAAACTTATAGTCGTGGGAATTGATATCTGATGAAGACGGGACGTGCCGCAATCGGGTGAGATTTTATGACGTCTTGTACAGGAAATAAGACCTTCCTCTTTGGGCCTAGATCCAGGTGCGGCGGAAAGTTGTTCCTGGAATGATGAGAGATGAGTAAGATATTCAGCCGACTGGCCACCAATAGAGTCTGTTCTAACACGGGTTAAAAGCGGTAGGCAACTGAATCTTCATTCAATTATTGCCCGGAACTTCAACAAATGTTGTAAGACATAACCAGAATCCCCGGGAATAAATATAAACTTGGGAAGAGAACGGAAGAATCAAACCTTTCCGATGCCTGAAACCTATCTATTCAAATTTTGGAAGACTCAAAAGCCTTTTATGTCCCACTCACCACCCTCTCGACTCCCGGCAAGAGAGCTCTGCCCCCTCTTCAAGAACGAACCGTAACCTTTCTGGCCTATTAACCCGCCATTATCTTTATCCCATACGACCTTGCCTCTCAAGATCGTGTACCTTGGCCATTGCTTGAATTTCTTCCCCTCGTAAGGCGAATAATCGACGTTGTGGTGCAACATCTCATTCTCCAATACAAACTCTTTCAACTCGCCAGGTGGATACCAAATCACCAAATCCGCATCGCTCTCTCCAGGCAATAAAGCTCCTTTACGAGGGTAGAGACCGTAAAGCCTCGCGACGTTGGTGGATGTTACTTCGACCAGTTTCGTCATTTTGAGACGATCTGCGTTCATGACGAGGGGCAGACGTGTTTCAACGCCTGGACAACCGTTTGGAATATACTTGAATTGACCGACTGGATATTCCTTACTCAAGACTGTCTTCTTCCCCTTCTCCGCATCGTCGTAGCGGAAGGGACAGTGATCTGAGCTGAGTACCGTGAATGTGCCATCAGCGAGACCTTCCCAAATTCCCTCGTGGTCCTCAACTCCTTCGCGTGGTGGAGGGGAGCAAACACACTTCGCGCCCTCGAACCCCGGAAGGTCAAGGTCTCTCTTCGTAAGAGAGAAATATTGTGGGCACGTCTCAGCATAAATCGGAAGACCTCGTCCCTTTGCTGCGCGGATGGTTGCTACCGACACCGGACTGGAGACGTGGACAATCAGGATAGGGGCGTCGATGAGCTCGCTGAGACAGATTGCGCGGTACGTTGCTTCGTTCTCAGCGAGGGCTGGATGAGATGTCGCGTGGTATTTCGGCGCGTATAGCTTCCTTTTTCCGAGCTGGGCAGTCATCCACTCGATGATTTCGTTGTTCTCGGCGTGTATCATGGTTGTTATTGATTGCTTCCTTGCTTCGAGAAGGACGTCGAGGATTTGGCCATCATGTAATTTCAAAGCTGCGTATGTCATGTAAATCTTCAGACTTGATATTCCCTCCTCTCTCAAAGTTGCAAACTCGCCAAGCGCTTTCTCGGTCGGGTTGCCAACGAGAAGATGAAAAGAGTAGTCCGTGTAACAAGTGTCTTTCGCCTTTGAATGGGTCAAAGCGAGGGTTGGAAGAAGAGAGTCTTGTGATTTGTCTTGGGGCGCGAAAGCGATGACTGTTGTTGTTCCGCCACAGATAGCTGATCGTGTTCCTTTTGATTATTAGCAGAAAGAGCAGGTCTTCGGAATGGCTTATATACCAGTCTCAAAGTTGTCCGCCGTGGAGCCTTTTCCAAACAAGGGAGGCTCATCCAAGTGCACATGTGCGTCAATTCCGCCTGGCTATACATATTCAAATATCAGAAATTGTGATGCTAATTTGACTTGGAACGACAAACCATGACATAGGCCCCTTTCGCATCTATAGTCTTGGTTGTCGATTTGGAAGAAAGGCCACCCCGTGCCGTGATCTTAGCAATCTTTTCGTCCTTGATGCCGATGTCGAACTCCCCAACTTCTTCGGCGGTCACGACGAGGCCGCCCACGATGATGAGGTCAAAGTCTGACATGGTGATTGGTTAGTTGATGCAATTGGAATTGTCGTTAGAGATAAAACGATGGAGAGAAGCAGAGTTCCTTATCGAAAGCGGAAGCTTATCTCCCATGAAGATCCGCTAGCCAAACAGTACCGTAATAGCAATTCGAAAAGTAGCGTGACCATTTTTTTTGTGTCCGAAGCAATCGCAAGTCTGCAAATATAGTAACTGGATTTGGTAGCGCCGTCCATCAACTCTTCCTAGTCCGAGGAAGAAGTCACGTGGTTCAGATATTCTTTATCCTTCAGGTCGTAGAATTTCCTGAGCTTGGCTGAAGAGCTTTATCATTTTGCGACGTATGCTGGTGGTGCGTTGAAATGATG
Source organism: Venturia oleaginea (assembly GCA_013176395.1). Taxonomy (NCBI): domain Eukaryota; kingdom Fungi; phylum Ascomycota; class Dothideomycetes; order Venturiales; family Venturiaceae; genus Venturia; species Venturia oleaginea. The sequence goes on along the minus strand of JABMLP010000021.1, from coordinate 641,904 downwards.
GAAAAAGCTCGAATAATGCTCATTTAGCTCCAAACGGCGAGCTGCAGAACTACGCGGTACCCATCGGGATCTTGGAAGGACCGCCCAACCTGATCCTAGAATGGATTATGAAGCCGGCTCGAGTTTCAGTATATTCAATGACTTCGGAGCCGAATCCGTCCCTATGGAACCAGATTGATAAAGTTAGATCTTGATAGTCTGGTGGATATAGATCTGAATCGATCGGTAGAAATAGATGTGAATGGTCGCGATAGATATAGATCTGAATCGATTAGTAGAGATAGATGTGAATAGTTCGATAGATATCTGCAGAGCTTGCTAGATGTACATCTGAATCGGTTGGTAGATATATATCTGAACAATTCGATAAATATATAGCGAAAAGTTGATGGAAGAGCGGGAAAGGGAGTGATGGAAAAGAGGTGTGACAATTTGGAACCCCTACCTAATTTACCCCTGACAGGCATCTCAACGCCTTTCCGTTTCTAGCCGCGGGCCATCTTGGATCTAAAAATTCTCGACCTTCGTAATCCTCCTTCAACAACAACGACAACATCCAAGCATACACACGCCAGTCTGATTCGCCCTGGAAATCTTGAGAATAGTCTTCTGCATATTGTGGATAGCCTTTTTGAAACTTCTGGTCGCGAGTGCTCCCTAGGGCAGATCAACCGCTGAAGTTGCCACCCACCAACTCCGATGACCAACCCTCAAATTCTGTACGTTGATGCTTACGACAGCTTCTCGAATAATATCATCCATCTACTGAGGACTTCCATCAAGGCCGACGTTCGCTGTGTAAAGATAGATGACTTCCATCTGTTCGAACACGAATACGAGAACTCGCTGGGCAGTTATTTGAGTCATTTCGATGCTGTGGTCATCGGCCCTGGACCGGGCCATCCGATGCAAAAGAAAGATATAGGCTGGATTGATTTAATCTGGAAGCTCCCTGATTCACATTTGCTACCCATTTTCGGTATATGTCTTGGCTTTCAGAGTCTTTGCAATGCTTTTGGAGGAGAGGTGAGCAGATGTGCCGTGCTCAAAGGCCTCTCGCTGATGTGTACAGGTTCTTCGGCTGATAGAGCCACGGCACGGTCTCGTTCTCCGGGTCGATCACAATGGGCAAAGCGTGTTTGAAGGGCTCGAGCCCTTCAATGGGACCATGTACCACTCGCTGCACGTTAATCTGGGACACATTTTGACAACTGAAGACCTTTGGAAACCATCGAGCATATGTCCAAATTTGGTTCCCACCGCCTGGGATCTTCAGGACACTGCAAATGGACCAGTTCTCATGGGTGTCAGACACGCCACGAAGCCTTTTTGTGGTGTTCAATTTCATCCAGAGTCTGTGGTCACTGGCGCAACGATGGTGCATGGATCCATTGAATTTGTTCCAATTGGAGCGAATCTTGTCATCAACTGGTGGAAAGATGCTCAGCGATGGAATTCTAATACAGGGCGTGTACCCCGAAACTGCAAGTCTTTCACAACGGAAGTCGCAAAATCCTTGGACTTTCTGAACCATGGTCAAAAATCAAGGGCCGAAACGCAAAATAACATGTGGAATGCACTTGGACTTCATGAGAAGGAAGTAGCATGGAATGTCCAATCTCTAAAACGCACGACAGTGCAGCAAATTTGCCAGGAGCTCAAACTCCACAGAGATGAGGGAGTTCTTTTGGAGTCCGGGATAACGTTCGATGGATCTCCTCTTATCAAAGACATAGGCCGCTACAGTATCATTGGTCTGGTAGACGAAAACAGTGTGCGGCTACAGTACTTTGTCAAATCATCAAGAATCATCCTTTGTGCAGAAGGTCACGAGATCACTTGTCAAGGGACGATTTCCGACTTCTGGGATTACTTGAAGCGATTCCAGAAGCAGACTAGGTGTACAAATGGTAGTGGCAAGATTCCATTCTGGGGCGGATTTATGGGCTTTGTATCGTACGAAGCCGGCCTGGCTGGGATGAACATCACAGCAGACACACTGGATGATGGAAAATCGCGGCCAGACATCTCATTCGTGCTTGTGCTTCGCAGCATCGTCGTCGATCACGAGACCAAGCTCTCTTACGTTCAAAGCATCAAGGACAGTGACGAAGAATGGGTCTTCAACACTTCATCTGCAATTTCAAAACTTGAAGATGCATCTGGATATGATTCGCCCATGGAAGAAACCCAGGACTTTTCTGCACCACGAGCATGTTCAATTGGCCTTCCGAATGATTGGTCTTATATGAAGAAAGTTGGTCAATGCGACAAGGCTATCCGAGCTGGTGATTCCTACGAACTTTGCCTGACGAATCAGGTCAGGATTAAAGTCCCAAAGCAAGAGGCATCCAAAAATGAGAGCAGCTGGAATTTGTACCAAAAACTGAGCGAGCGGAATACTGCACCATTCGCCGCCTACATCAAACTCAACCACGACAAGGAAAATCTCAGCATTATTGGCAGTAGTCCAGAACGCTTTATGTCATGGACTCGCGATGGGCATTGCCAATTCAGGCCCATCAAAGGCACGGTAAAGAAAAGTCCCGGCATGACAATGGAAGATGCACGCCAGATCCTTCGACCATCACTGAACTCGAAGGACGTTGCAGAGAATCTGATGATCACAGATTTGGTCAGACATGATTTGAACGGCATAGTTAAGCCTGGCAGCGTCCATGTCTCAAAGCTATTTGTAGTCGAAGAATACAAAACTGTGTTTCAGCTTGTTTCGGTCATCGAAGGACAATTGCCTCGAGCGATAACGTCTTCTGAAAAACGCGATCTATTAGTTTTACCTTCTCCGCCGAATTGTCGCGATCCAAGAGCTAAAAGCGGTCTTGCGACGCCGGACTCCCTACCCGAAGCTCCACCACCCCCAGCAAGCTACGGCTCAAATGGCCTCCACCAGCGCGAGCTGCCCACAGGCATCGACGTCCTCGCTGCTTCCCTCCCACCCGGCTCAATGACAGGTGCACCCAAAAAGCGCTCCTGCGAAATACTTCAAGATATCGAAGAGCATATTCCTCGCGGCATCTATTCTGGCGTAATCGGCTACTTGGATGTCGGCGGTGGTGGGGATTTCTCGGTCGTGATTCGAACAGCCTGGAAGTGGAGCGGAGATGACATCGTTGACGAGGATGGCGAATGCGAGGTTTGGAGAGCTGGAGCTGGCGGCGCTGTTACGTCTCAAAGTACCCAAGAAGGAGAAGCGGAAGAGATGTTGACGAAGTTGGCGAGTTTTACGGCTGCTTTTAGTTGATTCTGCGTGTTTGTGGACAGTTTTGAGAACAGGCGGTGGCTCTCGTGAATTGTCAGCAATTTAGAAGAGACAGAGGAAGGGCAACCTTTATCAGTGATACCCCTATATAGACAAGAGGCGTTCAACAGCTTCGAATAATAGATAAGTGCTTATGTCCAGCTCACAGACTACTCTGCCACGCGCTTGGAACAGTTCAGTCGCGCAGTTCTCTGAGTTTCGATTCGGGTATTTGATCAAACGATCCAGGATTATGGTAGTATTGGACTTGCGACGAAGGATTGCTTGATTGCTAGCAGTATTCTGCAAAGATTAGTCATGCCGGCTGAATTTTATCGCCGTGATCGTAGAAAAACAGATCCAATTCCACAACTCCAACTCGCACAATACTCACCCAAAGCCCACGCACAATCCGCCACACTCAAAAACCCCATAACCCATCCATCACCAACCATTCCATCAACGACAAGATGGCCCGCGCTCGATACTTCGTCGTAACTTCTCTGCAAAGCGAGCACAAGTCCAACATGTACACGTCCTAACAAAAAAACAGCTCAAAATTTAAACTCGCAATGAACGATCAAGTGACCGCTACTAATCTGGCCCAAGACGCTCTGGCAGTACAAGCAGCCAGGGGAAGGGTACTTGATTAAACCTGTTCTGCGTCACCAACCGGCTCAACGGCTTCTTGTAAGGATAAGAACGATGTACTTTCGTTTTAACTCTGAGGTTGATTTATACGCTGCCTATAAACACCCCGATCATACCTCCACTCCAATTGATAGCGACGAAGAACAATGGGAGTTCTTTTACGTGGAGGAGTGGTGTTTGTAGGTGGTGGTGGGGTTTGATTCTGGGGATAATGCATTACAGCCCACGGCGCTGAAACGGGGAGGGGCTGGTGGATTGTCAATAGTATCATTTGGGTCTCAAAATATCAAGTCATCCTGTGAAATTCAGTGCAGTTCTGAAAAGTGCGGTGGGGTTCCGGAAGATTGGGGTGCTGGGATATATTTGAGATATTGCCTAACATCGGGATAATCTCGATGTCTCATATATTTGCTAGTGTCTATCTGGTGGAGCAAGGGCCTCGTCCGACCAAGCGACAACAACAACATGGCGATCTCGCATATCGCACGACTTCTGAGCCCTCTGAGGCTCGTCTTGTATCTAGATTGTTGTTGTAGGACTCGTCCTTCATCCCGATATTCTCCTTATCGTCCTACGAGTCTTTCCCGCCGCTGCGCGCGCCGCGCTTAGCCGTTCACCGCTTCTCGACAGACTTTTCAAGTACACCGCTGGCCTCGACGACGTCTTGGGCATCGTTATATTGCACCAGCATCAGAAATCCCTTCCAAAGAGCTCCTTGGCATCTCTAGGGCTCTGTACTTATTAACAGAGCTGACCTGCTAACGATTTTAAATAGTTATACCGCTTTCTTTATGCCTCCGAAGAAGGATATCACCGCGTCGGTTCCTATCAACTTATCCCTACCACCGGGTCACTCTACTCGCTCCTCTCGTACCCGATCCCCCTCTATTGTCTTCGAGACCCAGAGGTCATCTTCACGGTCGCGATCAACAATGCCCAGGCCGCTGAGGCTCGCGCCGTAGAGGCTCACAGGCTAAGGATGGACCGCGAAAAGGAGGAGCGCGACCTCCAGATGCAGGTCAAACGCGAAGAAGCGGCGGCGCGCCTTGCAAAAATTAGGGAGGGCTCTTTACTAGAACTACCGCATGGCACCAGTCGTCCGGGGGCGACTGAGCTGGATAACAGTACGGACTCACGTACGGCGCCTCCATCGGGATCCGCGAGCCTCATACGATTCGCGTACGCGGCGTTTCGAACAACTACTTCTCCGACGAGGCGACCGTAGCCGAAGCTACGGGCTACGTTGCGAAGGAGCTGGCCGCCGGCCGATTGGCTATCTCTACAGACCCGGGCCTGTTTATCGCTCCTCTTGGGATGGTCCCAAAACAAGACGGAACCTTACGCCGGATCCACGACCTCTCTTGGCCGCCCCAAACTTCAGTCAACGACGCCATTCCACGCGTGTTTGGCAAGCTACAGTACACCAGAGTCGACAGAATTGTTCAGCACGTCCTTCGTACAGGCCGGGGCTGTCTTCTGATGAGACGCGACATTGCGCACGCTTTTCGCAACATCCCTGTGGATCTCATTTCGTCCCGGTATCTTGGGTTTTGCCTCAACGGCGTCAATTATCAAGAACTCTGCCTCCCTTTCGGTCTCAGGACTGCGCCATTTATCTTCAATCTCTTTGCGGAAGGTCTCCATTGGGCTCTCGACGAGCAGGCCGGCACGCGCAGTATCCCTACCGCGATCGAGCACTACCTTGATGATTTTATGTTTGTGTGTACGTCTCAAGAAATTTCGGACCGCGTTTCGGAACTCTGGATCAAGACCACCGATCGACTTGGGATTCCTCGCAAGGATGCCAAAGACGTGGTCGGCACGGCCGTCGAGATATTAGGTCTTCTGGTTGATACGGTACGCTTGGAACTGCGTCTCTCCGACGAGAAGAGAGATTCTTTGATCCAGGCTATCCGTGATCACCTCTCCGAGACAAGGCCGCGGCTCCGGGATACGAAGTCCCTCGCCGGGCGGCTCAGTTGGGCCAGTGCCGTCATCCGCCTTGGCCGGGTTTACACTCGATCGATCTGGGACTACCTGAGCGGAGCATACGGAGAAGTCAATCGGCACTTTCGCCGAGCCCTGACTAGCGGTGTACGAGACGACCTTCTCTGGTGGCTCCATGCGCTCGAGCTAACCAACGGGGTCTACTTCTTCGATTATCGAAAGCGCCGTTGTTTCCACCTTTTCACTGATGCCTCCGGACAACAAAGCCTCGGCGGCTTCTTTTTCGAGTCCTCTGAGACCGATGTCTCTTGGGGGGATTACACCAATAGTATCGCAATCGAGCATGCTTTTATTGCTGAACCGTCCAATCGTTCGGCGTTTATCAACCCTAAGGAGATGGAGGCTGTTGCCGTCGCATTCCTCCGTTGGGGACCGTCTCTCTGGGCACATAATCGGGTCGTTATCCACTGTGACAACTCTACGGCCGTGGCCGGGTTGACGAAGGAGGCTGTTCGTGGTGAGAGCAACACCCATCTCCGCACTATTGTTACTCAGGCCGCTGCCTGCGATATTGTTATCGAAGCCCGCTGGCTTCCATCTACGGCTAACGGCCTGGCCGATGCCCTCTCTCGAGTCCAGTTTGATCGTATCGCCTGGCTCTGCCCCCAATGGGGCTCACCGCTTTCGATCTCACAGTTCCGCTGAACTATTGTTGAACCGTCCGATCGTTCGGCCTTTATTAACCCTAAAGAGATGGAGGCCGTTGCCGTTGCCGTTGCATTCCTCCGTTGGGGACCATCTCTATAGGCATATCCGGCCGACGCCCTCTCTCGAGTCTAGTTTTCGATCGTATCGTCTAGCTGCCTCCGATGGGGCTCACCTTTTTCGATCTCAGTTCCGCTGAACTATTGGTGAACCGTCCGATCGTTCGGCGTTTATCAACCCTAAAGAGATGGAGGCCGTTGCCGTTGCCGTTGCATTCCTCCGTTGGGGACCATCTCTATAGGTACATCCGGCCGACGCCCTCTCTCGAGTCTAGTTTCGATCTTATCGTCTAGCTCTGCCTCCGATGAGGCTCACCGCTTTCGATCTTACAGTTCCGTTGAACTATTGGTGAACCGTCCGATCGTTCGGCGTTTATCAACCCTAAAGAGATGGAGGCCGTTGCCGTTGCCGTTGCATTCCTCCGTTGGGGACCATCTCTATAGGTACATCTGGCCGACGCCCTCGCGAGTCTAGTTTCGATCGTATCGTCTAGCTCTGCCTCCGATGGGGCTCACCGCTTTCGATCTTATAGTTCCGTTGAACTATTGGTGAACCGTCCGATCGTTCGGCGTTTATCAACCCTAAAGAGATGGAGGCCGTTGCCGTTGCCGTTGCATTCCTCCGTTGGGGACCATCTCTATAGGTACATCCGGCCGACGCCCTCTCTCGAGTCTAGTTTCGATCGTATCGTCTAGCTCTGCCTCCGATGGGGCTCACCGTTTTCGATCTCACAGTTCCGCTGAACTATTGGTGAACCGTCCGATCGTTCGGCGTTTATCAACCCTAAAGAGATGGAGGCCGTTGCCGTTGCCGTTGCATTCCTCCGTTGGGGACCATCTCTATAGGTACATCTGGCCGACGCCCTCGCGAGTCTAGTTTCGATCGTATCGTCTAGCTCTGCCTCCGATGGGGCTCACCGTTTTCGATCTCACAGTTCCGCTGAACTATTGGTGAACCGTCCGATCGTTCGGCGTTTATCAACCCTAAAGAGATGGAGGCCGTTGCCGTTGCCGTTGCATTCCTCCGTTGGGGACCATCTCTATAGGTACATCTGGCCGACGCCCTCGCGAGTCTAGTTTCGATCGTATCGTCTAGCTCTGCCTCCGATGGGGCTCACCGTTTTCGATCTCACAGTTCCGCTGAACTATTGGTGAATTGTCCGATCGTTCGGCGTTTATCAACCCTAAAGAGATGGAGGCCGTTGCCGTTGCCGTTGCATTCCTCCGTTGGGGACCATCTCTATAGGTACATCTGGCCGACGCCTCTCGCGAGTCTAGTTTCGATCGTATCGTCTGGCTCTGCCTCCGATGGGGCTCACCGCTTTCGATCTTACAGTTCCGTTGAACTATTGTTGAGCCGTCCGATCGTTCGGCGTTTATCAACCCTAAGAGATGGAGGCCGTTGCCGTTGCCGTTGCATTCCTCCGTTGGGGACCATCTCTATAGGTACATCTGGCCGACGCCCTCGCGAGTCTAGTTTCGATCGTATCGTCTGGCTCTGCCTCCGATGGGGCTCACCGCTTTCGATCTTACAGTTCCGTTGAACTATTGTTGAGCCGTCCGATCGTTCGGCGTTTATCAACCCTAAGAGATGGAGGCCGTTGCCGTTGCCGTTGCATTCCTCCGTTGGGGACCATCTCTATAGGTACATCTGGCCGACGCCCTCGCGAGTCTAGTTTCGATCGTATCGTCTGGCTCTGCCTCCGATGGGGCTCTCCGCTATCGTCCTTACAGTTCCGTTGAATTCTTGCTATCCCGGGGATTGCAACTTTGGGCTTGGCGCGCTGTTCGTGGCAGCCGTTCTTTGCAGGCTCATCGGCTTAAGCGCCATGCTACTCTGCTATCGCCGACGTTCGGCAGATACCCTGGTCGGACTCCGGTACTCGTACAAAGCTTGCTAACGTGCTTCGTCCAGCACCTAGCCTCGAGTATACTTCCTACGATAGCGAGCTCCTCCCTACAGTTCATAGGTTCTTCCTCCGTACCCTTCGCGAGCGAAACCTTGGCCTCTCTGATGAGTATATTACCCTCTTATGGTACGGCTTGGCCCAGAACACGCGCAACACGTACGGCGCGGGTATCAAGAGCTGGGAGAGGTTCTGTACGCTGGAGGGCTGTGTAGACTATCCCGCAGAACCCCTCAATCTCGGCGAATGGATGGCAAGGCGTGTCATTACTGGAGGAGCGAAAGGCATCATTTCCGGCGCTACAGCGGCCAGCTACCTCTCCGCAGTACGTTCAAAGCATATCGACCTGGGATACCCTATCAGCGCGTTCGCTGATCCGATGCTCCTACGCGCAAGACAGGGGGCTCTCAACCTCAGGCCTCCGAAGCGCAAGAATAGGCTCCCTATTACTGTACGCATCCTTGAGGGACTGACGGCTGTGGAACCGACCACCGGAGCCGACCTCAATCTCGACACTCTCTTCAAGGTGGCCTATGCTGGTTTCTTCCGCCTTGGCGAGCTGGCTTACACTAGAAGAGATAGGGAGCACCCGCTGTTCTCCTATACTCACGTCTTACGGAGCGATATCGCCTTCCATCGTCATACGCCTAGCCATCAGCCTTACGGGGTCTCTATTTTCCTGAAGCGTAGCAAGACCGATTACGCTAATCAGGGCGTTCCCATCTCCATCGCCGCAACGGGAAAACCTACCTGTGCAGTAGCCGCCCTGGTAAGACTTTTCAGGCACGATCCGAAGCCGCTTTCGGCGCCTCTCTTCGACATCGGCAAAGGGCATTGTTCGGCCGCTGCTGTACACATGCAACTACGCCGACGCCTCCTCGCTACTGGTATTATCTCCTCGCTGGACGACAAGTCCTACACAGGCCATTCCTTCCGCAGGGGTGCTGCTACGGACGCAGCTGCGAAGGGAGTGCCTGAGCTCGAGCTTAAGGCAGCGGGTCGATGGTCCTCCGAAGCTTTCCTCCGTTACATATCCCGTTCGTTCGAACAGCAGCTTGCAATCAGTCGCCTGTTCCTGATATGACACCGTTGTGTTCACCCGATCGCCAAAAGCTATACTCTGCTTCGCTACACCGCTGTGTTTCTCGCCTCTACCCTGGACCGAGTATGTCGTACAGACTCGCCTCCTATCCCACCTCGTTTCCTTCTTGTTTGTCTGGGCCGCAGGCGCTTCGCTTCTGGGCAGTAGGGCACCTCATTTGCCTTCAATCGAGAAGCAATTGAGCCGTGGGCATGCCATCCTGAGACCTACCCCGTGGCTGAAGCCCCGTGTGGCTGAGGAAGCCTGTATGGCTCAGGGCTCAATGGCTTGCTCGCTCACAATGAAAATTCACGTGCCCTGGCCTGCGTCCGGCCAATCAACAGATAAAACGTGCCAGATGACCGTGATCCGAAGGCGTGGCGAGATGGAGATAGACCTTAGATTATACATAAAGATAATCAGAGTATGCTTGTTTCGAGACTTGAATATCAGGGAATAGGATGGAATGCTAGATTCTGACCAATGAATTCTAATCACCCAAAACAACCAAGGTCTCATCAAAGCTTCACAGTGCACCTCTGCGAATGCATCAAGACCTCACCCTCCTCTTGTATAAGAATCGAATACCTCCTTTCCTTAACAGCATTACAGCGTGCTTTAAACCCAGGCACCGATCCAGTATACCGAGTAATAGATCGGGTTTACTTCTACGTAATATGCTTATGTACACCAGTCATCCAGGAATCCACCTCATTCAATAGGAAACCTTGACCACAATCTAGCACATGCTGCGTTCACTGATTCATTCCCTTCTTTGTTGCATTAAAATTTATGGAGTTATCGCGAAAGTTACCATTTTGCTATAAGTACGCGCTCTTAATTTTGGTATTGAATTATATATCATCTTCTATGTTAAATTTCTTGGTGAGAAAGTGGATGGACTTTGAGGTCTCGGGTTGAGGTGAGAAGGGCTCCGTCAGTCCCATTTTTCGAGTAATGAAACCATAAGAATAGCTTTCAGAATCAAAACGAGCTCCCGAAAAGTGATTCGTGATAATCCTTCAGTCCATACAAAGCGTTCTGTTGGATAAGGTAATTCACCATAACCAAGTTCCACCTTCTGCGGTACCTCTTACTTCCAATCCGAGCTCCCTCATGCGCATCAAAGAATATATTCCACTCAATCCGGGACCAATGATGAGGACATCGTAGTCTAAGCCCGTGTTCAGGCACTGGAACTTGTTCGAGTTCACGGCGGAATTTACATAAGTATCTTATGTCTACAATCGAGTAGACCTCAGCGCAAGGAAGTGAGAGCAATATCTTAGAATAGATAAACAATGAAAATAATGCGTCTTCAACTCCCAATGCGAGCCTTCAACCTTGATGAGCATCTCTCTCGGATCCGCATTAGCCAAAGCTTGGATCGTGCCGAAGTCCCGCAGATCTCCACTACAGGGAAAGTGTATGAGCTTATCGCGGCATTGACAGCGAACTTGAATACGAGCTGGAATGCGAACCTGTGGAGCGGTTAATATGGGATGACTGGGGCTAGTTCGAGAAGAGTAACCTGAATTACCGGAAGTGGCATATGGGATACCGCTAGCAACTCCACAATAGCAGCATAGTGACCACAAATTCGCAGACTACGGACGCAGCTGCATAGTTTCGGCCATCTCAAATTTGACTCACGGACTCATTGCCGTAGCCGCTGGCGGATGTCGATCTTTCAAGAGACGAGGCTGACCGTCCAACCACATGAACCAGGATTTGGATTTGAGTTTGTCGAGAGAGTGTGATTTCAAAGTTCGGACCTATGCTAACCGCTTAGACTCCCAGTATGACTCCAGATCACGGAGAAACGCCCATTTGAGCTTCTTACCCCAGCCCTCTTTATTCCAGGCATTTAGAGCCGCTGGGAAATGGGGAACACCATCTCGGACTGCGCTATCGTGGGCAATAATTGCAAACACATCTTCATGGCAATCGAGTTCTTGTAATTGTCGGACGGTATGTGTGGCCAAAGGGATATCGAGGCCGAACGTCATATCGAATAATGTATCCTCTGCCTCTCTTCCACGCGATGTTTGTAGCTCTTCGCAGACATGACCAGGACACAATGGTGTATCGCCCTCGGAGTGAAAAGAGTCGGGTGAAATTGTTGCAGGCATGGGAAGCAGTTTGGAAGGCCGCATGATTCCTGAGTAATGACAAACATCTCCTCCCATCAAAATAAAAGTATCCGGATTCATCGTTGTGCGTGCAAGGCCACATAAGTGACCGACTGCGTGGCCAGGACTGTCGAGGATGTAGAACGAACCGTCTCCGAAATAATCAAACGCGGGGAATTGTCCAATTGACAGAGCTCCTGGGCCATCAAAGGAGATTTCGCGCAGTGTTCGTCCTCTATTTTGCGGTTAGTCTGTTGGGAGATACTGAAAACTGATCGGAAGAGAGACTTGCGTATAATTGCTTTCCAGAATTGGAGACAATGGATTTGAGGGAGCGCCTGGCAACATAGCTTTTTCAAAACCTGGTCCAACTACCAAACTTGTTGTGCTAGGAAAGAGCGAAGGATCACCGATATGATCCCAGTGCCAGTGACTGATCTCTCATGTTAGCATATTGATCTCAATTTTGTCGTCGAACATAGCTGAAGGCCAACGGCGCGATCATAGAAGCTACTATCTCATTGATCTCAATTTCCATCTGCGAAAGTCAGATCCAAGCTCACCTCCAAATCATCGCCTCGATTTCTTCAAGTGCAATGCCGGACTCTTCCAAGGTATTTGCGACACTTTGTTGGGTTTCAGGATCGTTTTAAGACTCCGTTTCTGATGTGTACTTGATGCATCAAAGTTCATGCATCAAAGCATAAATTGAGGGTACTCAAATGACTTGAATATGCTGTAGATTCCTAGCTTTTGAAGTCATGCGATTCATTATCTTTTGAAGCTCGTATTTGTGTAGTTCGTGCGTTTGTAGCTTCCAACACACTTCTACCGAACTGAAACTCGTACTTGGTCGTCGGTAGATAACTTGCGATGGAAGTGGCGTAGTTGTCATAATCTTCTCTAATTCCGAGATCCCAAACAAGCTTACGGCCTGAGGGATGCTCGAACAAGAAGCAGAGGGATGGTAAGGACTTGAATGTCTCCAAGCCTGGAACCATAAGCGCCATGAATCGCTGGAGAATCGCAGGCCCAAAGCTCACCGGGTTGATCATTTTGACCACCACTGCTTCGCTGCCTTTTGGAAACAGAACCGCATCTTTGAAAGGAGCCATGGTTAATGAGAAAATGAGTAGAGGTACTGATACGACACTCAAATGCTTCACACACCAAAAGTCAAGTTACTATGGTGTCCGACATACTAGTTGTTAGTCCCACGTTAAATGCGGTGATCTGAGGGCTTAATAATTCGGTATTTTACTCAGATCTTGGTGATTTAATACATTTATAAGCAGAATCTGATTGGCCATCTTCCTATCACCGCTTTGTATAACCTCCCTCAGCAGGGGGTGAGGGGGTAAGAAACTGTGTATATACTGAGAGATCTACAGCTTCAAATAGACTAATTACAACTAATAGCCATGTAACCGTAGTACAAGTCTGCTTCGGCAAAGGGTATTGCCGTGGTTCTTCGATGGATCCCGGCACATTCTGGCATCAAGGGCAACGAAGCGGCAGACAAAATGGCCAAAAGAAGTACCAAAGCAGGGAGCGCAGTCCCGTCAGAGATACGACTACGCTCAGCACTGATTAGGCAAGCAAAAAAGAGCTGTCAGCCAAGCAATAAACCACTGCGAGGAGGGAGATTCACCAAATCTATCGATGCTGCTATCCCTGGAAAACACACACGCACCATCTATAACCAGCTATCCAAAACAGAGGCCCAAACCCTAGCTCAATTACGGACGTCACATTGCCGACTGAACAAGTACCTGAACCAAATCGGAGCGGTGGAGTCGCCATTGTGCGAAGAATGCGGAGTCGTGGAAAGCGTACAGCATTTCCTACTCGATTGCAAACGATGGAGCGAGCAACGGCGGCTCTTAAGAGAAGCGACCGAACCAAGGAGCGACGTCTCCTATTTAGTAGGAGGCCGCTCAACACTTACAAACAGAAGAGGAGAGATGATTGATGGTCCAAAATGGACGCCAGATGTAGCAGCGGTGCGAGCGACAATTGCGTTCGTAGACGCTACAAAACGATTCAGCCGAGAGACGGAATAGTCTCTAACGAAACCAACTCCGAGCATGTGGACTCACTCATTAAGATAGTACCCATGCAAGCAGCAATCCTAGATCCGACACCCCCTTTTTACTAACCGCCAATCTCTGATCCTATCAGTCTATTGGTAGACGGTAAGTTGCGCCTTTCGTTTTTGTTGTTGTTTCTGGAGTTTTGGTCAATTTGAAAACAGAGTATGTTGGAAAGATACGTTATAAAATTAAAAGGTTTGGGCTTGGAATGAAGGGAGCGTTGACAGTGGGATATAATGTATAATAGAGAGTCGGTAGTGTCCCCCTGGAGCCATACTGGCCCGACGGGTGTATTGAATTCATCCATCCATCCATTCGGCAAAGATCCCGGCAATCCCAGCAGCTTTCTACATCTGGCAGTGATTTTCACCGCTTTCCAAGAGTAATCACCATCCCCCTATTAAAGCACCCCTGGAAGTTAGATATCGACGCCCAATCGGGATCAGGCGCTATTTCCTTAGGCTAGACCTTGCTCCCACATACATGTTTGTGAATCCTAGAAGAAGACTCCAGGAAGCTGGGACGAACTTTTTGCTTTCACGCCTGAATTTCTGCCTTTGATTTCTGTTCATCGCTATCAAATATGTCAGCCGACATCGAGAAAATTATTCCTCTGGGGCAGACTGAGATGAATGAGGAAACCCAGGACACTAAGCTGATAGAAACGGTCCACAACGATGAAGCCGTAAAAGTTCTCGCAACTTACCACGGGGAGGAGACTTGGGAGGATGCTGAGGAGAAGAAGCTTCGGCGAAAAATTGATTGGAAGTTGATGCCGATACTCTGCTTGACATATGGGCTACAATACTATGACAAGGCCATGTTGTCTCAAGCCGTACGGAAGGGCTTCTGTTATGGCATCTGAAATCCAACTGACATTAAACAGGCACTGTTCGGAATACGACAGGACTTAGGCTTGTTGACAGGCACTCGTTACTCGTACACGGCAGCTATCTTTTATCTCGGTTTCATTCTGGGCACCTATCCAACCATGCTGTTGGCTCAGAAGTTTCCTGTAGAACGAGTGGCGTCGGCGACGGTGACACTCTGGGGAGTTTGCCTCATCCTCACGACCGTTTGCACAAACTACAAAGGCATTTATGCTCAACGATTCTTCCTTGGAGCGCTGGAGAGCGGTATTAATCCGATGTTCATGCTGATTGTGGTGGGTAATTACAATCATAACCCTTCGTTTGTTCTGTGGCTTATCGAAAAACAGGGATCATTCTATCGCAAGAACGAACAATCCATACGTATGGGAATATGGTATAGCTGCACTGGCTATGTATCCATTTTCTCTCCATTGATCAATTATGGCTTTGGCTCGATCAACGGCGGCAAAGGCACTTGGCGGTATATGTACTATTTTGCTGGTGGCCTGACCATACTTTGGGGTATCGTGATCTTCTTTGTGTTGCCACCAGATCCAGTGCGAGCCAAGGGGTTCGACGACCGAGAGAGATACATTATGCTTGCCCGTTTGCGCTCAAACAACTCTGGCGTCCGCAACACGCATTTCAAGGGCAAGCAAGTTCTGGAACTCATTTTGGACCTCAAATTCTGGTTAATGTTTACCATTGCTTTCTTATGCATGGTACCTAATGGCAGGTTCATGCTACTGGCTTGAGAGCGGACTCCAGCTAACTTGCATGCCAGGTCCAATCTCTGCTTTCATTCCCATAATCGTCCAAGGCTTTGGTTTCTCATCACTGAACTCCATTCTACTTATCATGCCCACAGGTGCATACGCAGGCACCCTCCAACTTATTCTGACATTCCTTGCTGGAAAATATACCAATATTCGGTCTTATCTTGTGTTTGGTTCCTTCATGGGCACAACGCTTGCTGCCGTCCTGCTCTGGAAATTGCCTCTGGCAAATCTTGGAGGCTTGCTGTTTGCAACAATCATCTTGCCTTCCTTTGGTGCCGGATATGCTGTCATGATGGGACTTCAAATCGCCAACATTGCGGGATATACGAAGAAGACTTTTGCCTCATCTGGTCTCTACATTGGATATTGTCTTGGTGAATAAGTCATATACGGATCTATGCAATTTCACTAACCCGGCATAGGCAACTTCGCCGGCCCCCTCGTCTTCCAAACCAAAGACGCACCACGTTATGTCCCAGGTTTCATTGTTGTAGTGATATGCGTCATCCTGGCTGCAATCCTGATTCTTGCGTACGCCTCTCTTTGTAAAAGTGATAATCAGCAGCGCGACAAGGCTGGCATCCCCGAAGGCTTCGATCACGCATATGAGGACGACCTCACGGATAAAACGGTGAGTTACTCAGATCACTTAACCCCTAGCGCAACGCCTACTGATCATCTCTTACAGAACCCACAATTTCGGTATATCTTTTGAAAGGAGCAGGCGAAGAATGAGTTCTTGAGACATGCTTATCTGGAAGACAATATAGCCAAGGATTCGGAGAAGGTAATCTGTTTTTACGAATTAAAGGTGGAGGTCTCGCGACTGGACTTTCAGCAAGGAATTGCCTGCGCCTTAGAGTGATCGTACGTAACCTGCCCTTCCCTTCCGAACAATCATTTCATGAGTCGGCCATTGACGCGCTCAGAAAACATTCCTTCAATGCTTCAATGCCTGGTGTCGATCCAGTATCGAGACTTATCCAACGCCACCATATTGGGATCACCAAGTTTCTTCTCTTGCTCCAGAATTGGGCTCTTTCCTTCCATCGTCCCTAAGATTCCCTCCAGATTAGTTCCCGTGTGTTTCTGTAGCTCGGATATCGACTTTTACCCTTATAAACCCGGTATATTTAGATCGAATGGAAACTGGTTCGGTGATTTATAGAAAAAGAGGTCGAGAGGAGAGATTGGGTAGGATATAAGAGTTCCTTAATGCGGATTCGTTGGTGCTTGGGCCGGCTGTGGTGTTATAGCCTTCGGTTCGTCTTCTTGCGACTACGTCTGCATTTGAAGGGGTTCTCGTAATGCCTTACGTTTGAGCATATCGCAGATGCTCTTAATGACTGTACGGACTCTGGCAATGAAAGGCATGTTTAAATTGGTGTGTGAGGAATTTGGAGATTGAGGTGGGTGCTTCGAAATTGCGGTTGTTTCGAGGTTGAGTGGTGGGAATGGCACTGATTGTTAGATAGTAAGTTCAGACAGCGAGATCTGAAGGACTGATTCCAATAAAGAATCTTTGTTAGGAGAGTATAAAGGTGGGTTTGTTTCACGCAAACGAGATATGCTGTTGCTGCTCTGCAAGCTGTTATCAAATAATCAAGTTCTTTGAATTATCAGTCTGCAATCAAGTCTAACCTCCTATCCAAAGGATTCATCGATAGCTGGCTGTGCTTGAAAAGCAGGTACCTCGCCGCCATAGATATGCTGAAATGCCCCGGTCCCGCCTATATGCCCTCGTTGAAAACTCTGTTCAATGCCTCTGCCTTGGGAGCCAGAAAAGACTTCTCTTGCTATGGAACTTATTCATCTCGTGCAAGAATGCCCCATATCTTTCCGACGTGATTGATTGCTGAATAAAAGCGTTCGAATATTCATCTCCTTGGCTAGGAACTCGGGATATCGTGTAAGAAAGAGAACTCGCTCGGTTTGCGAAGGTATCGGAGGGCGAGGAGACTAGGACGTGGACCGTGGGATTTTCTCGAAGGATATGTGTGTGAATAGCGGTCGAATAGCTGTGAGATTTGAACGGAGTAGGTCACCATTCGGTGAGTGGTCCTATTAGCTTGCTGTCAGATCCAATGGCAAAATCATATCAAATGAAGGCGGCCGTCACAAGAAACGAGTGCAGAGGAACACAACAGATATGGCTGCGAAGATAGCTGCTACTCAAACGGTGAACGCTGGCTATATCACGGCTGTTTGATCAATCTTCTAGACAACAAAACGCTCTCAGGAACATCAGAATAGATATCAATGACCTTCCAACTCTCTCAAGATGATATATCGTCTGCATCGGTTGCCTGGGCACTCCCATCGCTCATCTGCCTATCCTAAGGACCCTGCCATAGTCCCGCAGTCACCCGGCAGTCACAGCCACTGCCCGGGTCGAAATATCACATTATATTCTGCTTACCTAGCCAATCAAAACCTCCCGCTCCAGAGGGAGTGTCTGTGCAACGACTCCACTTGAGCCATTACTTAACATCAGGGGCTTCCAGTCCATGAAGCCCTTCGATTTTTCAAACCCTCTTCCAAAACATCATGATACAAACACAATCAGATGAGTCCCCTCCCTCCTCCCTCCTCCCTCATTCCAACATTCTTTCATCCGTTCACAACACTTTTCCAACATCCTTCAGAGTTCTCACCCATAGGCGAAGGGATTGCTGCATTGTGCAATCGTCTTCAGTCACCGGGGTGAGCAAAGTTGCTCGTCACTCTCGCAGCTGGAGCGTTCTCACTCCAGGGCAAAATAAGATGGGCATACATGCCGAACAAACTTTTCTGTACTGACCTTTTCTTCACTAACATTTTCTTCACTAACATTTTTTTCACTAACATTTTCTTCACTAACCTTCCTTCACCAAACTTCACTCCCTAAGCTTCCTTCACCCTCGGCAAAGGATCTTTGCCTCCAACACTGATCTTCAGAAGTCGGAGGAAGAACAAACTTCCACGGCGACTGCATCAGCTGCTCACTGGTGTTTAGTCGCGGATACATAGCCAACACTCTTCCCTTCCCTCACGGAAAAAACAGCAGAATCTTTGCCTCTAGCACCAATCCGATTCTAGTCCAGATCCATGTCGCATGCCCTTGAGCAGTTCAAGAAGGCTCTTTACTTGCGCTTGCTACTGTGCTTCGCTTTTGATTCTAAAATTGGAGGCCGTCAAGCCCTTGAGTGGTTGCGAGTGGAGCTCCTTCGTGCAACGAGTTTCCGCGGAGCTCGATGCCAGAATTGGCAATACTCTAGGCCTTCCCTCATTTCACAATCTACTTCCGGACATACAGAAGCAAGCGAGAAGCCAGTACCGGAAAACTAGATCCTTAAATGATAGTCTACGAGTGAGCTCCGTTGTCGAAAACGTGCGGCGAAGTTGCCTCTACAATTTGCAACAGAAAGAATTGATGACAATTTTTCATGTGGAGAAACGGACCACAAAAGCCAACAATGGGCAGTCAAAATTTCCCAGGCCCATTGGAGCTGTCTCTATTCGAAGGGTTACCGCTGATGATTGAGACTAAGCCACTTCTCCATCGTCGTGCAGATACGAAGCATTACTCACAGGTTCCAGAGAATCAACGGCATTACTCCGATCATGGAGTACTCAGACATTAACTACCAAGCCTCTGCATCTTCTTCAAGCCGATAGAGTGCAAATTCATCAGCCCAGGAGACTCATATACGTTCACAGAAGCCACATCAATCCGCGGTCTCATAGAGCTACCCTCTTTCTGTGATTTCACAATTACTTCTATCGCCGACGAGGAATAAGCGAGGATGGCATGGAGAAGCTTCAATCTTTCTCGAGGATAGAGAGACTCAATTTCCCTCGAAGCCTGGAGATCCACCAGAGAAGGAAGTATCAAAAAGATTCGAGGCAAATCCGTCTTTATTCTAGGCTTGTGACACCAAGTCTAACGCTGATGATATCTAGACTTTTCAGAGCAGATCACACTGTAAGAGACACTAGAGTCGTCTCTCGGCTGTCATCAAACGGAAAGAATCACATTTTTTAGGCCATCGACGAATGTCTCCATCTCTCTCGTCACGCCAGACACGTCCTTCAAAGCCGAACCATCATCTTATCCTTAGAATCCCTTCCATCGATCTCGAGGATCATAAAGACCTTCATCGCCTGTTCCTTTGGCGGTCCAAGTCTTGGGAGCCATCGGCAGGCTTTCGGGGTCTGGAAGAGCCGGAAGGACACAAGAAAGCGCACGACTTCTAGTCGTGATTTGAAGTGGCAAATACAATTTGCTGAGCATGGCAAGCGAGATGGCTAGAAAAAGCAGGAGTTGGAGAAAATGGAGTCATCTGCCGGCTGCGACGTGGTGTTGCAATATGGTAATGCTTACGGAGGAATAGTGTTGAAACATCTTTCTATCTCCATCTCGCCACGCCTTCGGATCACGGTCATCTGGCACGTTTTATCTGTTGATTGGCCGGCGCAGGCCAGGGCACGTGAATTTTCATTGTGAGCGAGCAAGCCATTGAGCCCTGAGCCATACAGGCTTCCTCAGCCACACGGGGCTTCAGCCACGGGGTAGGTCTCAGGATGGCATGCCCACGGCTCAATTGCTTCTCGATTGAAGGCAAATGAGGTGCCCTACTGCCTGCACGTATAAGACGTTGACTACAGGGTGTAGGCGGGTGGGAATCTAGATACAAGACGAGCCTCAGAGGGCTCAGAAGTCGTGCGATATGCGAGATCGCCATGTTGTTGTTGTCGCTTGGTCGGACGAGGCCCTTGCTCCACCAGATAGACACTAGCATCTATCTCCATCTCGCCACGCCTTCGGATCACGGTCATCTGGCACGTTTTATCTGTTGATTGGCCGGCGCAGGCCAGGGCACGTGAATTTTCATTGTGAGCGAGCAAGCCATTGAGCCCTGAGCCATACAGGCTTCCTCAGCCACACGGGGCTTCAGCCACGGGGTAGGTCTCAGGATGGCATGCCCACGGCTCAATTGCTTCTCGATTGAAGGCAAATGAGGTGCCCTACTGCCCAGAAGCGAAGCGCCTGCGGCCCAGACAAACAAGAAGGAAACGAGGTGGGATAGGAGGCGAGTCTGTACGACATACTCGGTCCAGGGTAGAGGCGAGAAACACAGCGGTGTAGCGAAGCAGAGTATAGCTTTTGGCGATCGGGTGAACACAACGGTGTCATATCAGGAACAGGCGACTGATTGCAAGCTGCTGTTCGAACGAACGGGATATGTAACGGAGGAAAGCTTCGGAGGACCATCGACCCGCTGCCTTAAGCTCGAGCTCAGGCACTCCCTTCGCAGCTGCGTCCGTAGCAGCACCCCTGCGGAAGGAATGGCCTGTGTAGGACTTGTCGTCCAGCGAGGAGATAATACCAGTAGCGAGGAGGCGTCGGCGTAGTTGCATGTGTACAGCAGCGGCCGAACAATGCCCTTTGCCGATGTCGAAGAGAGGCGCCGAAAGCGGCTTCGGATCGTGCCTGAAAAGTCTTACCAGGGCGGCTACTGCACAGGTAGGTTTTCCCGTTGCGGCGATGGAGATGGGAACGCCCTGATTAGCGTAATCGGTCTTGCTACGCTTCAGGAAAATAGAGACCCCGTAAGGCTGATGGCTAGGCGTATGACGATGGAAGGCGATATCGCTCCGTAAGACGTGAGTATAGGAGAACAGCGGGTGCTCCCTATCTCTTCTAGTGTAAGCCAGCTCGCCAAGGCGGAAGAAACCAGCATAGGCCACCTTGAAGAGAGTGTCGAGATTGAGGTCGGCTCCGGTGGTCGGTTCCACAGCCGTCAGTCCCTCAAGGATGCGTACAGTAATAGGGAGCCTATTCTTGCGCTTCGGAGGCCTGAGGTTGAGAGCCCCCTGTCTTGCGCGTAGGAGCATCGGATCAGCGAACGCGCTGATAGGGTATCCCAGGTCGATATGCTTTGAACGTACTGCGGAGAGGTAGCTGGCCGCTGTAGCGCCGGAAATGATGCCTTCCGCTCCTCCAGTAATGACACGCCTTGCCATCCATTCGCCGAGATTGAGGGGTTCTGCGGGATAGTCTACACAGCCCTCCAGCGTACAGAACCTCTCCCAGCTCTTGATACCCGCGCCGTACGTGTTGCGCGTGTTCTGGGCCAAGCCGTACCATAAGAGGGTAATATACTCATCAGAGAGGCCAAGGTTTCGCTCGCGAAGGGTACGGAGGAAGAACCTATGAACTGTAGGGAGGAGCTCGCTATCGTAGGAAGTATACTCGAGGCTAGGTGCTGGACGAAGCACGTTAGCAAGCTTTGTACGAGTACCGGAGTCCGACCAGGGTATCTGCCGAACGTCGGCGATAGCAGAGTAGCATGGCGCTTAAGCCGATGAGCCTGCAAAGAACGGCTGCCACGAACAGCGCGCCAAGCCCAAAGTTGCAATCCCCGGGATAGCAAGAATTCAACGGAACTGTAAGGACGATAGCGGAGAGCCCCATCGGAGGCAGAGCCAGACGATACGATCGAAACTAGACTCGCGAGGGCGTCGGCCAGATGTACCTATAGAGATGGTCCCCAACGGAGGAATGCAACGGCAACGGCAACGGCCTCCATCTCTTAGGGTTGATAAACGCCGAACGATCGGACGGCTCAACAATAGTTCAACGGAACTGTAAGATCGAAAGCGGTGAGCCCCATCGGAGGCAGAGCCAGACGATACGATCGAAACTAGACTCGCGAGAGCGTCGGCCAGATGTACCTATAGAGATGGTCCCCAACGGAGGAATGCAACGGCAACGGCAACGGCCTCCATCTCTTTAGGGTTGATAAACGCCGAACGATCGGACGGTTCACCAATAGTTCAGCGGAACTGTGAGATCGAAAACGGTGAGCCCCATCGGAGGCAGAGCTAGACGATACGATCGAAACTAGACTCGAGAGACGGCGTCGGCCGGATGTACCTATAGAGATGGTCCCCAACGGAGGAATGCAACGGCAACGGCAACGGCCTCCATCTCTTTAGGGTTGATAAACGCCGAACGATCGGACGGTTCACCAATAGTTCAACGGAACTATAAGATCGAAAGCGGTGAGCCCCATCGGAGGCAGAGCTAGACGATACGATCGAAAACTAGACTCGCGAGGGCGTCGGCCAGATGTACCTATAGAGATGGTCCCCAACGGAGGAATGCAACGGCAACGGCAACGGCCTCCATCTCTTTAGGGTTGATAAACGCCGAACGATCGGACAATTCACCAATAGTTCAACGGAACTGTAAGATCGAAAGCGGTGAGCCTCATCGGAGGCAGAGCTAGACGATAAGATCGAAACTAGACTCGAGAGAGGGCGTCGGCCGGATGTACCTATAGAGATGGTCCCCAACGGAGGAATGCAACGGCAACGGCAACGGCCTCCATCTCTTTAGGGTTGATAAACGCCGAACGATCGGACGGTTCACCAATAGTTCAGCGGAACTGAGATCGAAAAAGGTGAGCCCCATCGGAGGCAGCTAGACGATACGATCGAAAACTAGACTCGAGAGAGGGCGTCGGCCGGATATGCCTATAGAGATGGTCCCCAACGGAGGAATGCAACGGCAACGGCAACGGCCTCCATCTCTTTAGGGTTAATAAAGGCCGAACGATCGGACGGTTCAACAATAGTTCAGCGGAACTGTGAGATCGAAAGCGGTGAGCCCCATTGGGGGCAGAGCCAGGCGATACGATCAAACTGGACTCGAGAGAGGGCATCGGCCAGGCCGTTAGCCGTAGATGGAAGCCAGCGGGCTTCGATAACAATATCGCAGGCAGCGGCCTGAGTAACAATAGTGCGGAGATGGGTGTTGCTCTCACCACGAACAGCCTCCTTCGTCAACCCGGCCACGGCCGTAGAGTTGTCACAGTGGATAACAACCCGATTATGTGCCCAGAGAGACGGTCCCCAACGGAGGAATGCGACGGCAACAGCCTCCATCTCCTTAGGGTTGATAAACGCCGAACGATTGGACGGTTCAGCAATAAAAGCATGCTCGATTGCGATACTATTGGTGTAATCCCCCCAAGAGACATCGGTCTCAGAGGACTCGAAAAAGAAGCCGCCGAGGCTTTGTTGTCCGGAGGCATCAGTGTAAAGGTGGAAACAACGGCGCTTTCGATAATCGAAGAAGTAGACCCCGTTGGTTAGCTCGAGCGCACGGAGCCACCAGAGAAGGTCGTCTCGTACACCGCTAGTCAGGGCTCGGCGAAAGTGCCGATTGACTTCTCCGTATGCTCCGCTCAGGTAGTCCCAGATCGATCGAGTGTAAACCCGGCCAAGGCGGATGACGGCACTGGCCCAACTGAGCCGCCCGGCGAGGGACTTCGTATCCCGGAGCCGCGGCCTTGTCTCGGAGAGGTGATCACGGATAGCCTGGATCAAAGAATCTCTCTTCTCGTCGGAGAGACGCAGTTCCAAGCGTACCGTATCAACCAGAAGACCTAATATCTCGACGGCCGTGCCGACCACGTCTTTGGCATCCTTGCGAGGAATCCCAAGTCGATCGGTGGTCTTGATCCAGAGTTCCGAAACGCGGTCCGAAATTTCCTGACGTACACACAAACATAAAATCATCAAGGTAGTGCTCGATCGCGGTAGGGATACTGCGCGTGCCGGCCTGCTCGTCGAGAGCCCAATGGAGACCTTCCGCAAAGAGATTGAAGATAAATGGCGCAGTCCTGAGACCGAAAGGGAGGCAGAGTTCTTGATAATTGACGCCGTTGAGGCAAAACCCAAGATACCGGGACGAAATGAGATCCACAGGGATGTTGCGAAAAGCGTGCGCAATGTCGCGTTTCATTAGAAGACAGCCCCGGCCTGTACGAAGGACGTGCTGAACAATTCTGTCGACTCTGGTGTACTGTAGCTTGCCAAACACGCGTGGAATGGCGTCGTTGACTGAAGTTTAGGGCGGCCAAGAGAGGTCGTGGATCCGGCGTAAGGTTCCGTCTTGTTTTGGGACCATCCCAAGAGGAGCGATAAACAGGCCCGGGTCTGTAGAGATAGCCAATCGGCCGGCGGCCAGCTCCTTCGCAACGTAGCCCGTAGCTTCGGCTACGGTCGCCTCGTCGGAGAAGTAGTTGTTCGAAAAGCCGCGTACGCGAATCGTATGAGGCTCGCAGATACCGATGGAGGCGCCGTACGTGAGAATACCAACTAGGTTAGTCACCAGTGTGCGCTCTGGATATCCTGAGAGGAGGCTTATCCAGCCAAGAGGCTTGAAAGGCGACCTATTCTCAGGCAGCGGCGGGCCATCGGGTTGGAATACAGCAAACAAGGGCTCCGTATTCGACCGGAACTCGTCCTTTGGCTGCTATTTGGCGACCTTGAGAGGGTCGGTCTCCGCCTTAGGCCTTGAAGCCTTCTTCGGACAAGCGGTGGCGGGGTGGTTTTGCTTGCAAGTGGTACAGACATGGGAGCGCTTGCACGACTCACCCCATGTACATGCTCCTCTGTTATAGCTAAGGCAGGTCTCGTTTTTGAGGGACGAGTCGCTGCGCTTTCGCTTCTCAGAGCTCTTCGAAGCTGTACGAGCAGCTGCCGACTGAAGCTTTGCCATTAATTGTTGAGCCTCGAGATGAGCCTTCGACGTAAGTGGATTGCAGAAGCGATCCTGAAAGGCATAGCTGAGGTTCCAGTGGCTCGCCGTCGTAATACCGCGCTGGATTACTTCGGCGTGGAATGTGAAGACCAAGAGGCGCACGGAGGCCCAGTCGTAGTGTAGGCACAAAGCCTCGGCCTTGGCGCGAAAGGTATTGATGGCTTCGTACGTTGCAGCGCTCAAAGTAGGGAAGAGAATATAGAGGAGGCTAACGTAGTAGGTGAATGCCTCGAGCCAGAAGCGTGGTGCTGGATAGTCCTCGTACGATGCTGTTGCTTTGATTTTGACGAGATTCGCCGTGCCAGTAGAGACGTCGAACCGGAAACGATCTTCTCCCGGAGATGCAGATGGTACCGGGTCCGTCAAGCGTAAACGTACGAGGTTTATTGGCTCAAAAGTGCCATTCTTGACGCTCTCCGCAAGGTGAATGGGTAGGGCAGGGAAACGCATACGAAGTGTCGAAACCAGCTGGTTATCGAGGGACTTACCCGTACTGTTATCCGGCTCAGTCGCCCCCGGACGACTGGTGCCATGCGGTAGTTCGAGTAAAGAGCCCTCCCTAATTTTCGCAAGGCGCGCCGCCGCTTCTTCGCGTTTGACCTGCATCTGGAGGTCGTGCTCCTCCTTTTCGCGGTCCATCCTTAGCCTGTGAGCCTCTACGGCGCGAGCCTCAGCGGCCTGGGCATTGTTGATCGCGACCTGTTCGAGGGTCAGAGCTAGAGGCGGTGCCCGTGGCGGGGCTAACGTGGGCTGAGGTTGAGTAGGTGTCATCCCGCCGCCAATGGGTGTAAGAGACCGTGAAGATGACCTCTGGGTCCCGAAGACAATAGAGGGGGATCGGGTACGAGAGGAGCGAGTAGAGTGACCCGGTGGTAGGGATAAGTTGATAGGAACCGACGCGGTGATATCCTTCTTCGGAGGCATAAAGAAAGCGGTATAACTATTTAAAATCGTTAGCAGGTCAGCTCTGTTAATAAGTACAGAGCCCTAGAGATGCCAAGGAGCTCTTTGGAAGGGATTTCTGATGCTGGTGCAATATAACGATGCCCAAGACGTCGTCGAGGCCAGCGGTGTACTTGAAAAGTCTGTCGAGAAGCGGTGAACGGCTAAGCGCGGCGCGCGCAGCGGCGGGAAAGACTCGTAGGACGATAAGGAGAATATCGGGATGAAGGACGAGTCCTACAACAACAATCTAGATACAAGACGAGCCTCAGAGGGCTCAGAAGTCGTGCGATATGCGAGATCGCCATGTTGTTGTTGTCGCTTGGTCGGACGAGGCCCTTGCTCCACCAGATAGACACTAGCAGATGTATGGGATGTTGATCACCACGCCAAGCGCACATGTTTGATATATATGATCTACAAGTGGCTGTACACACTCACTTCTTGACACTTCTCGAATCTTCTACATCTTATGTATATAGTTACGTCTTATTTCTCAGTTTAGGAGAATGAGCCATTCAATCTTTTTGATCCCTCAGCAAGCTGTTTCTCAAGTGTCCAATGAATGCTTGGCCTGCACCATCATATTTCATCAAATAGTAATGCTGACTACAGCCTTGGCCTTGTCTTCTAAGCAGGATCTATGAGTCATCTGTTCCAGTTTTCAGTACAATTATTCTTGTACAGATAGCCCTCATTTCCACTCGGTTTGAGGGTCAGGCAGTCACTCATTCAATTTATACTCATATCACATTTTTGGTGTTGTTCAAACTTCAAAAACGTGGACACTCCAACTCCAGTGTAGAATGGATCATATGGATCATGGAATTCGGTTTGGACTTTCGAATTGGAGAGAAGGTGGTCAACAATTCGGGCAGGAATCTCTGCACACGTTGACCTGGTTATTAGAGATGGAGACAACTCAATAGGATCATTGAAAGGATGTCCATTGCAAGGCGAGAGAAGAGAGCAAAAGCATATTGACCAGGCTGACAGTCGGCGGTGCTCCTGCAGGACGCTTTGGAGGATGAAATGTACCCTACTTCTTGCTAGCTGTTCGCCTTAGTTGATTTTGGAGAGCCATTGAAATCTGTCCCCTTCGATGCCTCATTTTGAGAACCTTCCACACTTTTTACTGTTGTCTTTTCCTTTCAATAGCACTTTCCTATATCTCGCATATCACCTCCATTTAACCAAGATATCAACGAAGATAAAAGCCATGGACATGTCTTTCAAATCCAAGATCCGCTCGATCATCAACAAGATCCTCCTCCTTTCCAGCTCACGCAAGCACCACCGATCCGGATCGGATCTTCACAAGATATACATCGAAACGGTGGCAAGCTGGGTGGTGAGGGCTCGGAACGCCAACAAGGACATCTCAGGTTTACAATTGGACCAGGAAGAGCTGATATGTGGGACATGGAGGATATGGACCAATAGCAAGCCTCACCAGCAGCGCAGAAAGCAACAGACGACGAGCTCTCGCTAATCGAGCTGCCCAAAGCCTCTACCATCTCACTCTCCATTAATCTTCAATTGCAGCCTAAATAAATCCTCCAAAAAGTAGCCAAAGGAGCAAAAGTCTTCGCGACTGAGATTTTGGAGTATCAACAATGTAGCGCCAAGACCATCAACATGGCAACCACCTGCCCGCTACACTCGAACCCCAGACATCTTTAAAACCCATACAGCTCATATAATCTTGAAGATATAGCTCAATCCAAATAATTGCGGTTGGGGCAAGCTGACCTAGGCATTGACTAATACACAGTTCCAATCAGTTCGAAGTGTTCAAAAATGATCTGGACAGGGTTTCAAATGCAGCATCTCAGCGCTGTTGACGAAGCTACAGGTTCTATTTCTCGATAGACGCTGACTTAATCACAGGAAGCCTATAACGTCCAGCCTCCCTCAAACCTTTCCAAACCCATCGCCTGGCTTCGGGAGCACATCGACGACGACGCAACGGAAGAGCACCTGGTCTGTATCAAAAGTGGTGTATCAGCTACTTCAAGTATCTTAAACAGATCCTATACTCTTGAAGAACCGTTTCCAGGTCCCCCATATACTTTCCTCATTGGGACGAGCCAAGAGATGGAGGCCGAATTAGGCAATTCGGTGGAAATACAGCGGAGCAAAGCTATATCAAGGATTTGAGGCAAAAGAGATCAGAGAGAACGCTGTAGACGTTGCACAAGACAGTCCAGGCATGGGAGAAGCTATCAGCCTACCGAAATACCGGAGGCTGTAAGGATCTAAGGCAAACAATCAAGCCCTGAGAGGATTTCAAATTTCCATAATCGAAAGGCGCGTAGCTCCCCAAATCTGCTCGGGGTTGATGATGGACTTTGGGGAAGGAAGAATATTGAGGTTGATTACTTTCCAGCACCATTGACGGAAATGGAGACCACTACAAGCAGACCAGAATGTCGCACACGAACGAGTTCGACCTTACTCAAAGGCGACCAGTAGAATATTTTAGACTCCCAAAAATACTGGAGACAACCTCCAAAGTCTGGAACACTGGATACCTCTCTACAATTGAAGTATCCCTACTGGAGTGGACGGAGGCAATAAGCTGATTGACATCGGTACAAAAGGCGGTAAGGAAGCGCGAGCTTCAAATGTTCCGGCGCCGTAGAATGTGCAGAGTAGACACTCTGGATGGATGGTACTGTTTTGAGGACGTTTAGAGGGCATGGCAGGGTCTCGCACTTCATGCAGTTCGAGATGAGTCGACAGGCCTGACGGAGGCAGTCAGGTAGTGACAAACAGGATAGCAAAACCTCGATGGGATGAGGCTCCTATATGTTCGAGCATGTGCTGGTTCGAAGTGGCTGCTCGGACAGGAAATCAAGACAGAGCCAGGCATTTAAAACAGTTTTCTTGGAAACGTAGAAGGCAATCTTTGTCTTGCGATCCGTTTGTGTTCATTTCTTTGTAGTCAAAATCTCTCGCTTGCAGCAAACGATTTTGAAACAGCCCGATTTTCCGGCCAGCCCCAGATCTATGACTGCTTCGAAGATTATCTCAACGATTATCAAGAATATGCTCGTCTTTTCTGTGCCGCAACACGACAATTCGCGGCATGAGATTATTCCGAGACCTTGAAGAACATCCGCTCACTGAAGAATTTCCGCACGCAACCTCAAACCACCAGCGAATCGAGTCGAAGTGACTTTCGTTCCATGGACTCTTCCATCTAACGAATGCATTGCGATGTTGTTCAATAGCATCTGGAGTTGACGCGTCTCTCCACAAGCTCAAAGCGACGATCTGGGCCGCTCCTCCATGCTGAGAGTTGGAAGAAAGATACTCCCACCCAGTATTCAACTCGAAGCATATCACTAACAACAAGCAGTATCGCAATAAATTTCTTTCGCAATAGATCGGCATCCATCACGCCTATCAGATGTGCTCTCCGATAATCCGCACATCCTCAATCTTCACAGAAGACGCACCCAGTAATCAAATTCGAAAACCCCAGGCAAGCCAATGTCAAACTTGTTATACTATTGGGCAAACAAGTAATCAGTAATGGATCTGACCAACCGCTCACCCTTCAACGACTTCTCCGCCCCATTCTTCCTCGGGATCGATATACAAACCCCTGCCGGAGGACGTCTACAGCAAACTCGGAGTCCAAATCCAAACATAATGCAAGCTTTCTCAACGGCAAAGAGGTTGTCGAAAGAGCAAGAACGCGCAGCTGGAAACACGTTGCAATCTTTTAGACAATAAGAGTGCTTCAAGCAAAGAAGATGGCGCAAGCCTTCGGTCTGGATTTGGCCATCTGACAGGAACTGGATCGGACATCATATCGCTTGCGGATGCAGACGTGAAGGCGAGTGGCTGACAATATGACAGCGACTTCCAGCTCGAATGGTGAAAAGTGTCGTAAATCTGGGATCATTGAAGGCTTGATATGAAGGACAACACATCCCGCTGGTGACTTGTGCAGCCTTGACTCGTTTGGTATTGACAGGAAGGGCACAATGGCAGTAGAGTTGTAGGTATACTTTCATGAGATCGAGATTCCTTTCATAAGAAGGGATATCCAGTATCTCTATGCATAGTATAAGCCGATCGGCATAGCGAGCAAAATTGACGAAGGCACGTTTCCAAATTCAAGTGCATGAAATACGTTCACATAGCACTGAGCTCAGCCTCGATCAACCATTCCCATCTCTCGTCGTGTGAAGCATCTGGTATTCTTGTGCGCCAGTACGCCCTTTATGAATCATTCGCAACCAAATCATGCGCAAAGCAGAAGGATCTCTTTCGCCCCGCCAATCTGTGCTGTTCCACCGAACATCCTCCCCAAGCAAAGCCTTTCAGATAATAGGCAGCGATATTGCGTTCAAGCTCCTCTGCTCAGAAGTCCACCTCCTCATCATACGGGGCCCGGCCGAATCTCCTCCTATCCGCCGGCCACCGGACTACCTTGTATTTCCTAACGTTGGCGAGGTAGGTAGCAGTGACAACCCTGTCTTCGATCTCCATCTTCGTCTTCCCCGGCATCGGTAGGAGCTCTTGGCTATGAAACAATCATATTAGATAGGCACATCGAGGTGTTAACGTGACTATGATGCCTTACTCCTCCCCTGCCGGCTCGCGCTTTGCGAGACAAATAATGGCCCGGGCCTTCTTCTCCAACACCTTCTGCTTGTGCTCTTTGCAGGTGGAGCGGACCTTGTTGGTGATGTTGTTGTTGGCGGGAGAGGCGAAGAAGGAAAATTTGGCCATTGTGAGGTTGTTTGATAAGTATATCGTATATTGATGTTTGCGAGAGTGTAAAGAAGTTGTTTGGCCTGATTGTATGCGAGAGTTGACGTGGGGGAGCGTATATAGCTTGATCATTCGGGGTTTAGGAGCGTTCCTTGGTTTTTGCAAAAGATGCCGAAAATGGGTAAGCCGACATAAATAGCACTTCTTGCGGCCAAAATCGCACTCGCAACAACAGCAAAATCCAACCACCGACCACCATAACTTCCACCTCATACAAAGATCTCCAGACTTCCGCATCTGGTTCCTCATACCCTCTTCACTCAGCTGCTTCACTCTTATATCAATTGTCTACGCGTGGTAGTGTCAGGATGGGCTCAAGGTTTCAGCCTTGATCTCACTTTGCACTCGCCGCTCCTCACCACCACCACCACCCACACACGCCTATACTTCGGCAGGGAGGTTGCAGAGGCTTTTTTTCGCGTCTCTCTCACTTTCGACAACCTCGCCGCAGTTTTTCAACTATTAGCGACGTGTCATCACATGTTGGGTGAGTTCAGCCTCCCCGCCTCTTGCTAACCACAAATCACCATACTTCCTCAAGAGCTTCGGCGCTTATTGCACAGCAATTTCTTGGTCGTTGAAAGACTTCTTCATCGCTCCGTCACGCATTCAGCAGATCGGTGGTGCCGTTGAAGTTTTAGGCCGCAAAGGTCTGCTTCCCATCAAAACCCCAGTGTCACGTCGCAACTCGCAGTCAACGAGCAAGACAAGAGAGGCAACTCAGAGCTCTTGTTCCGCGCAGTCTTTGACAGCGATTGCAATTTTGCAAACTTGTCACTTTGTGTGATCCACGATTTCGGCAAGTCCTCTCCCTCTTCCACTCACACTCACAGCTTATCCTATGATTAGATAGCAAAGCCCAGCCCTTCGTGTGGGCAGAAAAGTAGTAACCGCGTGCGCGGTACCTCGAGCTGGCGCCTGCTAGGCGTGAGGAACAGGCGGCGCGACGTTTGAACGCGACACGGCCTTTATCTGAAGAGATGAATTTCACCACCTTTCTCTGCAGACCCGAAGCTTGCAAAGCAAACCGCTGACGATTGTTCTAGGCAACGCGCTCAATCGATTGGCATGCGACTCCTCCTCTTCACCGACCGTCGACAATATCACAATCCAGCTCTTCACGACTTATCTTGGTAAGTCCTCATCTTCTACCCCTCACATCACCACTGTCATGATGAGACCCCCAGTTTAAAGTTTCAAATTTCCAACTCATCGGGGAGCCACGATTTACATAATTACCCATTTGCACCGCATTTTGGATTCTTGGATGTAACCTGGAGCTCCGTCCTGAAGAGGAACAAATCCACATCCTGATCCAATCTCACCATAACAAAAATCATCCAAGCCCATCAAGACACTTCGCTAACAGTTTGTGCAGGTCTTTACTGGTCATTCGTGAGTCGAGCACCTCGCCGCCGCCGAAGAATGACACACATCGATGGTACGTCTCACCCCTCTCTCCCATACAAAAACATGGCAATGATGACATTGCTGATCTCTGTATTACCAATTGTTTGCGACGGCGGCAGCGTTTATCTCTGTACCCACTTAGATTGTTTTGAGGATTCAAGGTCTCTGTACCCGGTCGCCTTGTCTTCAGGAGTATAGATCTTTGTACCCAATTGCTTGGCTCTGAGATCATGGAGTGTAAACATATCGACCGGTCTATGTTGAAAAACGTTGAGCGCCTGAGCCATCTTCATCACCACAAACGAGCATCCGAAGTCTTCGAAGAGTTTGCTGACAATGTCACAGATCTTCGACTTTCTTCCTCGAGCATCAACTTTTACCACTTCCACGACTCTCTCCAACTTAAGGTACGCGCACCTTGCACCTCTTACCCAAACAAAATGTCATGATGAGCGACAAATATACCCACATGAGCGTCCGCTTTTGGACCTTTTTTCAGTTTGCCAGAGGTGGCGCAAACATGAGCGATAGATGCTGCACTTGGTCGAGAGCAATGCACAGTAGCTGAGCATCTCCACATCTTTCCCCGCAGCAAGAATCTTAGCAAGTTCCTCGCTAACAAATCTCCCAGATTTCCTCAGCCCATTTGCGACTTTAACTCCTCGAGTTCAAGCTGTTGGCTACAACTTTCCGAATGTGTGTCTTTCCCCTCCCCCTTCCCCCTTCCCCCTTCCCCCTTTCCCCTCCTCCCCAAACTTGCTCATGATTTAGGTGCTTGATCGACGTTTTAAACACCTTCCAAATCCTTCTTCTTTGGCTTCGAAGCTCGTTTCAGTGCTTAGCTTCCCTCCTGCTCGGTAAGCATCATCTCTTTCCATTCCTTCATCCTAAACACAAGCTTGTCTGATGACATTTCGGCACCAAATTGGGAAAGAGAGCTATCTTCCGGAGAAACAATTTGCTCTAATCTGACTAATGGTGTCTGGTCGTGTTTCTGTGGTTTGTCGTCTTCGGATGCACTGAGCCTGGTTCACTTCAATTCGCTTTCTGTTTAAGAAGCCGTTCTGATCACAAGCAACAAAGCGCTATTAGGATCTCATCGTTAGAGATGAGGAACTCTGCCTAACTCGATTCTCTCGCAGAATTTCGGACCTTGATCGGAATTCGAGCTCGACAATGCTCCGATGTCAACCATTTGGACATTTCCCCCCCATTGGTGCTCTTCTCCGCGATTAGGACCTCGAAGCAAAATTCACCCCTCAATGAAACCCGGTCAAGCCTAAAACTTGACCACTGTGGGTAGAACCGGCGAATCTTAAGCTCTGTTGGTGGATGTTGTGGTGGCAAAGTTATGGTGGTGGAAGTAGTTGTCCGTAAAACTCCCTCGTCCTGTAGTCTCTCTCGCATTCAACGATGACACAAAATCGTTCGCGAAGCAATCTAACCGATTACTGATGAATGGAAAGTTCTGCGGTCTGATCTGGGTGATACAAACGCCCAATGCTCGGAGCCTACAGTTCAGCAGCCCAATAACTCATTCCAAATCGGATATCGTCAGCGCAGAATGGCGTTCAGGAGGCCTCTGACTATGGTAAATTTTCGCGTTTCTTTCACAATCCTCACTCGGCGCCTTTGTGATGACAGAACATGGTTCAGTATTTCTAGGTGGCCCAGTCACCAGTGACGATATCCATTTTCATGTCTGATCTGACGGCGAAGACTTCACAGCTCGTCGCAGGTGAGCCTTTCCAGTGTCAAGAAGTCGATCGGAGCTGAACGACAACAGGCTTGTTCCGATCAAAGTCTCAGCCAGATACCTGTTCTCGCTGTGAAACAGCCATTCTTCGTGGAAACTTAAGCGAACATTGGGAATGACATTAGGCAAGGAATTGGCGAGTCTTCTTATTCAACGCCCGATCCCAAGCGCGCGCAATGATGAAAGAACCAGCGTCCATCTGAGGTGACTCGGTCACCGTTGATTATTGTTTAATCTTCTGATCTTCCACCGCTATCGACTTTGTTGAGACATTGTGTTTCGAAGGTACCATCAAGCTGATGTCTTCGCAACTTCTATCTTCACACACGGCGAAGGAAGCTCCCCTCGAGGCGGCATTTTCTGTGAACGCAGTTTGCAAGGTCTGGTATAAATGCACTGACAATCGTGACTTTATTAGCAGACGGGCGCCTTAAATGAGGTGGCTAGGCTTTCCCATGCCATGTCACTAGGCAGGAGTCCAAGATCGACAGGCCCTGGTTCTGGATCGCAGCATACTTCCGTGACTGGCTGCACGATCCGCATCGGGAGCAATATTTTTATTTTGCAAGATCCGTCATGGCTATATCTGTGTACCCATGTACACGACATTGTTCGCAAACGGGCGCCTAGGAAGTGGCTAGGCTTTTCAATTCCTTATCACTAGGAAGGCGCCCAAGATCAACAGGCCCCCGGCTCTGGGTCGTCTCTCCCTTCGGTGGCTGCACGATTCGCCTCGGGTTCAATAGCGCCAACGCACCAAGGGTTCTTAGCAGATACTACAGGACATGCATAGAGACTCGGCATGAGCCCTCCCCCTTGATGCGACATGTAGCGGCCTATCGCGGTGAATTGCCGGCAGTGGTGAAACACTGCTGCCAGTCATAAGGCGAAGTGGGAAGGGCCTTAATCAACTTCACAAAGCCGAGCATGCTAGAGTAGAAGGCGAGCGGCGGTTTCGTTTCGATGGGAAGCTTATGGCTAGCGAGGTCTCTTCCACGAGACATCGCCCCGGTTTAAGCCAAATAAAGACAATTTTTCTGGCTCAGCAGATTCGACCCCTTCGTTTTAGGCAAGTCATCTCTCTTTTCGGCACACAAATAGCATGCAAGTTTTCAAGAAAGCTCAGGCTTCAACACAAATCCAGTTCTTT
Source organism: Venturia oleaginea (assembly GCA_013176395.1). Taxonomy (NCBI): domain Eukaryota; kingdom Fungi; phylum Ascomycota; class Dothideomycetes; order Venturiales; family Venturiaceae; genus Venturia; species Venturia oleaginea. The sequence continues at coordinate 606,775 of JABMLP010000021.1, read as the reverse complement.
AGAGTTGCATAGGTCCATCTCTTCACCAGTACACCTCTCAGGTCGTACAAACTCAAATCTTCCACGACAACAAACAAGATCCTTCTCTTCTCTCAAACATGCATCTCAAGATGTCTTCCTCCCCACTCCACACCTTATCGGGATGGCATCCGTCTTCAAGGGCTAATTTTCGGATGCGACAGTCAAGACACTCATAGGTACGGTGTCGATCCGGGGCATGCTGTCCATCTTTGATAACCAGTCTTCGGGCAAGGCTTCATCGGGATGCAGTGCCAAAAGTGGTATTCATTGTGGTAGAATAGCCCTTGGTCTCGAGGGCCGCGCAAGAACAACCGATGATCCCAGATTTAGTCAGATTCGGTTACAATAGCACGCGCACATTTCGTCGACAGGTACGTAGTAATTGTAATGATCTCTCCCTTGTTCCCATCAATATGGGCTGTTTTCCATTTTCGTCATCGACAACGACTGGATCTCGATGTTGCAAGTCGGATCTCATGTCAAGGTGTGCATCCCATATGCAAAGCGTCGCATCCGTCCAAAGTTCAATCTCCGTATTGGCCATCGGACTTGTGGATGTCCTACACACTGGCAGATCTCTGTGGCTTCGGCCGGGATGATATGGAAGATCAATGGTTTGAGTGCTGAGATTATTCGAGTGCATGATAACCAGTGCATGATAACCAGCGCATTGCACAACAAGACTGCGAGATAGAGATCGCTCGCAGGGTGTTTTCTAGTGAGCACATTCCGATCCTCAGCGAACTTCATCTGGATGCCTCCCAAATGCATGCAGAGTGGCGTCCATGCTCTTTCTTGGATGAACGGTGTAGTATTTGATGTTTGTTGTAAATTTGCGATGGTCGTCGGATCCTTTTTCCGTCCGATCCTCGGCAAATTTCACCGCTCATTTTTCAAGTCACGCTTTTCCATCAACCTCCCAAGCTCTTTCGTATAGCCAGTCCATCACATTGTTTGCATTCAGGTTGCATTCTTTTTCAATGGTGGAAGGTCGCATTGAATTCCATCGTGAGGCGTGTTAGGTAGTTAGTTTGTGATCGATTCCAAACTCCGCCAAGGGGACAGACTTACGGCGATGAAGTGTGGTGCTACCGCTCGAACGCGCTCAACGTCTGTTGAGATTAGTTGCCTCCCAGAGTGCATCCGAAGAAGCACACCGTGATCATCACGAGAGACCAAAAAGCGCGCCACTGGTAGTACCGAATCAAAAACTCCACTGTGCGGTATTTTTCCTAACCAACTGCCTGATCTGGGGCATTGCTTGTTGGCACATCGCCAATTAGCCCAGGGGATATCTTTGCGTAATATACAGAAAGTCTCATCCAACCTTGCAAGACCCAAATTCCAAATCGCCGCCATGCTCGCTAAGGTCCAAATAGTTGTTCATCGTGTTATCCGTGGGTATCGTGGATTCATCAGAAAAATCTCCACCATATAAAGATGGTCATGACTAGAAATAGTCCTCCGATCGGTCCGTACTATTTTTCTTTCGTGAGCCCAATTTCTTTGCTGTCGAAATGAGAAGCTGGATGAAGGTACGACCACATGCCAAAGCCCAATCAGCAGCATTATTAGTAGGATGGCAAAATTCAATGCGAGCTTCAAGCCAGTTGTAGGAGAACGAGCCTCCGATTGTCCGGCGCAGCGCCAACGTGGCAAGGTAGGCGGGAAGAACGAAGAAGCCCTTGACCGCCTTGAACCATAGATACAGATACAACAGGGACAGGAGAAACATCGCGGTCGTCAAAATGACAACGATGAAAGGCGCGTAGATTGAGGCTGCTGCGCAGATTACATAGATAACAATGTTGGGGCCACTGAACGGTAGAGATGCACCGGTGGTGCTAGAGGCGAAACAGATGATGGCTCCCCACATCAAAGTCTGGGTAAGAAATGCAGAACTTACTTTGGCAAGAAGGAGGTCCCAGTTGATCTTGATGGCTGCCTTTTTGTACTTGCGAGAGTCTTCTCGGAGACGGCCGCTCATCTCTCCCATCTTATCTAGGCTGTCGCCGCGATATAGGAGCTCCTCGATGTTTTTCGTCATCACCTTTGTCACATCCTTCAGCTCGTCGTTGAGCTTGTCAAGGTTTTGCGTGGCACGGCTGTCTTGGTAGGAGCGCTTGGCCTTCTGTAGGTAGTTGTCGAACTCAATGTATCCGTAGGACTTTGCGGTGGAGCTGAGATACTGGCCGGAGGGGTAGACGGAGGTGAACTCGGAGGAGACGTCAGACAGGTAGGTAAATGCCAGTTTGCGCGGGTATGACTGGTCGCAGATGCATAGGAAGATGACCGAGTCCTTGACCAGGTAGCTAGGTCAGAGAGTTAGTCACTGTGCAGGCTCGATTCTTGCGCCTGTTGTTAGTATTGGGTGCCGATACGTACTGGATGGTGAATTGGTCGCTCTCGATGGAGGCCTCAGTGGCCGAGTTCTTGTTGAACATACGGACCAGCTTCTTGACCTTGGCCTTGATGTCGACTAGGGCAGATTCGGCCTGGTGGTGAGTGCTGGGTTAGCAAGCTGTCTTCAGCGCGTCGGTCGCTGGACAGATCTGTGGGAGGGCACTGTACCTGCTCATCATCGACAGAGCCGCAGAGGATGAGGCCTGGGGATCAATTAGCACGTGTTGGGCAACATGTTGCCTATGCGAGTGAGTAAGTACTACTGACCATCAAGGCGGATCAGTTGGGTGGAGCGAATCATGGCGGCGAATCGCAAAGGGGAAATTCGGCGAGGCGTTCGAAGGTAAGAGAGAAAGTGGCGATGCAGTGCTGCAGACAGAGGTACGGCAGTCTGCGAAGCGCAACGCCAGGTAGAATGTCACGATGTATGATACGTGGTGGTGAATGGGTGGATGAGATGCCGTTGTGGTTGTGGAAGCAAGGATGTTTCCGCCTGGAGATTAGGGGCTGCCTCCGAACATCGAGCCTCCGTTCGAGGGGTAACCCTCGCTGCAACGCTGCAAACACGGCCCTTCCTCGACTCACTTCATCGCCGTTTGCGAACAACATCAAAGAAACATCCGATGGAGTCCTACAGCTTGCCCACGGGCTCCCCCTTTTCTAAACTCGGAATCTCGCAGCAATCATCACCATCCAGCAAACTACCTAATACACCACAACCATTGCAGGCCGGCAGGAAGCGGTCCCACGAAGAATCAGAAACTTCTGCCCCGAAAACGTCTTCGTCGCCCAGCAAGAAGCACAGAGAGGGAAGAATTATGGAAAATGAGGCGCCGCCCAGTAAATTGGAGAAGGTTCTACAACAACGGAAGTCCGCCTCCAGCGCAAAGTTGCTGCCACTATCCTATCGAAATGATCCAATGCGGTACGTTGCTAGGTCTCGTCGTTGTCTCTTTTCATCTGTTTGAATTTCCATTCTTTTGTGCCTTCACCTGGGGACTTCAATGGTCCTTTCCCGCTGACCATAGTCACGGATTCCTCCTCGTACTTCCATCAAACGGTTCGAAGAGTATAGCTAATTCCCAGCCAGAGTGGCAAGCACCTACAAAAGAGACGCCGCAAATCCTGAAATGTCCAAGTAATTTCAATTGAGTTGCATTTCATTTCGTCCTCCAAACTAATTCATCCAAAGCAGCAACTACAAAAAGATAACATCAAAAGCATCGCGCCTCGGCAACATCGACCTCGAAGCATTCCTGAAAGACGACCGCGTCTGGAACAAACTGACACCCGACCAACAGAAACGTCTCATTGAGCGCTCTGGCCTCGAATTCGTCACAGACATCAAACAACTTCCCAACGGCAAATGGCCAAACCTCTGGATTCTTGCCCAAGCCAAAGAACACATGGCGCTGGATGAGGCGGCGGAGAAGTATCAACGCAATCTGAGAGCAGGGAAGTTGGACCCGGAGTGGAGGGCTAATGCCAAGTCCGCGGCTGTAAAAAGGGCGAGAGGAGATTTTGTGAAGCAGGATGTTCCCACTGATGAGGAGGAAGTTGGAGAAGAAACTTCCAGTGAGGAGTCTTCCGAGGAATCTGGCGATGATGAGTGGCTAGACAAATTTGAGGATGATCTTGATGTGGAGATGAAGGATGCGAATACTGAGGGCGCGGTGGCCACGAAGAAGATCCCTAAGAAGCTTTCTATCAAGGTTGATAAGGATTGAGTTTTCACATCATTTACATTGGCGTTCTGGCACTTGAGCGCTCGGACATTTGGGCATGGTTTCAGATACCCACACGACATAGCTAGGGCTTGCATTGTCGGCAAATTCTTGGAACAATAGGCACGAATAGGCAGCGTCTCAGCAACCAGCTGAAGACCTTTGATCATCGGAACAATGATTTAATTCTTCTCCTGTTCCCACGTGACCTTGCCACTTTGAGTTCAACCTCAAAATTTATCTTGAAATACAAGGAAAATCCAAGTTCATCACCAAGACATCAAAATGTCGTCCATGAAGCAAATGCAACATCGAAGGACGCATAACCTCATCCTCATCTCGAAATTATTGGGCTGCAGGGAAAATGCATCGCCATTCACACTCATCTTGGACTCGCTAGAGCAATCTGCAAAACCGTTGGTGAATGAAATGGTACGGAGAGCCAATGTGAGTGATGCCCCAATGCGATACTTCTTGGCAGAACAGCCAGGTCATTTTGGTGAAGAATGTGTGAATAAGAGCCTGGAGTTTCGGCCCTTCTAGGAATCCGAGTGGCATTCTTTCTTCAACGTGATGAGAACGGAAACCAGAAGTTCTTTTACCGGGAACATGGCAATAAGATTGTGATTTTTACGCTGATAAACCCCCAGATATCGAAAATAAACGCAATCTACATCTCCTTCTGCACCCTCCGAAAACCAAAAAACGTCGATGTTTTCATTCCCGCTTGCATTCTCAGCATACCAGAGTTGCAAAAGAAGATTGTTGGTCAGCTTAGCCCGCAAAAGCGTATGTGTCTATCTCCAGCAATCTCTCTCTCTTCCTTGACCTCCTCGGTCCCAAATCTAACGCTCTGACGCAGGCTCTCTAATAATAATTGACACCCTCACTCCTCTCCTCAGCAACCCCAATTTCTCAGCCCCAATATTCCTCTCTTCCTTAACCTCACCCACAACATCTCTCCTCTTGACATATCACACTGATATTCCCCTTCCCCATATTCCTAATCAACCACATCCCCTCACTTTACTCAGGTATCTGGCCACAACAATTTTCAAAGTCCACAGCTTTCACCATATCCTTGCTGACAAAACGGCACGGGAAAAAACTCATGCCGAACCCGTTTTCGGGCTGCAAGAAGAGACGGAAGGGATCCTGAAAGGAATGGGAGGGAACGAGGGCGGTATGGTGGTAGAGATGGAGTATAGACGAAAAAGTGGACGAGCAGTGGGGGAATGGTTTTTCCTCCCTTCCCCGAATCCATCTTCCACATCAACACCCAGTGGAACCCCGTTGGGGCCGAGGAAGCCTGTCCAGGCGGGACGAGAGACGGTCATCTTGCTGGAAGATCATCCGCTGTACGCCAGACCTTCGGAAGAAGAGTCGAAGGGCGATGATGATCCGGATTCGACTTTCAATCTTGGCTTGACGGATAAGCAGAGAAGCGATCGGGAGGGGATTGTCTTGCCTTATTTTGATGCGCAGGGTGATGGTCAGGTTGGTGAAGGAGGAAGGATTCTCTATGATATGGGTGAGGAAGATGACTTTGATGAGGAGGAGGATGAGATATGAAGGCCGGTCGGTAGATGGAAGCGATTCGGCAAGTCCGTTGTGGCCAACTCAGGTCAGTGAGTCTATCAAATCGGACTTATATAGCTGAAAGCATTATGGCTGTTGACCGATTCCTAGAGCTGACGACAATGAACTCCATGGCTGACGAAATAGCCGGCTTGAACCTGGACGTTGCACTCTATCGCTGACCGAGTCTTCTAAACATCGTAGCAACACCCCATAACAAACGAATCTCTTCACAGATGCTCAATATGGTGGGGTCCCAGTGTGGCTGCCGTATCATTCTATTTCCACAAAATCTTCCATGATCCCAAATCCTCATCACGGGCTCCGTCGTACTTTTGAGACATGATGATGTGTATCTCAAGACACTTGGTAGGCTCAAGAAGGACCACACCATGACGACCGCCCGCAGAACTTGGTCCTTGAATTTTCTAAGTGCGAAAGAAGACCTCGTATTTATTCCCTCCTCGCTGTTCGTCCAAAGCTCGTCTTCGTCTAGCAATGGCCGGCAAGGATATTTCTTACTATTTCTTCCTTTTCAATTCATCTTAATCCCGTGAACCAAGCATAGCAGGTATATCGATTGGTTTTTGGGAAGCGTAGCCTACAAAGTTTAGTAAGCACGATTATTTATACCACTCTTATAGTAGTATCATCAATTCTGTTTCCGTTCTCGGATCTCGAATTGATGGTACTGTTAGGTTTGGAGTTGCATAATTCCAGATCGATATCGATGAATTTTCAGCGACTCTCTTCGTCGAGGTCGCCAGAACTTTACAAATATCAATGTAGAGTTGGGAATCTTAGCTTGGATATACTACGGGAAGCACCGAACTTATAAAACCACTAGTGATCATACTAAGTCATCAACGCCTTAAAAACTTATTTTCAGGTTGGTTTTCTGAGCTTCTCTCGAAGAAAACGGACTATTATAACATCCTACTCGTTTTGATATGTTCTTGTATTGACAGATTACATGGGAAGCGGCTTTAAACAGATTCCTACTCGAACGTTATTTCCACTGGTCTCTTACTTCTTTTAATCGCCTAATA